>NXGZ01000050.1:0-16104 GCA_002893665.1 Metschnikowia orientalis | reverse complement strand
TGTTATTTTAGCAAATGACTGCTTGGAAAGTCTGTTATTTTAGCAAATGACTGCTTGGAAAGTCTGTTATTTTAGCAATTGACTACTTGTTGAATCCACCACTTTAGCAAGTTCCTTTTGGTAAGTCCACCACTTTAGCATATGGCATGTTTCTCGAGTGGCTACTGCAAATGTTCCCAGTCCGAGCCTCCATTATATCGACGAACTGAATCCCTGTCTTTTAACGAAACGGTCTAGTTTGTCGGATCAAATGATCCCATTCCTTGGCGATGCAGGATATGGCTGACCTGTTTATATAAAATTCATCTGGATAAAAATTTAATATTATAGGTAATGGTATATCATGACTTTGTAATAGTTTCAACCATAATGTATCCAAATGCTTTAAATATTATCAGCTAGAAATGCAACTGATATTCGATGTCGGGTTCCACCCCTCCATAGACTTCACCTAATTTCTAGGGCTAACATTCCCTTGATATTTTCAAAAGCTTTAAGCCATTTTCTAGTTTTTTTATTTCATTCGGTGTGTCAAAGGTATAATTTCAAGGTAGGAGAGTAAGTGTTCACCATAAAGTTACTATTTCTACCCTAAACTTAATGATTTTCTAGCGGGAATAATGATTTTTAGTGGGAAACATGGAAATTCATGAATACTCGTTGAAATATTGATTTTCACGATTAAAAGTAACACAGTGAAAATAATGTTTTGTTGAAAAGTCCAACAGGCTTGTTTCGATTTCTGCAAACTTTCTGAAATAATGAGAACTACTTGACAACTGGCAGCAACACAAAAAATGGAAATTATCTGAAAACTAGAAATACTACGGAATATTCAATTTCCTTGTACACCCAAAAGACCCCACTTTTATATGAAGAACAACTTCGGCCCCTATTATGTATTGATCCAAGAAATGTCAGAATCGAGTTGGGCTCCATGCAGTGCTGGCTGGCACGATAATCAAGCTCGTACTGCAGACAAGTATCCTACAAGAATGTACTCCAAAGACGTAAACTAAGCCGGTTGGGGTTGGGTGAAAAGCTTTATTATTATACTTGAAATGTGTGAGGATTTCATGAAGTATTGTGAATTTCATAGCCCAAATTCGGAAATTGACAGCCTCAGGGGTCACCTAGGTAGAATCATCATGTGACTGAGTATGCATGTTCCGATCGACATTCAAGCTGACAGTAATACTAGTAATCAGAGCTATACAGATTTAGTCATAATACTTGAATTTAAAACTAAAATCACTTTATATATAGTCCTTCGAAATATTAGCTCACATGATTAGCTCTTGAGTGAGTTGGTCGAAAGTTAGTCTGGGTGGCAGGCGTCATCTCGGCTCCAGCACCTTTTTTTGATGATCAGCGTAATTCAACATCCGTTCATCTAATAAAGGCTTTTGTAATTTAACATCTGTCCATCTAATAAAGGCTTTTGTAATTCAACATCTGTCCATCGATTCAAGATTTCTGTCTATCTATTCAAGATTTCTGTCTGTCCCGATTTCTGACACCCACCTATTGTGAATGCACAATATTTATGTTTTCTGCCCTATTCACTCACAATTTGTAGAGCTCCGGATCAGCTCTTACCAATTTAGAACTCTTCCACTTTGTTAGTATATTGCTTTCAAGGGCTTCGTATTTAGCTCGAGCAGCATGACAAGTATTGCAGGTTTGAGCCAAGTCGGAGTTTAAGCTCAATATTCTTTTTGGTCAGAGACTACCTGGTTATGCTCAAGCTGCTTTCTTATTCGGTAAGATGCCCCCGCGTGAAAGTGATCCTGCTTAAACTTCTATTAATTCTCTTTGAAATAATAGAGTTGCATTTGAGGAGTGCTTCAATAAATTGAAAAGATTCTTAATGTTTATCTTATTGTCAAAATGAAGACTAAGCCCATGAATGCTTTACTTCAGATTCAGCCCAGCTGGGCCTTGATCTTCTTTGAGCTTCCCACATAATCCGACTGTTAATACTTTGTGAGAGATCAGACTTCATTACTATAAAAGAAAACAAACTCTCTATACTTTGAAAGACATCAGAGTGTCGTACTATTAAAGAAATCAAACTTTTAATACCATAAAGAAAGTGGCTTTCAATACTATAAAAGAAATCAGACTGACAATACCTTGAATCACATCAGACTGTCAATACTAAAAAAAGAAAACAACCTTTCAACACTATAAAAGAAAACAACCTTTTACCAATACAAAAGAAAACAACCCTTCAATTTCTTAAAAGACATCACACTTTCATTACTACAAAAGACATCAAACTTCCAATACTTAGAAAGATATCAGACTGTCAATAACACAAAAGAACCAACCTTTCAATACTTTGAGACATCAGACTGTCAATACTTTCAAGACCTCATTGATGGTAATCTCATGATAAGTGTAGGCTACTCAAGGTTTGCCAACAAATACAATTTATGAAAACAAAAAACAAACATTTAAACTTACTAGATATGGTCAAAGCTTCATTCGCATACCCTAAGGTGGTCCATCTCCGAAGCTTCGAGAACTTAGACTGAAGACGAAAACAAATATCAAGTCATTGCCCCAGTGTCGACAATTTCGCTGACATTTCCGAACTAACCACACTCAAAAGAGGTGTAGAGAAATAGCCGTACAAATCGGTTTGTTTGGTTGCCTGGTACCCAAGCGCTAGGCTGCACTGTCTTGATAGTTGGCCATGACCGCCGAGTAAAACAAACTCCAGGTCATACTCTGGCCATTATCCAAAGCACCGACGTCCTCGCCCGAAAAGTACTCATACGCAGTCTTTCCATCATAGATGGCAGTGTTCAACTTGATCAAGTTGAACCACGCATGGTCCTTGGGCTCAATCGTGAGCTTCGAGAGGAAGTTCTCGTATTCCTCCTGGACAAAGCTGGCCTTGCGGACATAAGCACTCGCAGGAGATAAGGGCAACATCTGAATGCCATGGATGTACTCCGGGTTGCTACCAAACCAGGTATTGTAGTCGTACTTCAGCTCAAACAACATGCCCACCACGCGGTGGTCCCTCATGAACCTGGGCGAGGTGTATTCGATGGAGCCGTCCTGAGAGAACATGTAGTACTGGTTTAGCGAATCCCTCTGGATTGACAACATGAGCGCAGCGCGAGCCTTGGTGGCCTCGTCTCCAGTGGCATAGCCCCACAATTTCATGGCCAACGAAAAGTGCACGTCCTCGGAAGACGACTCCTGGTCGTTGGAGTCGTAGGATGCATGGAGCCCGCTGGCCCAGGAGTGGCCCAGGAACCAGTCAAACATCCGGGATTGCGGGAATACCCCATTCGAGGTGCCGGACGCCACATCGCCCACCAAGGCGTCGATGGCATCGCCATGGTTGGTCACAAAATCGCCCCCCAAAGTGGACTCCACCTTGGCAATGATGGCGGCCGCATGGATGTAGTAGCTGTAGTGGAAATGGTGGTCGTTGTAGATCGGGTTGCCAAAATCCCTGCTGAACTTGTCCGACTTCCAAATGAGCCCCTTGTACTTAGTGTCATAGGCCAAGTCTCCCGTGGAAGGAGCCAAAAGCGAATCGAAGTGCTGCTTCAAGGTTTTCTTCAACGCAGCAGTTCCTTCTTCGTCTTTCAATATGTAGAGCACCAAAAGGATGTTGGCGTACTTGTCCACAATCTTTCCTCTGAAGTAGGGGTCTTTCTCGTCGCTCAAAATCTGAAGAATGTCCACGTCGTTGATCTCGTCCCGGGCGGCCTTCTGGATTGTCTTGGCCTGTTCGCTGGTCAAACGCGCTTTGCCTTTCGAGTCGGGGCTCCAGGGAAGGAACCCCACATCCTGGATTGTCTTGCTGAAATAGAAGGTATCGCCCAAATATGCCTTCATTTTGCCCTTGGGCGGCATGTCCAAGGTGGCGGCAAGTGGCGACGGGCTGAGCTCGTTGGCCAAATCGGGCACGTGATGAGGCAAAAGGTACACTAGTGGATTACCTTGAACTCCGGTGGTCTCGTATTTTAACTGGTACTGGGCATTGGGGCATGCCACACCTCCATCGACCTTCAAGTCTTTAATAATGGTACCGGTTCCGTTCAAAATCTGCTCTTCATGACCCTTAGGAACGATCGCAAATTGGAAAACCACTTCCTCGTCTGTGGAGGTCTTGTTCTCAACCTTGATTGTCTGCAGCTGATCATCATAAGCGATGCTGGCATGAACGCCGGGTTCAGTCTGCGGCAACAAAGCCAGGATTTGCCATTCCTCGTCATCGGCAAACTTTATTCTGTAGGTGTTCAATATTGTATCTTCGTGTTCGTGCAGGGATATGAATTCGAGCAGAGACAACGGTTGCAACACCTGAACAGCCGCATCTCCTGAAAGGGTGGAGGTCATAAAGCCCAGGCCCTGAACCAAATCAAGCCTGATCGAAGAGGTTTGCGAATTGAGTTCGATACTGGCCTGGAAGGTGTTTGTTGAAACCAAACTCCTGGACGCCCCGGGAGCTCCGAATCTGAATCTCCCAGCAAACAGATTTATGAAAAAACGGTTTTTGTCTGGTATTTCCGGACCTGGTTTTCCGCCCCGGTCCCAGGACAATGCTGATATTTCGACGGCTTCAGCATCTATTTTGTCCTTCGGGGAAGTCAAGCGAACCACATAGGGATAAGTGAAGACGGGCAGGTTATCAAGCCGGAAGTATGCGTTCTTGAAGAACTTATTTGTTTGTAAAGGTTCCTCGTTGGATAGGCCAAAATCAACGTCCACAGGTGATTGTCTCTGCTCAAACTGGCCAACTTGATAATCCTTGTCTTGGAAGGCTGAGCCTCCAAAATCACATACGGCTTCATCGAATTGGAGTTCGATATACTCCGGTTCGGCCAGCGGACTCGGCTCATCTGAACTAGTACCCTCTGATTCGGAAGGTTCGAGTTTCGTGCTTGACTCATCGATAGTAGTATCATTTGTAAAAAAATGCTGGGTGCTCATATTCGTCAACAGAGGCATGCCAGTAGGGCTGGGTGGTTTCGTGATGGAGTCCAGTCCAGAGATCATTGTACTGGTTGACGAGTCATTGGTTGCTGAGACGAAATCGGTGTTTGAAAATTCATTAGTGGTTGACGAGTCATTGGTTGCTGAGACGAAATCGGTGTTTGACAATTCATTAGTAGTTGACGATTTTTCAGTGGTTGACGAGCCATCGGTGGTCTGAGTCTTCATTGCTGTGATCAAGGCCGAAAGACTCCATTCGCTGGTGAGAGTAGTCCCTCCTGCAATGTCCTTCTGGGTTGCGATTGGACAAGGTTTTGTGGTACGAGACAGGGGAAAAGTGGAGGTCGAGATGTCTTTGCTTTGTACATTTGTGTTGGTGTACATGATGCTGTTGATGATTTCGAGGGACCAAGATTCAAGTGGAGGCAACTTCTTGACTTCTTTGGGGTTTTGGGAGTCTGCTGCACTGCCAGAGTTTTTGGAGGAGCCATGGGAAGAGTTGGCGGCTCTGCCGTTGCGGCTCTTGCCCTTTCCCCCATTTCCATTTCCATTTCCATTTCCATTTCCATTTCCATTTCCATTTCCATTTCCATTTCCATTTTCCCCGTTTACTTCATATTCTTCACTTCCTCCACTTCTTCCACTTCCTCCACTTCTTCCACTTCCTCCACTTCTTCCACTTCCTCCACTTCTTCCACTTCCTCCACGTCTTCCGCTTCCTCCACTTCTTCCACTTCCTCCACTTCTTCCACTTCCTCCACTTCTTCCACTTCCTCCACTTCTTCCACTTCCTCCACTTCCTCCACTTTCATGATACCCACTCTCACCACACGCGCCGTTTTTCCCATCCTCTCCCACCTCACATAACCCACCGGGATTGACGTTAATAGACCCAAACTCCCAGTTGTTCTGGAAGGCCCCGTGCATTTGACTGGCTGGAACCAAGCCCGGTGGACACGCTGTTGCCTCTGCGTAAACAAAGTGCACCTTAAAACCAGAGCCTTCAGAATGAGTCCCTTCGTTTTCGCCTGAAAGGTGTGTATTAAGAGCAGCTTGGGCTCCAGGCGGCATCACGTAGACCGTGTTTGTAATGGTAGTCGTTGTACCTGAAGATGAGGTCAAGTTTGTGCAGTTGGCCTGTAGATCCAATTGGGGTGGGTGAGCAAGCACCCCCTGGGCTAGACAGGCCGTCGTTACATAAAAAGAAAGACAGTGTTTCATAGGGGTTGTGGAACAAAAAAACAGCACTTGGCAACTAATGGTGGTCTTTATAACCTCTGCACTGTAGATTCTCCAACAGCCCTGAAGTTATCGCTCCATTCATTGCCACGGGCTGTGGAGCCATGTTTTCGGAAAAACAATGACCAGCACCTAAGACTGCATCTATTCAACTTAGACAATCTCTTTGTTGTGCAATGATTTCTGTGACCAGCATGGTGATTTATCAGGCCCCCGACAAACCGAGTCTAGGGTTCCCTGTTGTCTTTTTGACAATAGAAAACATTATTTAGCACTTGGCCCTGGCTAAGGATACTCACGGTCTCTTCTTCGTGCATCCTGCAAAAAACCCCGAATATTCCAAGAGTGGGATATGATGTGATCGCTAAGGTTACCAGCTGTTAGGATCGGCGTTATGCATGGCGGGTATGATGCATATGCGCTCCTATGCACACGCGCATTGTCGATCTCGTTTTCACGAGCTAAATGTGAGGGCGACTTCTCGAGTGCGTTGCTCGAAAGCGGAATTCTCATGGGCTCGCGCTGTCTCTTTAGGTCCAAGCTTTGTTTGTTTCTACCTAATGTGTTCTCGGTTCGGCCGACTGCGTGCGCCTATTCGCGCAACGGGTGCATACAACGGCATTGAAAGACGACCTTTTGGGCTGCAGCTCGGATCCTCTGGGCGACTCAAGGTTACACAACTAGGGGTGGGCATCTGCTTTGTGTCTACATTTAGGTATTGACAGTGATTGATTACCTTTTAGACTATTTGCTGCGAAATATCCGGTTTCGTCGCTCTGCAGGCGAAAATGAACCGTCTCATTGAGGTGTAGCGAAAACTGAACTGTCTTATTGATAGTGGCGAAAGGAAGTTAAACACGGCCCGGAAAAACTCATCATGTCGAGTTTGGCTCGTTTAAGCGCGCCAGCCGTGGCCCCACTTTCCGCCCTTTCCGTGAGAACCATGTCCTTGAGTAGTGCAGTCAGTTGTTGCAGCAGTTGTAGTGGTGCAGTCTGTAGTTGGGGTGTTGGTGGTGCAGTCCGTGGTTGGGGTGTTGGTGGTGCAGTCCGTGGTTGGGGTATTGGTGGTACAGTCCGTTGTTGGAGTGGTGTTGGTACCTGGGGTAGCAGGAGTAGCAGGGGTAGTGTTTGTACCTGGGGTAGCTGGAGTAGCTGGAGTGGTATCGGTGGTACAGTCAGTAGTAGGAGTGGTATTAGTACCTGGAGTCACTGGAGTAGCAGGAGTGGTATTGGTACCTGGAGTCACTGGAGTAGCAGGAGTGGTTGCAGTACCTGGAGTAGCAGGAGTGGTTGCAGTACCTGGGGTGGTGGCAGTGGTGCTGGTGGTGGTGTCACACAGACAGTCCCAGCAAAACTTGTCAAAAGTAGGCTTGGAGCAAGCGTACTGGGCGTACTGGTTGTGGTAGCTGTTGAAAGAGGAGAACCTCTTCTTTTGCTGAGACATGCCCTTGTTAAGAGCACTGCCCTCAGGAAGCATGTCTCTCTTGGAAGCAGAGAACGTAAAGAAAGAGTTCCAGTCGCTGACACTGGAGTAAGAGGCACTGGCAGAGCTCTCACAGCTCCAAGAGAAGCTTTGCTCGTAGACGGCCTCCCAGGCTTGCATAGATGCACTGGAGTCGGAGCTGAACTCAATGTCAAGGCTCATTCCTGATGGCAAGCAGCAGCGTCCGTTGCTTTGCTCGGGCTTGACCACAATAGAGGTACTCCACTCGGCCCAAGAGTCAACGGCGCACTCGGAGTCGGTGATCAAGCTGAAGTCGGAGCCACACCCGGTGTTGCTGAATGCCAACTTCTTGACGCAGTTGTTGGGCACGTTGGTCTTCAAGTAGTCACAGTTGGCGGCCTTAAAGTTGCACACCACCTCGTATAACTCGTCGCTCTTCTTGGTCACCAGCGTCACTCCCAAGGCTGCCTTGGGGTACTGGCTGCCCCAGGTTCTCTTGCTGAGGTCTTCCTCTTCGGCAAGGTCTCTTTTGGAGTTTGCAACCACCACTGAAGGTACAGTACAGCTTCCCAGAGATCCCGATCCCGATCCACTGCTGCCGCTGCTGCCACTGCCGCTGCCACTGCTGCCTCCGTAGGACTCCCAGTTAAAGTTGCTGATGCAGTTGGACCAGCCAAAGAGGCCCAGGTTTGCAGCAGCAGGCGAGATCCACATGAGGACAATGAGAAGAAGCGTGTCGAGAGAAAGACGAAGCATGGTGGTTTTGGTTGTTGATAGAGACGAAAAGACCTGGGGATTCTGCCCCTTTTTATATCTTTTCTATCAGCCCATTTCTGTGGTCTGGAAGGCTGCCTTTGCACCGTTGTTGGGGTTCTTGCATTCGCTTGCGGGAGGATTACGCGGACCTGCGCGTATGCGCCATGCCTCAGTCGTACCTGCGTCTTTCGGTTTCAGACCCCTGTCCTCCGTGTTACGGCCTTCAACGTATCGATTGTTATTTTACCCCTGGCTATCTTACCTCCGCTCCGTGCCGCTGCAGTCAGCGAAGGATTTCGATCCCCGGCTTGTTTCTCACGTTGATGGTCCACCGTGCCCAAAACAACGGCCCGCTGCTGCGATTCTGCAGGCCACCCGGATCTTTGCCGTTTCCAACGACTGCGCTTTTGGCTGGCATTCTAGTCGGGCCCTGCGCCTGATTTCTCGTGTGGCCGCTGATTATCGTACCTGAAGCTGAATCTCGCCAGCGGCTGCATGTAGACGCGCCTGCAAGTTTGCATGCGCACTCGTTTACCGAAGCCGCCGCTGCCAAAGAACACCAACTTTGGGTGCACCCGGCCCGAATTGAAGCACACAGCAAACATTTTGCCAGCTGCGTTGGACTTGAGAAGGACAAACTTCTTTGCTGAAGCTGATGATCGCTCGCGTGTTAAAAGCCTCTCGAGAAAAGCCTCTTGCCAAGCCACATTACAGGGTCAAACTAGAGAGACGCAAACACCAGCAGGCAGGACTGGCGTCCCCATTGAGTTGTTACGACCACGTTTTGATCAATGTTTTGAGTAGACGCTTTAAGAGCAGACGCAGGCAGAAGCCGAAGCTCCGGTTCCCGCATACTCTTGCGTAGACGAGCGCGGGCGTGTTCTCTCAGCTGCAGGATGTCTTCTATGTGATGTTTTGGCGTACTGCTAAGGGTCCATCTAATTCCGCCCGCTGCTTCTTTCCTTATTCTAAGACTTCTTTTGCGCACTCGGACTTGACCTTGAGCTTTTGGAATTTTGGTTGCGGTCCCAAACTCAAATATGGAGGCTTTATCGGTCAACTATTATCGCCTTTTCCGCCTATTTTACACTGTGGTGCCAGGCGATGAAACCCTTACTTTTTTATTTACGCTCGTTTTGACAGGCAGACCTGACGCCAACTGCCACCAGTGGTCCGGGCCACGTCGTTTTTTCTTTTTGAACATTTCTCCTCAATTTTCGATTGATACCGACGTGCACAAGTAACCACCTCATAAGTAGCCTGTCCAATTGATTGCTGAGTGGTTCCGTAATCTTGCTAGTTTGAAACCGCCAAAAATTTCCAAGTTTGATTTGAGCCCTCATCCTCTTCGGGACCCGTGCGACTTTTGGTGCATATTTGGAACCCATCTATTTTTAACTCCACAAAGTGGGATAGATGAGCTCATGATTATGGTCTGTTGTAAACATGCTACTTTTTTGGGCGTTTCTTCAAATTGATGTTTTTATTGGTTGATATTGCGTTGTTTTATGCAAGAATTGGTTTTCGGAACTCGGGTATTTCTCCGCTCGGGTAATCCCAAACTATTGGCTGTGAAAAGAAATTATTCTGTATTTTTCCCATGCCACTGGGCCTTTCACTAAGGTCTATGGGTTTGTTTCCAAGCACGCAAAAGCTCAGAAATAGCTCAAAGCTTTCCAGCAAAAAATATGCTTTGAGGTGTATTATGGAACATGTAATTCTTGTCTCTTCATTTGTCTGCAATTCTCTCTTTCTTGCCCTGCTCTTATTAAGAGGCACCTGTTCGGAACCATAAAGCTTTTGTTTTATGATCTGGATTTTCTTGTGAGTGAAGAGCAAGCTTCAAAATTCCCTCCTCTTTTCATATGATTTTTCATTGACTAATTTGTCTGTCAGTCTATCCCAACTTAATCACACCAGGCCAAGGAAGTCGTAGTCTCCTACCTTCGATACTCTTGACAGCTGTTTGTCTCTCAATTGAACCTCAGCGTCTTATTTCATCAAATCCAGCGTTCTGAGGTTCAGCCCCTATTATCCCATGATGGGTTTCTGACCACAATTCACATACATATATAGTTTTATTCCCCTCCGGTGAATCCGAGTATTTTAATGACATTTGAGAATACCAGATAACCGAAAAGAACTCTCGGAATAAATGTCTCATTTTCTGCCGAATTAAATCTGATATCTCTAAACTCTGCTTTCTCTTCCCTACAGAAGATTAATTCTTCCTGATTCTACTTATGATCTTTTCTCGAATATCCAATGGCCGGTCTCGAAATTTTGCGTGGGCTTTAACTCCAAATGTTAAACACACAAAAGTGGTATACACCTAACGAGGATTGTGATCAAAGGGTTGAGAATTGTGGCTTGACCCCGGTGACATGAACCAAAAAATACGACACCAATGAATACATGAATGATTTAACCATAAAGGTTTTTTTTTTTTTGTATTTATCTATTTTTCTGAAGCAAACTAAAGACAAAATCATCCACTGAAGAAACAGTTTACTACAAGAACCCGCTTATAGAGTCCAAGAGTTTTGCAGTTGTTTTGTAGTCGAGTAACGTCAAGATTTCGGAAATTGCGACCAAGATATTCTTCAATAATCTCTTGAGGATGGGGACCCAAGCGGCTATTTCCGAGAGAACCGATGCGGCATCTGCCCTGGCCACTAAGTTTGGCTGCTCTCCAGCCATCTGGATGAGTTCTGCAAGGTCTTGATTCAACTCCTGGCTCATTCTTGTGATAACGCTAAGCACCTTAGATTTCACTTCCCCTACATCTTCCCTAGTAGAGAGTCTATCTTCCCAGCTTTTATCAAAGACACGTTCAATTGGGAAGTCAATGTGGTCTTTTGCCTTCAAAGAACTTGCCAGAATTCGTGGCTCAGATTTGACAGGCGAGGCCAATGCGACTGTGACAAAAGCGAAAAAGAGAATTGAGGTAAGCTTCATCGTGGTTTCGAGGTTCTTTTTAAAAAGAGTGGATTCGTAGTTAGGTAGTGATTTATAGCTAGTGAGCTGAAGACTAATTCTATTCAGCGACTGACGACCTCTTTATATCATTAGATACCGGCTTCTGATACTTAGAGCGTAATGTACTGCGATCATTTGAATGGGTAGACGGTGGGTCGACTGACGAGATAGTGGGGAAAGTTGCTTCTCTGGGGGTGTTATGGGCATGCGAGACACAATGGAAAGCGAAGCACTTAAGAATTAAAGGCATCTTTATCCATGATTTCCGAAGAATTCATGCTGACCGTATAACGTTATCTCTTAGCGGTCTCGTCACGCATTGTAGAGGCGGAAAGAATGACCAGGAGGGCTTTGGCAGAAAAACGCCAAGAATCGTGGGCAAAGGTAACAATCAGTGAACTACAGTTGGTCTCGGATCGAGACTCCCGAATTCGAAATTAAACTTTCGATGTGGGGCTCCATCTCTGCCTGGTGCATCGAAAGTTGACGTGGCGCATGACTCCGCGTCCAGAGAAAGCGTGCCCGCGACTTATCGCGCTAGTGATCGAATCCTTGAGTTGGCCTTTCCAGTCATTTTCAGAAAATTTCGGGAAATTCTTAAAAAAACGAGCTTTCTCGGTCAAAGAGAGACGAGATTCTTCTGCTTTCCATTCATTAATTCTGTTTCATGCCGTTTCGCCGAGAACAAGAGACGAATCGAAGCAGTCTCTAGACGCGCAAAGGTGATGAAAAAAGACACTCGGTTATGTCGTGCCGCGAGTGCCGGGTTGTATGCAGGCGCGACACGAGCTATTCTCCCGGCCGGTTCCAAATAATAGACCTCTTCTGCAAACAGCGAAGCAATAACAATAGACTGGTCGCAAGTACTGCCCTCTACAATGGCGAAGAAAAAGTTGAAGTAGCTAATCGATGGGTGAGGAGGTAGAACAAGAACTAAATCCACAACAACGGGCAATCGCTGCATGGCAATGTCGTCTACTTCACTGAAACTTGGCTGAGGGAACCGTGAGGACAAATGAGACATAAGTTTTCAAAAATTGGTGAAAACATGCCCTCGGAAGCATGGTTAAAAGAGACCCGCAACCGCCGTTCCTGCAGGGTGCGCCGGCAGCCAAAGTGGTCAACTTGTACTAAGTACCTCAAAAGAACACGGGTCCCAGAGCAGACCAGACTACTCTTTGAAGCGGCAGCTTTCTGTGTACTTCTTTGGTTATGTTCGTCCCGCTTAAATACTCTGAAATGGCAGAACTTGGAAAAGCTGGGAAAACTAAATAAATGTGCATGAAAAGAACAGANTTTCTGTGTACTTCTTTGGTTATGTTCGTCCCGCTTAAATACTCTGAAATGGCAGAACTTGGAAAAGCTGGGAAAACTAAATAAATGTGCATGAAAAGAACAGATGCAAAAATCTGGACCCTAACAGCGGGTCATGTCGGCTAACCGAATTGAGGCACTATGAAACATAACTGCAATGGCATTGTGGTGACGGCTTATGGTAGGAGCCCAAGAAGAAAGTCGAGTGCCGTCACTAAATGTGAATGGCTTTGGCCCTGTACCTGATTTTAAACAAGTTGCTTTTTCGCAAGTAGATTTTTTCTATCACTTGAAATAATGGAGAAGTACGGGTAGCGTAGTGCTTTGAGCAGATCTCTACTTCTTTTGCAAACTATCTCACGAAACTTAGTCAATATGATTGTCCCCTCGAACTGCAAAACCAGCTTATCTTAATTACACTAGTAGAAATGGCGTGTTGCACATTTCGTTTGGGCATTCGAATAGGTCGCAACAGGTTATGGCAATCCTAGGGACACGGAACATTGAAGTGGGTATTTGATGCTGAGGTTGAAACTAGACTCTGTTATGGAAACTAGCAGAGTTTGTTTAAAAAATTAAGCAGACTCTGCATGAGACACAGGGACAAACGGTAAGGAAACCAGAAGTCTGTATATATGCCTGTAATGATGCCCCAAAGTAGTTTCGAAGAAAAAGATCGAATTCTGATAAGAGTGAAGGCTTTGAATTGAGTTTATAATATCTGGTGATTGCTCTTGAATTTATTCAACGAATAGGTTAAGTACAACGACTTTTTATATAACTAAAAGGTCTGAAAGAATGACTTTTGAGATATGTCGAGGCGGATGAGCAAAAGCATCAGAAAACCTGCGTTTACTGGACATTCGCAAAATCGCCATTTAGTCAAGTGTTTTCCTAAGACTGATGATTTATGCAATTTGCGCTTCATTTCAACAGAAGTCTTCGAGAGGGTGAAAGGACATAATTGGAGAAAATGGCAAGAATGAGATTTAGAGATTCAGATAAGTCATAGAGTTAAAAGAACATAATTGGAGAAAATGGTAAGAGTGAGGCATTACATATTTAATTAAGTCATAGACTTGGAAGAGCAAGATTGAAGATAATGGTAAGAATGAGGCTTCAGGAATCCAAGAAGAATGGTTTTGGAGTCTCATAGTAGATGAAGAGTTGAAAGAGCAAAGTTGGAGTTATTGGTGAGAAAGAGTATTAGGAATTTCAAAAAAAAATGAAAAGCGAAAGATAAGATTGGAGAAAATGGTAACAGCGAGGTTTTAGAGCTTCAAAGGAAAATGAAATTTTCGAGATTCTAAGAATGAGGTTCGAGATTGAGAGATTCATTAAGACGAAGAGTTCAATAAAATAGCCAGAAGAGAGTCCAGTACGCAGTAGAGTAGCTCGAAGCTTGTATTCTATGAAATGCCAAACAAGAGAAATAGCGGTGGTAAAGTCAGATATTTGAAAATTCAGTATTCATTCTCGACATCCGTCTCTAATGGCACCACCGCCGAAGTGGAGACATTCTCCGTCACATTCCCAGGACGAGGCAGCATTTCGGAATCCTGGAAGCGTGCAGATTGAGGCCATTTTCGGCGCGCACAAGGAACAGATGCTATGAGCAATTGCATGTGCAGCAAGGCGTAGTACGTTATGTGCACGACGAGGCTGCCATGTTCGCGCTGCATTGCAGGTGAGCAACACTTGAGACAATCGACTATAGCTCATTTAACTGGCCATCATGATATAGAGGCGGCCGAGACCCGGAATCCTTATCGTTGCGGCACCGAGGCATTGAAGCATCTGAATAAGTAGAAGGTACTGGTCTCTTACCGTAGAAGCAGCCCCTGGACGCTCTGCAGACCCCACAATGGCACGTAGTCGAAACTTAAGGTGGGCATGGAATGAGCATCGCTCGCATTCAAGGAAGCAAGCGATGTCTGCCAAGCCTGTCTTGGTATTAAGGCGTCGCTTTTCGGAAGAAACAGGCCGCGGAGGTGCAGCGAAAGAATACGGCGCCGCATGCATACTGTGTGCGCTCAGAGTCGAACGTCTCTGGTCGAAATGCACCGTTCCCGATACGGTCAGATATGCGAGCGCGGCAACCAGGGCCCGCGCACGTGACCCCGCCCATCCGCCCATTACAGCACCACCATTTACACAGCACCCACGTGTGTCCGCGCCAGTAACTGCCGGTGAAGCACTGGCCTCTACCGCCGCTTTGGCAAGGCGTCATATTCGAACAGCAAGGACATTTCCGGCACAATCCCCTAGAGGATTTAGTGCAAGCTAGGCAAATGGCCAATTAAGTCCATGCGCGGCCGCGGATTGAATACTCTGTAGGCGGTGCGCGAAATCTTTCTGCACGTGGCAATCGAGTATCGAGATCTCCGATCCATTGGATCTACTTTAGCTCCCCGGAGCTTTTTTGGACATTTTGGGCAATGCACGATTTCTTGCACCTGAAAATCCCCGACGTGCCAAGACTCGAACATCTCAAGACGCAAGCAAATGCACAGCTATAGTCTTGCCGTATATTGAAGATAATGAACGAAGAGACCAAGCGCTGAACGGCGAAGCTGGGCTTCTGTGTGCAGGCTCCTGCGCACCGCCCGTCAGCGTCAAGACAGATACGACGGGCCTAACGGCCTAAATCTCAATCTGTGATTGCCAGAATCTATCTTTAGGAAATGATGCATTAGTGATATGAGCCGCATCCGGGGCGGTGGGTTCGATTCTGGAAGAAAGAGCAACGAACGTGGCGACACTATTGGTACAATCGAGGCGACATTCTCTGGTACGGCATGCAATCCGAATGGAGGCCGCAAAGCGCTGGACCAGCCAATCTCCAAGACCAGGGAGCTTAGCATGTTTAACACGTGACGGCAGAGCTACGCCATGCTGTTACAAGCAAAAGGGGCTCACCAAGCTGATTCTGGAAGCAGCCGTTAGGACCGAGGGTTATCGCTTGCATATGTGCACCGACATTACCGCATTCGAGTCAAATACGAGGCGACACTAATGCAGGTTTCTTGCGGCGGGCGAATTCGATGCGCACACCAGCACCGACGGCATGCGGTCCGTGATGGGAGCCGCAGCGAAGCCCTGCACAAAAACACCATACCAGGAGGCATTTGGGTCCAACTCGGCTCTCTTCTGGTCCGAGTGTGTTTCTGCGCAGCAGGTGGGGTAACTCCTGTCGCAGTGTACGAGCATGTTGTTTTTGCTCAAGCCCAGGGCCACGTTCCTTAGCCTGCCCCCACCATTAGAGTAATTGACCTCGGTGTTCTTGCAGGCTCGGAAAGACGCGCCAACGGTTCCGAGGACGCACGCGCATGCACACACGCATCACAGCTCGAACCGCAGAAACAAGATGCGGCGAGTGCGCAGAATGTCGCAGCTTCGGTCCCTGC
>NXGZ01000010.1:0-373667 GCA_002893665.1 Metschnikowia orientalis | reverse complement strand
CGTCTGGAGAGGCATTTGCAGCCAAGGTCAATGCAGAAAAGAGTGGCACGGCCAGGATTCCGAATCTCATTTTGGTCGTACTCGTAATCCACGAAAGTGAGGAACCCGGGCCTTTAATATCCTCAGCATGCAATTGCCGGACCGCAGCAGCGGAAATGGGTCTAAAAAACGAGTGCGTCATATAGGCATGATGTGTTGTGTGGGCTAAATGTAGGCGCACAACACATCTTCTAGGCTCGAATCCGGGCTCTGGCCCAAAGCACGGGTTGGGGCCGCCTTCGAAATACCACGTTGCTAACTGAAAAAAAAATCATGTGCCAAAGAACGATACTGCTCTCATTTCGTGTTGTGAACGGTGTGACGGAAGGTGCTACTGCTGCGCGTTCGGGAACGCACTCGTATGAGGCACCATCTCAATCTGTGTCACTTTCGAATGCATTTGACCAGTGGCGCTGCGTATAGAAAGCGTGCTGCACCATTTGACCCTATACTTCAGAAATCGCTTCCAAAAGCTCGTAAATGGCATGGCAATGCGTAATGGGTTCTGATCCGGATGAAAAGTGTCGGAATGTCTTTTTTCTCCTGGCAACGTCTTCTGTTCATTCCCATATCCTGTGCTAGTGTGTGGGACTGGCATGTCACCAGCTCGCCTTACCTGTATATGGAGAGGCAGGCCAGTCGAGCCATGGTCAAACAGTCAGGCATATACTGGGGTTAGCCATGCACGAATTCATCTATCGACGCACTCTGAGGGTGCGACGCATGAACTAACGAATACAGACAGAACGCTTCTTGTTTCTGAATGTTTATTTCTATGGTTTGCGCATTTACAATTGCGCAAAACTGTGCATGGGTTCTCGTTGGTAGATCTGATCACTGGTGACACTCAATTCGACTTCGAAAAGTTTTGGACTATACACGTAGACCCTACGAGCTGTGACAGCTTCGCTGACTCTAGGGTACTTCCTTCTAATTGGCATCCCAAATCGTAGATACCCTCTATCTCCAAAGTTATGCCGCTTGCCCTGTAGATGTGCCCGCCAGCTAGACGCGATTCATCGTCTATGGTACATTATGCAGTGCTCGCACCCAAGTGAGTAGAACCACTGTGACTCGCTTCATTTAAACTCACTGCGCGAGGTATTCAGTGCAAATCGCTGAATATTCCCCTTGTACAAGGATATGCATCTTCGAATAGTGCCTTCATACATGGATTTTGTTGGAAAATGGCCGGTGTGGTGCTGGGTTCTTCCTGTCAACATGTCTGCGGTAGTAGGTGATCTGTGATGGAATGAACCGGCTGGCTCTGATATCAGTTTCTGCGATAAAACGCAAGTACGGTGTTCGAAAGCCCTAACGGGCGCTTTATATGAACGTCGTTTGGGTTTACCTAGAGAAATCCCTCAAGAACTCTGTGAGCTCTCTCTAAACGATCTATCCCCACCTCATACCTGTTTTCATCAATGACCATATCCAGGGTGAGTCTGCTCAACAGGTCCACGATTTTTTCTATCAACTGCTTCTCGCGTATTGGCAAGTTTAACATCTCGAACTCCTCACCAATCACCGATCCGTTCATGCTCTCAAGTAAATGAACAAGAGTGTTATACGAGAAAGGTTTGAGGCGACTACCGCTTGCAGTATCTCTTCTTTTTGCTTGCTTGGATTTTCTCTTTGCGCTTTTGCCTTTAACTTCTTTTATATTATCCTTCACTGATTTAGCCCTCGTGGGATGAGTGACTAGCACGGGCTCCTCAATGTCATAAAAGTCTTCATCATTTTGTAGCGCGTTCGTTGGGGCCTCATTGGCTTCTGGAGTGAACTGGTTCGGTATAGGGCTTTTTTCGGAGATTTCTTTTCTGAAACTGCCCGTCCCTGAGCCAGCGGTGGCCGACTCTTTTCCGGGAAGATCGGCTGTGATACTCGCGGTTGATCCAAGATCGAGATCACTTCCTTTCATTTGGGCGTGGTTCACGCTATATTCTTGCTGCGGCAAGCTCGAAGATGCTTGTGGCGAATCTAGCGGGGTCAATTCGCCTGGGATTTCTGGGTTGCGAACAACGAGCTGGTTTTCGGAGTCATCAAGCAGATCATCTTCTTGGTCACCAAGCTGGTGATTCACAAGATCAAGCTGGTTACTGTGAGGATCAAGCTGGTTATTGTGAGGATCAAGCTGGTTATTTTCATAGTCAAGCTGGTTGTATTGAGGATTACCAAGCAGTGTATTCTCTCGGTCATCGAACCGAGGTGATTCCTGCTCGAAATTTCTCTCGAGTGACCGGTGAAGGCTCTGAACGGAGCCTTCGTTGAGCAGCAGGCCATCCAGCGACTTATTTGTGGGTAAGACTTTCTCTGAAGACGACCTGTCGTTGTAACAGCTAGAGCCTAGCAGCGCCGATGAAAACTGATGGGTAGGAATTGCCTTCTCCGAAGAGATGTTGGACCGAGGTTCGGATGAAGACTTTGCGGACCCGCCATGAGACTGGGAGGTGTCTTCTCCGTCGTGGATAGAGGCAACGGTACCAGCCGCGGGGCGAGGAGAGGAGCGGTCAGACCGAATGCTAGCAGAGCGGACGCTCGCCGACTCAAGACTCCTCTGAGACCGCTTGCTTCTCAAGGATGCAGCTTGGGACAGCGTGGCACGGTGCGAGGACTTGCGGGAGGCCGCCTCGTCGTTTTTGATGGCGTGGGCATGGTTGGCCGAGGCCTGGCGAGCCCGTCTCATGTTATCCTCGTTGGGCCTTTTGGGAAGCACAAAGCGCAGCGCCTCAGGACTGCTGTACTCGATGGAAGCCGAGCCGTCCTCGGCGGTCTCGAAGCTGTCGGTGGAGAAGTTCAAGTTGTGGATCTTGCCCCTGGCCAGAACACGGGACTCGGCCATGGACAGCGGCGACGAGACCACGTCCACGGGCCGTTTGTCGAGGAAGGTGATGTCGCTGGCGCGCTCCATGAGCTTGTCCAAGTCGTCGCTGAGGTTGACCGACCGGCGCGAGTGGTGGGACCTCCGAAACGGGGAGGTGGCGGCGCCGCTGGTGATGATTTCGCTGACCGGGCGGCGTCTCAGGCGAGGCGGCACGGTGGACTTGACCTCGGTCTCCACGGTGCGCTCGGGCCCGGCCTGGGAGCGGAGCTTGATGGTGTCGAGGCGGCCGAGCTGGGCCGTGGACTCGGAGAAAAGCGAGTCGTCGTCGTCGTCGTCGGCGCCAACCAACGCCCGCTCGGCCCGGGTCCGGCTGTTGACGTACATCTGCTTGACCTCGCCCAGGTCGCCGCGCTTGCCGTGCACGGGCACCGACACGGCCTCGCCAATCTCGGACGGGTCGTAGGAGACTTGCGAGGCAAACGAGGCGATGGAGTGGCGGAGCTCCTTGTGTCGCTTGGGCTGTTCTAGCCACGATTCACGGTGGTCGGACGTCTCGCCGGCCATGACTTCTTGAGGGGGTCCTGGGAATTCGGGTGCCTGGCGGAAGAAGAATGTGTGGGAGGCCTCGGCGCTGGCACGGTGTAAAAAATATCGCTGCCAGGGGCCCGAGCCAGCGCTCCGCCGTGGGGCCGATTTGGCTACACGGGCGCTCGGGCCGTCTGTTATGATCGCGCCCCGATTAGGCAGGCTAATGGGTCCGCTGCGCGGCTCCGCTTTAGACCGCCCCATGCAAGCCCGCACCAGGCCTGCGGTGGGTAGACGCTGGGCGCGATGCGGAAGCCTCCCGCACTGCGAGCCTCGTGAGCATGTCCCGCTCCTCCCAGCGGCGGCCGTTTGCGGCGTACTTCAACACGCCCTCCGTCAACTACGAGACGCTCCAGCGTAAGGCTGCGCTTTTCCACAAGCAGAAGTCCCACCCGCCCGAGCTCATCGGCGACTACATCGTCGCCAACCGCCGGCTCCAGGAAATCAACCGGCGCATTGATCCCCGGTACAAGTTTGGCTGCGCTGGGCGCGGCCTCGGGCTTCCGTTGAATGTGTCGTCGCAGGTGCTCGAGGCCGACCTCCGGGCCTTTCTTGGCCGCCACTGGGCGCAGGTGGTGCGCAGCGACGACGTGGTCAAGACCGTGGTGCTCACCAGCCCGGGGCCAGACTTGAGTCTCGCGTTCGAGCTCGTGGGCCAAAACTACCGGCAGCGCCTCGGCGCGTCGAAACGGCGTCTTTGGCGAGGCGCCGCCGGCACGATGCCACCAGACCCGCCGGCCACCGTCAGCGTGCTCGTGCGGGCGTTGCTCCACCACAACGACTACCACAACTGTGTCAAGCTCATCGATGAGACCGTGGCGTGCACAGAGGCCACGGGCGCCCGAAAACGGGCTTTGAAACGCAAGGTGTTCGGGGCACTTTGGGCGGCCGGAGCGGCTCTAGCGCTTCCGCCCGCCGTGGCGGCCGCTGGTTGGCCGCTTGCGTTTTGCTGGCCGCAGGCAGTGGCCCTTGTGGCGGCGGCTGGCGTGGGCACGTGGCTTGCCTTGGCCAGGCTCTTCCTCCGCGATCTTCTGCGCGTCTGCTGGCGGCCGCACACGAGCTTTCTCCACCGCTACGCTCACCACCAGGAAAACGTTGCCCTCAACCAGCTCGTCACATACTTCGAAGAGCACCATGAAATCAACGTGAAGAACTTCCACATGTCCTGCGTGCGGGACTTTTCCGGCACCACGCCCTTGACCGATGCCGGGTACGAGTTGATCCCGCCTTCTGCCGAGGCCGGTGGTGTTTCCGTGGCGCCGTTCGTCCAGCACGAGCCTCACGGCCCGACCCCGGAGGTGGTCCGTTTTCTCAAGGCGGAGCTCACCAAGCGCAAGATGAACTGGAACCATTTGAAGGAGGAGCGGATGTTTTTGGATTTCTGGATCAGCCATGGCGAGAACTTCGAATGGGTCGAGCCCGACCAGGACCCGGCGGATCTCGCCAAGCTCGGCGCATCAAAACCCTAACCCAACTGTCTGGCTGGACCTGCGCTGAGAGAAGCTGCTGAGCATCGCTTACTATGCATCACCAAAACGCAGCCGCGAATGACGCGCACCCATCGCGCTGATCTTGTTTACTCCCACTCCCTCTTCGCTTCTTCCCCACATCTTCCCCAGCATGGCATTCACAAAACTACCGACCCCGCTACTGTTTGGTCGCGTCTCTCTGTTGGCGTTCTCGGCTGCGTCGGACGATATGCTCCTAGCCTCGTCATACACCGATGAAACGCTTCTCTATTCCTGCTCCAGCGAGTCCTTGATCAGCAAAATAAGCTCCCCCGCACCCGTGTTGGAGTTCACCAGCACCAGCTTCAACGTCACCTTTGCGGCGCTCCTAGACGGGACCGTGCGCCACGTGGATTACGAAAACACGAAACTATCAAACTGCATTTATGGGTTGGATACCGCCAACGATGTCGCCGAAGGCGTCAACCATATCACCAGCCTTCATGCGAGCAACCTCGTCGCAACGACTTTCAGTGGTAACGTCCTTTTGATAGATCCCAGAACCCACAGGTTGCAAGAAAGCCACCTGACGGGTAGCAAGATCTTTGCCATGGATGCTTCATCGCACCGAGTCACCTTGGCCAAATCTGACCAGCTTGTCGAAGTCTACGATGTCCGTGACTTGCTGAAACCGTTTCTTTCCAGGCCCACCGGTCTACGGTACCAGACAATGTGCGTGAAGCACTTACCTACCGACGAAGGATACGCTATCAGCAGTATCGATGGAAGAGTATGCGTTGAGTATTTCGAGGACCTGCCGCAAATGCAGGCTAAAAAATACGCCTTCAAGTGCCATCGTGTCAAGAACCCTGCTCTGGGTATAGATACTGTCTACCCCATCACCGGCTTGGAGTTCCATCCTCAGTGGCACACGCTCTTGACGGCAGGGGGAGACGGGAACTTGTGTGTCTGGGATTGGCAGCGAAGAAAACGAACAAAGATATTCTCCGTGGACGCGACCCAGCGCCAACCCATCACCAATTTGGACATCAACAGAAGCGGCGGCTGTCTTGCTCTTGCTGCCTCTGACGATGCCTATAGCCGCGGGAACGGAACCCTCGCCGATCCAACACGGCCCTCAAACATCTACTTGAGACGTTTGGATGACTCGGACTTCAAGCCGAAAGAAAGAGTCTGACCGGGCTTCAAAAATAGTACCAATGACATTATTAGCGATGACACTATGAATTCTGAAGGCATGTAGAGTGTCTGGAGTCGCATTTACGATGATAGTAAAGAGCTCGTCGAAATCCTATCATAGACGCCTTATCACAAGAATAAAGGAATCAATGTATGTGGTCTTTCGCGCTGAGCAGGCATGACGTCGCCAGAACGTGTTGACTTTAGATCTGTACTTGGTCTGAGGACACTCGCAAAAACTCTACTCATAACGCCGCAGTGAGTCAACATGAAGCTCTTCCCCTCCTCTTATTCTTTCGGAGAAGCCGTACCCCACATTTGCCGATACAGTATGAGGTCATTCGTTTCCAAGTACGTCAGGAACGGTTGCATTGTGGCATGCCATCACCATTGACGATTCGCGCCCGGATGCAGTATATCGCCGTAATGCCCTACTATGTAGGCAATCCGTTTTCCTGCTCGCCGGACATCTCATCTGGAGCCCCGTGCAGGTTGTGGTTATCCAGAGGTAATAATCTGTGAATCATACCACATACAACAATCGCAAAGAGGCAAGTTCGAGGGCTAGGTACTAATCGACAATAGGACTTTTTTCTGCTTAATATGTGTGACACTGCCACCAAAGAGTTTGTGGCCTGGCTTGTCTCTCAAGGCATCAAGCTTTCTTCTAGCGTCAAGATCGTTAATGAAGCAGGTCAGGGCCGCCATGTTGTTGCGACTGAAGATATAGAAAAGGGCCATGTCTTGTGCAAACTACCACACAGCGCACTCTTGAACATCCAAAACAATTCTTTGTCCAAAGACTTCCCTGAGGCAAGCAGTGGTCTAGGCGACTACCCACAGTGGGATGGTTTGGTTTTGGTTTTTATGTATGAGTGGAAAGTCAAGGTAAGCCAAAGCCCTTGGGCTTGCTACCTCAACATATTACCAGTTAATAATCAGGACAGCTATGAAATGAACCAGTTGATATTTTGGTCCGAATCAGAACTTGAAATGCTAAAACCTTCGATGGTGTTGGACAGAATAGGCCGCAATTCCGCTTTAGCGATGTTTTCAAGGTTACAGCCCGCATTCAAAAAATACATCGGAGACGTTTCGGTGCACGATTTCTTCTTGGTTGCCTCCGTTATCATGGCTTATTCTTTTGATGCTGCCGCTGGAGAAACCGACGACATCGAGTCGGACAATGACGATGCGCATGCAGGCGAAGATCAAGATGAAGATGTTCTTGAAGCGGCGCCAGATGTTCCGTCTATCCCAAACAGCATTGACGATGCCGGCTCTCTGGATGAAAGCTCTGATCTGGTCACCGCAGATCTCATCCCCGCCAAGTTTTGCGACTCCTTAAAATCCATGGTTCCTTTTGCTGACACTTTGAACGCCGACTCCAGGAAACAAAATGCATTCGTTCACGAAGAGGATGGGTTCCTCGTGGTTGAAACGATAAAGAGCATTTCTCGTGGCGAACAAATTTACAACACCTACGCTGTGGAACTGAATGCCGAACTATTGAGAATGTACGGTTACGTGGAGAACCAGCCCTTACAACTGGACTTTGCAGAGATCCCTCTTCAGGATGTGATGCAGTATTTTGCCGAACATTCGAGTCTATCAAAAGAGACGATCGAGGAAATTTTGGTAATACTCAAGGAGATTGAGTTAGAGGAGGATGAGAAATTCATTCTTGACTCTTTCGACTGCTACTTCAGTGGAGAGGTTGACAAGGAATTTCTATTCCTACTCCAGTTTTTCACCATCATCTCAGCCATAAACGACACCAAGTCATTCAACACTGCATCATCTCTGCTTAAGTCAAGAGCCATTAGCCGAGTATTCAAGAAGATCTACCAGCTACTCGAAAGTGGAAAGATCACCGCTCGATTCCTTGAACACTATCTGCACATCTTGAGATCCAGACTACTGAAGTACCCAAAAAGAGCTACATTGCAATCTGAATTAGCAGAAAACGACGGCTGCCATTATACAAAGAGAGAAATGTGCGATATTGTTTTAGCCTCAGAGTATCGAAGTTTGAAGGCATGCAGCGACATCAAACTAGCTTTCACAAAAGATGAGTATGATGTCATAGATGATGAGAAGCTTTTGCGGAATATCATGAAAAAAAACGTTTTCGAAGAACACAGCTCTAAGAAGAAAAGATTGGAATAAGCATATTATTTGTTCAAATATTTAAATTGATTATAAGAAGTGAAATGTACCCGTTTGTAGTATCACACTATTATCTTTCTTGGTCTTGAATTTACCAGGTCACTCAGCTCGAAATTGAATGCTGGACTCTTCATGAGGACTCTTCGTAAATTGAATTTTCGCTGAACTCTCCGGAATTTGAACCAGAGGATTCCTCGACTGATTCAAAACCACTAAATTCCAGCGCCCGCACGATAAGAGGCCGGCGATTCATGACTTGAAATCCTTTGTCCGTAGGAGCAGGTTCTTTCTGGAAGTACTTGATCTTGATTCGCTGTAGAACTCCTTCAGAAAATGAAGTTTCGGATTTCTGAGGTGACTTCGTGATACCAGAAGCCCAGTCTCTTCCTTCCCATAATTCTCTCATCTCTGGATCCATATCGCAACTCATGAAATATTTTGAATAAAGCTGATCGGCCTCTCTAGTGGTATAGTCATTCATTTGCATCCTCTGCTTTGCCTCTTGAACGCTTTCATTGTCCAGCGCAAGCACGTAATCATTCTCACTCTGCTCAGTTTTGTCTAGATGCATGAAGAGCTGCTCACTCTGGGGTCTGTAATAATCGACCTCAGTGTCATCAACTGTGGAATTGCGTGATTGTAATTCTTCAACACAGCTGTTCTCCCGTAATCGAGCCCTTGGAATCGGCACCTGTTTGAACTCGAATTCGAAGGTCTCATCAGAGGCAGCGCCTTGCTTTTTGGTCACAAGCGCCTCTTTTTTGGCCTTGTATAACTCTGTTGCAAGCTTTGCTGTCAATGCAAAGCGGTAGATGGCATAAAGTGTATAGTAAGTGCATACTAGACAATGGATGATTAACTGCGTAAATGCAATACAGGACCTCGCAAACTCACTCGCCTGTAAACCTCTTATGTATGGTATGCATAGCATTGTTGAACTTATGCGACCCATCAGCATAATGTGATTCAAGCTGTACCAACGTGCTTCGAGGAAATATGGTTTGAGCTTTAACTTCAAGGCGAATTTTGTCAATTCAATCAAATTTAAAAGAACGACTTGAGAAATGCCGTTTGACTGTAAAAAAACAATCACAAGCAGCAGAGCTATTGTGAAGAAAAAGTCGATCAAGACAAAATTCAGCATGGATGGCTTATAGACATTGTATAGATGAACCCATACTACTATTGACTTGACCGATGTATAAAGTTCAGTAGTTTTTTTCTTAATCTGGCCTCGAATTGAGTGGGGAACAAAGTAGTAGCAGGCAAAGTAAAAAAGAGCAAAGAACCACAAGATTAATGCGATACAACCAGCAGCAATGGGTCCTTTTACAGACTCTCGATGTGGGAGTCCCGCCACAGACTTTTTCAACTCAGAGGGAAAATAGGAAGGAAGCAAACACTTCCATGGTGACAAATATTGGTACGGCACCGTAGAATTAAAGGCGTTGACAGCGAGGTAGCCTTGTTTGAACACCTCATTATTTGATGTGTTGTCGGAGGCGGTAAACAACATATGAAATGTCAAGACTAAAAATGGAAATCCAAAGGTCGAAAGGAATTGTCGTAAAGTTTGGCCTAGCAATGCATAGGAATTGATAGAAAGTGAAAATGAAAAGGATGAAAAGTGAAAGGGCTTATCGAAATTATCATCCAGTGATAGATCGATTTGCATGTCTCCGCTGGGAGATCTGTCATAGATATCGCTATGACTTCTGATCGAAGGGGTTTGCGAATTACTGCTTTGCAAAGTATGAGCACTAGACTTTTCGTTTGTAGTCTTTGCATCATGAACGATGCCCTGAGAAGGCAGGCCAAAAAGGTTACCTAGTATTGAGCCCGATTTTTTTCTTGCTGCAAGTTTAGCCATAATGAAAAGCTGGTAGCACATGGTGGTGCTAGCTGTCCAGATTATCAAGCAAATCATGAAATTAGGCCACTTGTGATTCACATAATTGTATGAATCATACAGTGTTAGGGATTTGAGGCCGCTGTTGTGATAGGTGACAAAGACATTGGTCTTTTCTATAGGGCGCGGCGCTTTGCAAGAAAGGATTTCAAAATCCAACAAAGTACACCACTTTATTTGCCTAATGGCAGATTGCAAAAACCCAGGATATTGAACATTGAGACCAGTCAAGAAGAAAGCATACTGTAAGTAATTGAGTAGCTTGGTGGGGTCTGCATCGAGTTGTTTTAGCAAATTCCCATTGCATATGGTAGACGCCTCTATGAGAAAGGGATTCGAGGATTCTTGGTTGGGGGACAAGACAACAACAAAGAGGTTTATCACGTAAGTTGTTAAAAACACCACCACCACGCCAATGAACAACAATCGTCTCAAGCTCTTGTTTTCGATGGTAGAAGTCACGTAGCAAACTGAGCCCCCAATGACGTCAGAATCCTCACTGTTCGAAATGACGGAAAACTTGAAAGTGTAGGATCCCAATTTCCCGAAGCACTTACTAATGTCTGCTTCGTAATAGAGCATTATAGAGTCGTTGTGATATAGTGGGCACTGAATAAGGCCCCCAGTCGAGTTTGAAAAATAGCTCTCAATAGACGTGTTAGATGTCGAGAAGGAGTCAAGGAGCAGAGGCTGACTGGTACCGTCGAGATATGTGCCGTTGGACGCATCATCCCTCTTCACCACATTGCTTCTGGAGGTGTTCAAATGAAAGGGGTTCTGATTTTCCGGATAACGGGTTTTAGTGGAGGTCGCCGCCGAAGACGTTGTCAGAGGACGTCCGTCGAAACGCGGTGTTTTCTCATAGAGCGACGTGTTCTTCACAGCAAGCATGTCACAGAATCGTAGATTCTCCAGAATTAGCTTCTCGCCCATGAAATCCATTTGCACATGCATGGTGGTGTACCGGTTAGTGTCCGTATCCACGTCTGAAATAAGGACGTCGGTGGAAGACATGTTGGATCGGTCCACCACCTCGCTGTTAATGAAAAACTTCATCACTTTTTTATCCACATCTATGGCCGCATAAACGATGAAAGGCTGAAGGAGATTTTTTGACTTGGCGCTAGGTAGCGGATAAGAATCGATGAAGCTGCAGACAGTCAATCGTAGAAGGGCCACGAGGCAGACGACTATCAGAAGGCAAGGGCGCATCAATGACAGGTTTTAGAAGCACAGGGCAATAGATCTGGAGAAACTCGAGGATATGGCCGGGTTGATGGCACGAGAAAAAGTGGTTGTGAGACCACTATGTGTAGGCAAGTGTGAGGCCGGAAGAACAAGAGAGAAAATGCGCTCTTAAAAAGGCGCAGCTTGCGTCATTCTGGTGTCGATTTATGTGCTGCGCCTGGAGAGGTCGATTTGAAAGGATAGAACGTTGCAACTGGCTCGGATCCGAGGAACCATGGCTGCTAACTTCATGGAATGCCTGAATGTACTCATGGGCTAAGGACTACTTTGGTGCTTAGACGGTCGCTTTTAGTGCGAAAGGCTGAGCTTGTAGGTGCCCTTACCCAATCCCGTCGAAAACTCTAAAGTGCTTACTGGTTTTGACGTTTGTTCTGGGCTTAACCTGGAATTATGAAGAATCCCTGCGTTGCAGATTGCATCTGGACACAGACATCACCTTATTTAGAGAGACGAGTTTTAGACTGAACTGGTAGCAATGCACCGCCGAAATCGGCTTTTTCTAGAGTGTGTGCAGCGCTTGATCTGCGCTCAAACCAGATGGAACTGTCAATATCTGAGAAATCCAAGTCCCTCGAGCCCAAATATTTGTCCGCATTTCGAATAACAATCAGTGAATGAACACTATTACACTATTCAATATAGTTAACAAAAGATTTCGGAATTCCAGATAAGCGGTTTTAGCTCAGTCGGGAGAGCGTCAGACTGAAGATCTGAAGGTCCTGTGTTCAATCCACAGAAATCGCATTCTTTTTTGCCTCTAATCAAGATAGGGGCTCTTAAAATCCCTGGGCCATTTGTTTCCTTCTCCGTATACTCGTCAAGATTCTATTCACAATACGAATAGGAGCATGGTTGGACTCCTTCTGTTTTAATCCGTTCCTTTGATTTCTATGTACAATAATCCCGTCCGGCTTTATCCTTAGTCATTGACTTTTTTGAAGCTTGGATACAACCGACCAGCGTGGAAGTTCATCGAGCTAGCGCCAGTCTTGGTTGGCTTGAATGTTTCCATACAAGTCTTCAATTCATGTTCGAAGCCGGAACATTGCCCGGACCCTTCTCCATTTGCTGCCCAGCAGTTCAATAGAGAGGACATCAAGACAAAACATTGATTGGTGGATTTAGAAACACTGCTGTTTTTGAGTTTGATTTTTGGCAATCTAGGCAATGCTTTGCTTTGTGCCACCTTCTTGTAAGCCATTTTGATGCAGAGGACTGGTTGTCTGTCAGAAAATTTTTGTTCAGACTCGAAGTGCGATCATGGTGCATTGTATGCACGCACCTCCGGACCTTGGATAGAGACTGGCTCCACCATGTTTCCCTCACCTAGCCGGGTCTGATATCGCTTCTAGACAGCGAAATCAAGTCAATTTTAGTTACTCGTGGGGAGGATTTTTAAAAATTTCAAGGGTTTGAGGAATCCTCCGCAAAGAGAACCGCGGCTCGTCTTGGCGCCTATTCGGCTTTCTTTTCAACCAGTATACTCTCAGAAAACTGCTCGACTTGAGTTTTTTGTGCAAAAGAACATCATATTCTTTGGGTATGCTCAATTTTTCCCTTGTCACTCGGGGCATCAATTTGGTGCTCACCATATGCTGTATTTCATCATATGTCTTTCTCATGAAAGCCGCGCGGTCTTCCGACAGCTTGTATTTGATCCTTATAAGTGAGTCCATCTGGTCACTCAAGTTTAGCAAAACCACCTTATACAAGTGTCTGAAGAGGCATTGATAGTGTTTGCGCGTGGTGAGCAAAGAGCCGTAGAATGGAATCAAGTCAAAGTAGTTAAGGGCATACTTGAATGTAGGGCCCGTATACTTCGTTGCGAAGGGGATCTTAGATACCAAAAGATACTGGCTCGTTTTGATTTCTCGCTTCAATCCCAGAAAAAGAGGAATCGTGCTGCGTGTAATCTCAGATGATAGCGAGCGTTGCATGTTGCCGATCTCCTCCTCAACTTTGGACTTCAAATCGGGCAGCTCATGGTTCAAAGAGTTATAGTCATCTATGTTTTCGAGCATGATTGGTTTACCTTCCAACAGCAAGAACTCTTCGGGAGTGTTAGGCTTGATGTCATGTGGCATGAGCGTCTCTTCGAGGGCATCGTCCTCCATAAAGTTCACCTCTTTTTTATGGATTGGTATCTTCGTCGTGGCGGGCCCCGAGTCGTTGAGAATCTCGATGGGGATCTCGGGGTTCTTTTTCTTATCGCTCAGAAAGCTGTTCTTAGCATTAAGAAGAGGCATGCCTGCAAAGCTGCGGTCGAACCCCACCGAATTGAGGTAAAAGATGCTTTCAAAGGCCAGTTCTAGGGCCAGCAACTGTGTTTTCTGATCCCTGCGAGCAAACTTACAGAGATCCACCAATCTCTTGTTCCGAATAGACAACAAGCTTTTCGTGTCTATGGATAGACGCTTCTTGTATTTGAAGTGAACGCTTTGATCGTTGTCCAAGTCTTTCAACACGCGCGAGACTTTCTCGATGTCCTCCCAGGGTGTTTTAACTAGATCGATTTCGTCCGGGAGGCTCTTTATCATTTGGTGTCTCCTGAAGGCAACGCTCGACGGGTGGCTTCCGAATTGCCTTCCTTCGTCAAAGGTGCTTTGGACCAAAATGTCATGTTTGCTCATGAAGCCCAAGTTCAAAGAGCTCTCCTCGAGCTCCTTGGAATGCACTTTGATGAACTCCTCCAAGGAATGGGCCTGGTCCTTGGCAGGTGGCTTTATAGTCACGGAAGGGGCGTTTTCTTTGGCCTCTCGCTCCTTGCCGACTTTCCCTTTTTGGAGAATGCTGCCGAGCTGCTTGAGCTGCACTTTGTTCTTGTTGGCAGACACACGACATGATGTTTGAAACCCGCGACAAAAGCTCGGGTCTTGCAAGATCCGGATCATGGTGGCTAGATGAAGCGTCTGATCTGGTCCTCATTAGTGGCGCCTAAGGCGAGCGCGCGGAGGCACGGGTGTGGTACCAGATACACCCCGGTTCGGACCGGACGCGCAGCATGACATCGGCCATTACAAGCTGGCGGAAGCACCTTGGCCTGTGCCTAAAAGCTTAAGAACTTAGAAGCTTACGAACCTAAAAGCTTAAGAAACAAAAAGCTAAAGAACCTAACCGTAAATTGACCGTATATAAAAGAAGTGAAAAGACAATGCAAGAAGTGAAGGAGACTCATGTCAGCAGATCGAGAGCCAGGCAGTCGGGAGCCCACTGCAGCCACTTGGAGGGCAAGGGGCTGAGGGAGCCAACCGAGCTGCACAGGCTTTGTCTTCCATGAGAAGGCACTAGCAGGCAATCATAGTGGCTCAACGAGAGGGCGGATGCGGCAGAGGAGCTTCTGGAGAGAGGGTCTAGGCCCGACACGCTCCGAATGGGCGAGAGGCTGGACCTGGAGGCGGAGTCGGTGTCGCTGCCGCAGGGGCTGTAGTGGGTGGCGCGGGCGGCGGCGAGCTGCAGCTGCTTCTCCAAAAACTTGGTCATCTTGTAGGAGTTGACCAAGTCCTCCTTGATGGGGGCCAAGAAGTCGGCCAACTGGAGCACCATGTCCTCGTTGTCGACGCGAACGTTCCAGTTCAAGAGAAAAAGCAACTGGCGCTCCATCAAGTTGACGTCGTTCAAGGAGAACAAGCCGTCGGTGTACTGGGCCCAGTGGGCGTTTTTGGGCGACGAGTCGTTGTGGAACTTGGAGGCCAAGATCAAGCAGCTCAAGAAAATGCGGTGTCTGGTGCAAGGCAAGCCCTCGGCGTTGCGGGGAAGTCTTGCCTTTAAGCGGTCCAACATCACCAACGAGGCCATCAAGGTGCCGGTGTAGACATTGGTGTACTTGACGAGGCGGGAGATGAACGACATGAGCGAGGGCAAATGCATGCCGTTCTTGGCCACGGCGGGCGCCTTGTCTTGGCAGGGAATCACCTGGAGCGTCTTGACCACCAACTTGTGGATCATGTCGTGCGACACGGGGGTCTTGAGAAAGACGTTGAGAGCCTTCATGTCGAGAGACGAAACCATTGTGGGGGAGAATGCAAGGAGAGACAGTGCTGGATGTGCAGCAGTGGGCGGGGCAAGGCGAAGGGAAGCGAAGCGAAGAGCTGGGTGGGCAGTGGAAAGGATAAGCAGACGCCAGAAGCGGCCGGCAGGCCCTCGTATTATATATCATCGTGAGCCGCATTCCAGACAGGGCCCGCAGGCCCATGGACGCGACGCACGATCGCGAATTCTGCCTGCCCCTTGGACGCGAATGACGTTGGAAGGGTGCGAACTTAATAACAACGGCATCTAAATAATGGCTGCGCGATCCGCGCAGGAATGTAACAGGGGGAGTCCATCTGCGCCTGGGGGTCATTTGGCGCCTGCTGCCCTCCAGCAGGCCCGCGAGGCAACTGCAGCGACGGAAGGTTCAAAAAGAAACCGGGAAAAAGAAGAGAATTACGAGACACGCACAGCCACTTAACCGGCCCCCACAGGCGCCTTCCGCTCCCTGAATGGTGTTTCACCTCTGGAGCAGAATGCCCGCCGCTCCACCGACGGCTCCATCGTGTTGCAAGGCCCCCACCCTGTGTCGTGAACTACTCACTTACGTCGGCGGTTGGACTCACAAAATACACGGAACCATCTCTTCACCTCACAACGAAGCACGCACAATGCGCTGGGACGAAGCACGCTCGAGCGCACATCAGCAGAGAAGATGCTGCCGAACAATCGCTGTCTGTATGGGACAATACGCGGACGCAGGCCGCCAGGTCCGGTGCAAGAAGTCCGTCTCAGGCATCTAGCGGAACGTAATTCACGAGCGCCGCTAACCTTGTGCAGCAGGCGGGCCTGCGGGGCCGCTGTGAAAGTTTCACTGGTCCGTGTGCCTTCAATGGCCCTGTTCGGTGTTTCATCGGTGTTGCGTGCTGGTCAGAACCGTGTCTCAGGTGCGGTCGAAGGGACGCCTGGGCCGGCCCACGCACGCTCCGCCACAGGGTTGGGGTGCGGGCCTGTGACGCGACATTTCTGTCCCGCGCACCACCTGCCTTTGGCTGGTGCTTGCGCCCGTTGACTCCCTTTTGGGCTAAGTGCTCGCATCGCCTATCTTCGCCTCTCCTGCCCCTAAGCACCTGGGCCATTGTGGCGGCAGTCTATACTACAGCGTTCGTAAGGTGGCGCGCCATTGTTATGCGCCCATGCCACCCCACACTGCACTCACGATTCTCTCAAACCGCGTTGTCAATCAATCGGCCCATCTCCGTGAACGGTCGACTGGGACGTTTCGGACCGGTTTCCAGAACCCCGCTGCTGACACTTTGCTGAAACACATTCCGTCTCGTGATTGTTTGCCCGTGCGGCGCTTCCCCACTTCAGAATTATAGTTTTGCAGTTTTGCAGTTTTGCAGTGCTGCATTGGTGCTAGCCGCCGACGGCTCTAGACTCCGCGCCGAAGGGCGCTCCTGTGCGAACGCGACGCTTTGGGGCCTGGCCTAGACTCGGGCAAAAACAGCCCCCCGGACGGATCCCCATGCGGGATCGTTTCTCGCCCGTTTGGGCTTAGCTTCTCGCCTCCGTCCACTTCGGGAATCGCCACGGCTCTCCTGTTTGGTTTTGGAGTTCCTGCTTGGCGAAACGGCCCATTGGCCATTGCTTTGGGATTTCTACCATGTGCATACTACAATTCAACGCGCCGATTGCGGAAATCGGCAGGCTCGCTGTTTAAGCTTCCGGCAGCACAGTCCAGACTTACCCGTCAAATACTACACGAGCCCAGACTATGATGCCAAACACGTCCGCTTGACGAAAACAGCAGCTACACCCCCTTTTCAACCGTCTAATCCTCTGTTGATAGGCACTTCTAGAAATTAGTATTTTTTCGCAATATTTTGTTTGTGGGACATCTCAGGCTTATGGGTATACTGTATCGATCATATTTTGAGTACTCTGACTGGTGCACAGCGTTTTGTCATCAAAGTGTCCTGATTTAACATACTATTTCAAAAGAGCGTAGTGGCTGACGGAACATCAGCCTGACGGCGAAAAAAACCTTTATAACCGCATTGTTGTCCGGGTAAGCGCTCTGCATTGTGCAGGCTGCTCGCAGCCTGGCTCCGAGGGTTAATGATGGTTTGGCTGCAAATGCCATTGCCGCTACATTTATTCCAGGATCAGGGTCTTCAGATTAAAATGTTCGAGAAAGACTCAAAAGCCCCACTCATGTCAAAGCTTGGGAATAGGCCATCCTCGGGACTGAGAGGAAATAATTTGTTGCTTAGGTCATTGGACTGTTCTTTCCCAAACTCTCGCCTGTTGTCCTGCTTCATATTACTGATTTGCTTCCAGAGAAGATCCGTCTCGGGATGATCCTCGAAAGTCGACGTATCCAATCCAAGAGAGGAGTGAATATCCTCCAATTCAAACTCTGGTATCAGGTTCACTCCCCCTTGGTGTGGTCTCCACGGTGCTGGATCCTGTTGATGAGGATGACATCCATTCGGTTTGAGGCTCTCGATCCCAATATTTCCACCATTTTGTGGCTGTAGCGGCATAAATTCCGGTCCACTCTGATTGACACACGCTTCGGCGCTGTTTTGGGTAATAGCGTTCTGTGGAAAGCTGTCAACTTGCTCGTGCTTGACCTGCTCATTATTACTAGCTTTTGTCCCATTGAGACCGGCTGATGAAGCGGTTTCACATTTCAAAATCTGTTCCACGCGAGAAAAGCATCTGTGGCATATACTAGATGCTTCATCAATCTGTTCTTGGCTGATTTCAAGAAACTTGTAATCCAAGTTGCCAAGGTACTCATGGAATGCATCTGACATAACCCTATTCAACAAGTAGGTGTGTGTTCTCGTTATACGCCACGCGTAGTAATATCTGTGGTTTAACTTCGAAACACATGAGACATTGTATTTGATGATCTCTTTCAAATAATTTGACAACTTGCAAATGCTTCCAAAACGATGCTTGTAACTTTCGGATGTTTGTAACAAATGCTGATGCTCCAATGGCTTCATTCTCATTTTCAAGATGTTGCTTAATGATCTGACCAAAACCGACAAGAAAACTTGATTACTCTTGTGTATCAAGCTAATTATTGAATTGTTCAACAAAAGGCCCGGAATGGTTGAATCCGGGTCGAAATGGGATCTTGAGAATAGTAACAAGTTCCTAACTTCGGGAACAAATTCATCACAATAGAAAGAAAGTAGTCTTGTCATGTAATAGAAGCTAAGATCAAACTTTCCTGATTTCTCAAAGTTCAAGAATAAGTGATGATAAACTGACATTGTGAATTGCTTCGTGTTCAAATAAGCTTTGAGTTTTAAAACTTTGACAAATGGAAACTCGTCAGACTCTGCAACCTTATCTCCCTTTAATTCCTCTCCATCAAATTCTATCTTAATGTCAGAGAGTCTGTTTCCTGTGTGGCTTCTTTTTTTTGATTTCCGCTTTTTTCCGGGGGATGACTTTGTGCTCGATCCCAATTTTATCGTGTAATCCGGGATGATTCCTAGTGAATCTGATGTTTTATCTTCAAGCATCTCCATGAGGGTGAGAAGCTCAGTGACCCTCAAGGGGTTTTTGAGCAGTAGACAGCGTCTGTTGATCTCTGAAAAACTGCGATAAAAAGAACTTATCCATGAGAATACTGAGCAAACTCTATTTTCAAGTAGCTCATCGGGAATATTTGAAGCACCGTGCACAAGGTAGGGAGTTTTGACATCAGAATAGTTCTGGTCAATCATGATAGGAAACCCAAAGTTTCTGGCCAGCTTTGAGTCCATAAGTTGAATAAAGAACCAAACTTTCCGGCAAATGTTCGCATATCTCACATGTGCTGGCAGCTTTTGCGTCACAGACTGATAATCTATGTCCCGGTGAACGCCAAGGCAGTAACCGATTTGAATACACATCGCATTGAGGGCATTTGATGCCGAGCCATCTGCGGAATCAGTTTCCTCGGGTGCTAAATCCCAGTAAATCCGCTGGAAGACTAGACACTGTAGTACTGTCATACTGTTTCGGTAGGGTGTCTCGATTTGGTCCAAGCAGACCTGAACATAGGGTTCCACGTCCATACTAATCGGATGTGTCAAAATGTATTTGGATTCGAACATGAACTGGTTTTGCTTTCGACTTGTGTCTTCTGAAGTATTTGAGGAGAAGCTTTCGTAAGCAGCAGAATCAATAGGGTCATCATCTTGCAACGAATATGGGGAATTAACAATGTGTTCATTTTCGCTGTTTATGTTGGAGAACGTCGATAGGTAGGTGATTCTTAGAAGAGCGAGAAGAATCCCCAAAGTGGCGAAATCTTTTCTTTTGGTGACATTGATTTGATCAAATTTATCCTCCGCCTTCGATTCTGGACCTAGGATCCGATTGATTTCTCCCCGAAAGTAAAATTCGTCAAGAACTGGCATGTATGCATAAACCACCTGAAAGAAGCGTTTGATAAGGAGAAACGTCACCCGCTTGTTGGGGAGGATAAGCTTGAGTTGATCAACAAAATCTAACGACCGATCAATGGGACTTTCGAAAATTGTCAATCCTAAAGCCATAGCCTTCTTATTGAGGTTCACGGTAATGTTTTTACGAGTATTCGGCGAGATTTCACCACTTTTCTCGGGTTCCTGTGGGGGCGCATAAGTTTCTTGCTGTTCCACTTTTGGTACGTTCAGAAAGGCTTCCGTATGGTGTTGTTTGTTGGAAGACTCCCAGAGGGCGCGTAGTCCTTTATCTTTCTGAATGTAAGAGTACCATGAGAAAGGCCCATGGTTGACGTTTTTTCCTTGACTTCGAAAGATAGGACAGTATCCAGTGTAAAGATCAAACACTTCGTCTTTATCCGGTTTGGGGAGCACACTCTTTGCTTGATTGCTGGGAGACTCGGTTTTTGCTTTCTTGCTGATTGGGGGGCTGGGTTGAGGTTCGAATTCTCTAGAGGAGTCTGTCTGGCCGGCCTGCGGTTGCATACTCATCCCTTGAGGAAAATAGGGCGCTTGGGGCGCATACATAGAGGTACACTGATTTTCGAGAATCCCCGGGGGCGGCCCCATCATCGGCGGGGGAGGTCTTTCTAAATTAGCACTTGGAAGTGGTGGCCTCAACATTGCATCGGCTGCGTTTGGTTCATGGTAGTACCCTCTTTGAAACTCATGAACCGTCAGGTGGGCAAAATTTATCGGTGGGATGGGATTATGGTTGTAGGGGAATCTTGGGCGGTTTTCGCCGAACGGTAAATCCAGGGACTCCAGAGAACGCTTCTTTTTCACACTGGGAACTGCACTCGGATCTTGCTCTTTGGTTTGTTTGAAAACCATGACCGTTCCAGCATTTTCGTCTGACATCACATGGTTTGCGAAGTACTCGCAGGTTTGACCCATGTCATGTTTGATGCAAGAGGAACACGGCGATCGGCGGTCACACTTGACTTTTCTTCTCTTGCATTGTGAACACAGTAGCGGAATACGCTTGCGGGCGCCGATCCTTTCTTGATGTACTTGCATGTTAGGCAATGCACCTGGTTAGAAAGCGTATAAATATTGAGACTACGTTCTCAAAACCCTGGCTTGCGTCTTTCGCCTGCATACAACCACGCACCAATCTAAACGTTGATCGTTTGATAAAATCTTGTTCGCGTCCCTAGGTGCAGAATAGCGATCGATCACCAACCCGTTCGGCACCCTATTATCTGTAGCAGAACAGGAAAAAAGGGGAGGTTTGGGGGCACACTGCTATGCCATTTGTGGGAACGCTTCCATCTATTTTGTAAAGTCTAAAATGATGCGTAAATGCGTCGTGCTGGCAATGAATCTTCACGGCCTGGGCCCATACATCATATATGCGCGATGGCTATGTTAGGGCATGCTTCAATGATTATGTCTCCAAATACCCATATAGCTTGAAGAGCTTTAGTAGTTCGTCGTTTCCTATCATGCTCTGCTCGTCAAAAATCTCCTGGGCTTCTCTCAGGCTTTCATTGTCTTTCACCCAACCGTACGTATTGACGGTATTGACGTTTCCATACATTGCGCGGTCTAACCCTTTCACGTCGAAGATCTTGGATTCCGATGTCTCGTTTCGGTTGGAAATCGGGGATTTGCCGACGGTTCCAGATACGAGAATCTCCAGATTATTCGATACCTCGGAACGACTGAGACCGTTTTCACTCGAGGCTCTAGATTCACTCTTCTGGTGGTTTTTCTGCCGTCTTATAGACTCGAGTTTAGCAAGCCTAAATTCCTCACAAAGCTTGCACATGCTTTGCAATTCGGGGTTGGTCAAAAACTGTACCATATTAGTGCCATCATGAAAAAATGTCAGGTTTTTGTTCGAGAAACCCGCTAGGAGAACCTCGGGGTTTTCCATACACTGTTTCAAGACAAAGAAAGCCATGACATAGAGTTTGTAAGAATTAATGTAGGTGTTACTCATGCTCTTAAAATGACCCACGAATAATTCTGCCTCTATGAGTGTCATTGTGAAGAGGCTGTCAACAACTTCACATCTCTCTTCAAACCCTTCGGGCAATTCTTCTTTCGGATCCTCATTAACGGTCATTTCTTTGACTGCTAAGTTTCTCTTATAGTTGATTAAACGGATGAAAAACGAAGTCACAAAATTGTGAGTCTTAATCATGGACCTTTCTATCCTCGAAGTCAAAATAAAGTCGTAACGACATCCAAACAATTCCTCGGCATTATCTAATGCATACGACATAATGTACACAAGTTGTATGACAGACCGAATGAAAATTTTGAATAACTCTATTCCTGCCCCGACTTCAGCATTTTCGTCCTCGTCAAGTTTTTGCTCATAATGTAAACAAACTAAGTAGTAAAGACATGACAAATTTGCTCTTGTGTTGATGAATAGAAGGAATCTGCGCACTTTCATGAACGACTCTTCGTTCCGTAAGCCTCCAGTCGGGTTCAGAGATATCTTTGGTGCCGGGCAAGTAATATAGTCCCTGAAAAAGTCTTTGCCAAAACATTTGAGAAATATCTTTTCCAACTTACTCGTTTCCGATAGCAAATCAATGACTCTTAGCTTTTTATTCAAATTGGAGATTTTTGCTATTATACTGCGGTAACAAGCACTGACAGCATCAACTTGCAAGTTGAAGAGCATGATCTCCTCGGAAAAAATGGGGCTTTTAACATCACTGTTGTCAAGGTTGGGCAATTTCATTGGTGTTCCACAATACATTGAAATGTTAGCATCGGTATTTGTAATAAAATTCCAGAGAGCCCTCCATGTATTGACAAATTCTGGCTTCTTGGAAATGCTGTTGATAGACTCATAGTTGAGAGGGTCTCTGTTCAACCCGATAGATAATGCATGATTGACTATGGAGCCAAATAATAATTGAGAATCAGAACCGCTCAACCCGAAACAATCATTGGGTAAAACAGATCTTAGAAAGAGAAGGAGGCAAAGACTTTGAACAGATTTGAAATTTGTCATGATCTTCACTTTTTCCTCTGATACGCACAGATTGATGACGCTCAAAACTTCGTGAAACTTGAATCGTGTCACGTCCTTTATGAGAGCCATTTCAGAAACGGAGTAAGTCATCTCCGTTTCAATGTTTGGAATCAAGGTCATGTAGCCTAAGTGTGTCATTATGATAAGCACGCCAGCTAAAGTTAAGTCTGCGTCACTCTTTATTTCTAGGTTTTTGTAGTATCCTTGACTTTCCTCATAAAAATCGCCCTTGAACAAATTTTTGAGCTCTTTCAAAACTGTTTCTTGATGGAATATAGGCACGAACGGATGAACATAGTCGAAAAATCTGCCGATAGCCAAATAAATCCCTGATTTGTTTGGGAGAATTCTGAGAATATTGGTTGAAACATACTTGTAATATAATTTTTTGGATGATGGCATAGCTAAAAGAGACTGTATCCCATTTAGAGAGCTGTTGGATGAGCCATTTTCATTAGTGAGGTCTGAGTCGACTCCAAACGGTTGTATTTGTGTTGTCACAAGAGCGTCATCATCAATGAAGCTCTGATCGGTTTTTTTGTCGCCGTCACCGCCAGCCAAGCTTGGCTCAATGAAGGAATGAGCGTGGTCGGTCTTGCTAAGATCAAAATTCTCATTATTATCCTCCCCTTCATTCTTGTCCTTTCGCACAAACTGTTGAAATTGTTCGGTTTGGAATAGCTTCATTGTGAAATTGCGTACAAGCTTAGTGAATGAGTCTTGCTTGGTCATTCCAACGTATGACAAAGGCCCCTGTTGTTGCCACAAGGGGCCATCCACCAACAAAGTGCTAGAGGCGACTGAAAATGCATTCATTGTGTCATCGACAGAGATTTTGAGCACGTTCTGACCTATTGAGACCGAGGCATATTCTGGGTCACCCGGCTCTTCCGGTGCATCATTCATGATGCTATCTTTGATGGAGGAGTGGAATGTGATATCTGATTTGGAAGGAGAGGGGCCAGATTGGTGGTTCTGGGGCGCCGATTCTTGAGATTGTGGGTTGGCAGATCCGACACCACGAGGCGGTAGCTGGTTGTCAGCGAACCTCGGATTGCTGAGCTCTGCTTGGCTGATCTTGTGCATGGGGGTTCCAGGAGAGTAAGAGGGGGGGAGGGCCATGTCCGTCCGGGGCAATTCTTTGTGAGATGTTGGAATCGAGCTCGACGAGCCAGCTGACATCAGCTGGTATATTTGAGACGAATGAGAGTCCAGTTTCGTACTGGATTCCTCCTTCGTTATGTCAGCCCCAAGAGAAGAAGCGGGGCCCTGTATCTGGGGCGGCACGTAAGCCGGGATGCCAGGCGCTGGTAGCCCCGGAGAAAGGTTGGCTACTACCGAGTTCTCGCGCAGTTGGAGCACGGAAAAGCTATTATATGACGGGTTTGCAGGACGCGGGAGAGATGCATTGGGGGCAACATTGGCAGCGGCAGTCGGGTACGGAAGCGGGGAGAGGTTCTGGCTTATGTCAGTGGCGGAGGAAGCGATGCTTTGCTGCCGTACCAGGTACCTGTCTTGCATGGGGATCTGGCCGGGCCACATCTGATACATGGGCACCATGTAATTGGACGGCGGGAGGGGCACGTACCCTACGGCAGCGTTTTGGGAAGGGGTGAAGCCGGGCATGCCGCCGGCAGGCGTGTTTGAGCCCATTAGGCCATTGGTGGGGTTGGGAAGCGTGTGGGGCATCATTTGCTGCTGGGCGGCCCACTCGTGGGTCACCCCGACATGCTTAATGGGCGAAAGGCCCATGGAGGCGTACAGGCGGAAGCCGTCCGGGTCGTCCTCGTATCTGCATAGATGTGCTATGGATTTCTTCTTGCAAGTGCCGCAGATGGGTCGCTGTCGGTCACACTTGGACTTGCGTTTTCGGCACACCAGGCACGAAGTAAGGACTCTCAGCCGCTTTTTAGGGGTCTCGTCCATGATGCGGGGATGGGGCGGTGCGGCCGGGCTCGCTGGCTATTTAGACGTCGGGGGTCGAGAATGGAGGGGATGGGGCGACTAATCAGAAGTCAATGTGTTGCAAGAGTCGAGACGGGCAATAGTTTAGGTTCATGATCAACAGACCAAAATGGGGAACCCGCGAGAGTTAAAATAAAAAATAAAAAGCGAAAAAAAAAAAAAAACACGAGTCCAGTGTGATGGGGTAATGTCCAGAAGTACGGGGTCTAGGCGGGGGTCCGAACCGAAGCAACTGCCAGTGAAGCCGGAATCGTCCCAAGACAATATCCATCCAAGTGGCCGAAAGGCCAGCCCGTGGCAGCCACCCGTGGCCGTCGCGTGGGACGTCTACGCAATTCCGCGCCTGGAAGCTTTGGGGTATCTGCGGCGCCGCGAGCGAAAACCCCAGGATCCGCAAGCTGGGAATGTGGGATGGGCGCCCCAGACCGCCGGTGGTGGAGCTGCCAGTGACGAAACCTCACTGCCCACTACACCGGAGCCATGCATGTGTGGTGGCTAAGTCTGTGACTGGACCCAAGGGCATCCAACCAGAAGGCTGGGAATGACCGCGCTACAGCAGCATGCGAAGCTAAAAGGCGCCGGTCTGCGCTAGGGACCGCATCGACCCGCGGGGCAGAAATGCCTGGGCCGGGGCGGGCCGGGACCTGAACCGGCTACGAAGCCGTCACCGGGCGGCACTGGCCCGTAGACGCCAAGCTAGCGGACGCCCGGTCGGCCGAAAGTGGTGCAAGCGTTTCTCGGCACTCGAGAATGCACCCACTGCGGACGGACTTCATATGGCCAGTGCGGAGAGATCTTGCCGGCCGTATGCGCGATGTGCTAACCACGAGCCAGATTAGGCCACTTTCCGTGACAGGAAATAAAAGTGCCACTTGGGCGCCTCGCCTGGTGAAGTCCGGCTCCGTGTATACGAAGTTTGTTTGAATGCAGTTTGGCGTTTGGCGATTGTTTCATTTCGTTGTCCCTGGCAGTGGAATCCTACATGCGGCTTGTTCACATTAACTCGCTCTTCTCTGATACCCTCGAGCCTGCACTCTTGAGAGGGCACCACTATAAAGACAATAGTAACCCACACTCTCAAAGGCACCTACACTCTCAGCACCTGCACTCTCAAAGGGAGCTACAGTCTAGGGTTTCTACAAGACAATATCAAAGACCCTAAACAACCATCCTCGCTAAAACATTTTTTCGGTCTGGCAAGGCCCCTGCTGTTTCTCTTCCTCCAACCTCCCGGTTCATCAGATGTCTAGAGCTGGGCCCCAACTCCTAGGTGCAGTTCCCTTGTCCCAGGCGAAGGCCTGATTTCCGTGAACACCGCCCAGCCCAATCTTTGTGCTTTTTTTCTTTTTTTCAATTTGCAGCTGTCAGCAGCCCGTCATCTCTGGTGCTTGTCTCTGCTGGGACATGCCGCGCCGCACGTATGGCAGGCAGAGCTCACCAAGCACACTTCTTTTTTCGCGGCTTCAGTCCTTCGCGTCGCGTCTCCAGCTGCACGTCTTCTCAATCAGCGTGTAGGCTATTCTCCGTAATGGCTGACTTGGACAATTACTGGGATGACCAGGACCTAGCGGATTTCATTGTCGACGAAGGCCTGCCCGATTCAAATTTACCAGAGCCGCATCCAAACCCAGATTCCCACCATGAACAGCCGGGCAAACCAGATGACCCCAGCGCAAATGAAGACATCAAAGAGGATCGCATGTCCAAGTTGAACTCTATCATCCACTCGAAAGAGTCACCTGTGACCCAAATCTTGAAGGCTCATATTTCTGTCCTCGTGAGCGCCCTCGGCGGCCCGGACCACTCGACCGATGACAATCTGTATAAATTGGGACATGACGCATTAGCCTGTTTAAAGGATTTGAAGAGATGGATCCGAACTGTCGATGAGAAAAATGCATCCTTTGATGTGGCTCTTGCTTGTGCTGAAACAGGACTCGTGGAAAACGACTTGATTGTGATCATCTGCCAATGGGACAAGGCCTCGTCCAAGGAAAGGCGCCCCAAATCAATCGAAAAGATCACTCTCGCGTGTTTAGAGCTTTTAGTCTTACTCACGTGGCCGGTTGAAGTCAATAAAAATACCCTCATGAAAGACTATACCGCCAAGACTAATAATAGGAGGGCTCAATTGAGATACAAGCACGCTGTACTTTCCTACAAAGGAGGTATGCTACTAAAGGCAGTCATCAGACTCGGAATCAATGCCATGAGAATTCCCAAGGACGAAAGGGAGCCAAGGGACTTGAGTATCTTGCGGCTCATCCTCTTTTTCATCCGGAACGTCTTATTCATAGAACCACTTTCTGCTGTGAAGGGTCCTAAATCGGTGTCTAACTCCTCTCTTCTCCCGAATGGAATTAGTTTGGAAGATATCTCCTTACCTGTGGTCATTCAAGCTTTCGAGAAAAATAACGTCTTGCTCTTTTTGGCCTCGATTGCTCACTCTGTGCTGACTGAATTCACTGATGAAGCTTTTGGACTCTTGACTATGGAGTGTCTATCTTTTTTGATAAAAGGTGTTAATACGGAAGAGCTTCTCTCTACTTCGCAAGATGATCAGCTCAATAGTGTCGTTTCCACGCCAGCTGCGTCTTCGGTTGCGGGAATGGGCCTCGGTGATCTACTCTCCGAGGAGAACAGAAGAAAGAACAATCAAAAAAATATGATGTCAAGTCGACACGGACGATTTGGGACCCTTCTCTCCGTCCAGAATTCGGGGAATTCCTCATATTTCGCTGTCAGCGGGCAAAAGGCTTTGTTGAGTAACTTTGACAGTTTACAACGTTTGGACAAGTCGAAAAAGTGGCGCAAAACATCTACTTTCAAGTATGACTCCAACAAGTATATCACCAAAGCGCCACTATTGCTTGGCGTAAAGGCTGGAAAGATTTTGTCCCTGTTTCTCCACAAACTATTGAATAGCGGCTCATTCAACAATTTGATCTCCTACGTTGGTAGCTACATGACAAATCTTGCAAACGATAATGACTTGGGCCGAAGAGGAATCCTCGATGTCATTGACGGAAATGAGCTTGCTTCTTATTTCACCACAATAGCCTGGTTTTTTAAGTTCAAACGAGAATCTGGTGCCTCAAATGTTTCAAATGGAGGAAAAAGTAATTATGGCTCGATTGGCTCGTCCTTGAGTGAAATCAATTTTATTCTCCTCACATCTTACTTTAGGTCCTCTTATGAATCGCGAAATTGGGATTCACTCCATGTTGCCATGATTTGCCTTAAAGAAATGCTTTTGATATCCCATTCTATTTTTACCTCGAACAAAAGCCAGCAAGAAATTGATCTCATTTCTGAAGACGATATCAATGAAGATCGAGAGTTGGCAGAGGGTATTATAAGAAAGCTATTCAGTCAAAAACAATTCTTGGATATGTGTGTTAACGTGCCTAAAACGGCCTCTAAACATTCGCCCGAATTCTTGAAGACCAGCATTTCTGTGGTCAGTATTTTGCTCAAGAGTTTCGAAGTTTTAGCGAATGAAGATATTCATTTGTATTTGAAGACACGAAGGAGAATGAGGAAGTTGAATAAGAGTATGGGGCTCAATAAAGAAATGGATAAAGAGTTCATCAATATGATTGATAGAGGTTCGGATGAAGAGGAGGAGGATGATGAAACTATTCGCTACATCACTCAGGAGCGAAAACTAGACTATAGAAATATGGAGGTGAAATTTTTCCACGCAGACATAATATCCACTCACATCGAGTATTTGAAAAATTATGAAGATTTGTCATTTGAGGAAATAAAAAAAGGGATTTCGTTTTTTCATCGGCTATTCGTTGTGAGAAAAGATTATTCGTCGTTGTATAGGTTGGATTTCATGCTTCTTCTCCTCAATTTGCAGAACTTTCTACCCAAATCAGCAAGTATCAGAGGACACGTTGACGGATTCTTGATTTATTTTATGAAGAAGTTCAAGACTTCTTTAGAAAGATTTCCGACCGCGATTGAGGTCCTATTTCCAAGAATCGAAAATTTGGAAGTTAAGGGATACATGAGCACTGGTGATTTGGCCGTACATGAAAAACCGGACAAACTTTCGAAAAACAACTACTTTGATGAGAATTCTGCTCAGCCAAAAGCGGCTGTCGTCCTTGAATTTATTGACAATGAGAAATCTCTTGATGAGAAAATCGCCATCTTAGTATACAATTTGATCAAGAAAAACGTTGCTATAAAATTCCTCAAACATTTGATTTCGGAGTTGGCAAGAACGAAGAATCTCTTGGAAACTGGAATTACTTCGATATACCTCCGCCTCAACTTAACACAGAGACGTTTGATGATTTCAGATCCTCATCTCCGTTTGCTTTTAGAAGTCGCTGGATTCAGTTTGCCCTTCTTGCAAAATGATGAGACCGTGTTGGACAAATCATGTACTAGGAACCACATCGATCAAGTATCGGAAAGTTTAAAGAAGTGGCTAAAATTGCATGACTCGGGTGTTGGGGATATTGAACCGTTTTTGGACCAATTGCAACGCGTCTTCTTTTCAAACGAAGAACTACTTTTGGGAGAAACGTTTTCAAAAAGAATCGATCTCGGAGACCCCATTGAAGAGCTGGAATTGAAAGATGTTGGCTTGAATACTACAAAACTCATGCACTTGATTGGTTTGAGAAAGAGGAAATTGCATGATGATTCTATTGAATTCGAAGAATATGAAGTTGATAATGACTTTTCGCCTCCGACTGAGACAACTAAAGCGCCGCGAAGAAAGAGAAGACGGGTTTCTTTGTCGGCAGCAACTACTGAAGACGAGTTGCCGGATTCTGACCCCGAGACCAGAGTGGCTGTACCGTCTGTTTTGAAGTCAGCAGAGTGGATCAATGAATCAGATGATGACTCGGATGAAGACAAGAACTCTGAATTCTTTGAAAGAGAAGAAAAGCTTCGACAACTCCTATCCGAAAGTGGGGGTGTTTTGGCCAAAGAGAATTTGACATTGTTCAGAGAGTCTTGGACATCCATTGGAAAGTCTACGGAAAAAGTGGAGAAGAGAATTCGCCTGGCCGCGAGTCTCTTTGTTGAGCTGGAAGATGAATTAAGTGACTCCAATCCTGTGACGTCAGAACAAGATCTCAGCAATTCCAGACGTGTGAGGAGGCATAGAACACTTGTGGACGATGATGATGATGAATAGTGGTACTGGCAAAAGTTTGTTCTTATTTGATTGGTTATTCAAAGGTTCTTGGCCCCAATGTTAAATAATTTTGTCATCAGTCAATACATGCTCCGCCAACACCCTTATTTTCAATAGAGTTTCTAATAGTTTTGTATGAGCTCACAAGCATAACAGCCATCCCGAAACAGATACAGAAAACACTAGGTCCAGCCTTGTATAACAAGAATTTTTTTTTCTCGGAAATTGTTGAGGTTTTATAATCAATTGCATCTATGCTCAATTTGAGATAACAAGCTGGCGGGATTATATATGCCATCAATGACGCCGATGTGGCACCAATAAGCTCCAAGATGATGCCCAAATCACAGGTAAACAAAGAAACCGACATAGAAGTAAAAACAAGCGTTGTGGTCACGATAAAATGTTGTCTGTTGGTCAATTGGAATTCTTCAGACACTGCTGAATCGGCATTTTTTGCTCTCAAAAAGTCAGTTAGAACATCTCTCACGACAAATATCTCTAATGGAAAGGTCGTAAGCATATTTAATCCGAAACAAAAGCGGGCCACGTTTACCCACTTGTCGTCGCTTCGAAAATTATTCAAGAAGTTTCCTTTAGCCTTCAGACCAAAGTTTAAATATCCCGCAACACCCATCAACAAACAATAAAATAAGGATATAGCGCAAGCCAAATGAGTGAGCTTGGAGAACTTTTTGATGGATGCATTCCTCATGGAGTTATAGATGAAGATAGTATTGTGGTGACATACCAAAGCAAAAGAAATGACAGAGATGCCCTGAAAGAAGTTTTTATTAATAAGCCATTCTGAAGAGCTTTTAATAGGTTCTTTGAGCGAGGCATCAACAAAAGGACCACGAACGACTGTTATTACGACGATGATTGACATGCCCAAGAGAGCAAAAGCAGATGCCTTAGCCAACTTGGAAATATCACGATTTAAAGACAAGGGATAGGATATGCAGACTGTGAAAATCACAATGATGGAGTTCCTGTCGAAAAGCCAACCTATTATAGACGTCTCGCGATTTGTCCAAGAGCTGGGGATCATCAGCTTGAGCACATGGGGTATAGTGTCTCCGATAATGACGCAAAAGGCCATACATCCACCGTATGCAAAGGAGCAGATACTAGCCAACAAAAATAATTTGCCATACTTTCCGAAGCAGAATCCCACCGTATCTTGATAAGATTTCGTATGAGATAGAGTTGCATTGATGACAATCAAGCGAATCGTCCAATCAATCAAGACAGATAAGAATAACATGATCAAGATCCCGCCAAGAAGACCTGAGTTTTTGACTGCTAGAGGTTGACCAATAATCCCGGCGCCTAAAATAGAGTTTGCCATATTCATGAAAGCCATTTTCATGTCAGAAGTTCCCTCCGAATTAGCTTGCGTGTCGTCATTTAGCTCCAAGTCGTCGGAGAGGTCGTTAGAAGCTCGGTCTCGTAGCGACGGCAGAGAAAAGTCTTCGAGGGGGATTGGCGTAGAGTTGGTTCCATTTTGGATATCATCACCCAGCTCTTGCAGATCCAAATCTTGGAGTTTATGATATTGTGTGGCAGGCATGACTGGCTATCATTTGTCAAGTTGAAAAATATGTTAGCCAAAGCGCTCCAGATGCACAGGTGTAAAATGAATTATAAATATGGGAAGAATTCCAATTGAGATCCCGGGTAGGCAAATTGTACGCTTCGGTTCAATCTGTCTGACTTGTTGGGCTTCAATTTGCTCGCTGATACTATAGTTGTCGCAGTTTACACTTTATTTTGTTTTGGGCGTGAATTCGCGTTAATATTGAGTGGCCACAGCGTGATTTAACCTTAAGGTCACTATTGCCCACTTCTCTTAAAAATAAAACAAAGACATCACTAGTAATTTTCAGACAGCCGTACCACTCAAATCCAGGTTTCAAGTCACATCACCCGTGAATATGAGTAAAAACTGCACAAAGTATCGAAGAGAACACTAAAGTTCGATGAGAAGGGTTCCCCAGAAGCACCAATGACCTGCATACAAAGGTGCGATGGGGTTCCCTTCATAGAAGAGAGTTCTTGAGACTGGGTATTAGATTTGCCCAAAGATGCCAGGATACCAAGGCAAAAGGAAACCCTTTCAGGGTAAGCAGAAGCATAAAGACTTGAGAGATTTCAAAAATCAAGAGATTAAGAAATCCCTCACACATAGAGCTAGATTGAGGAAAAACTACTTCAAATTGATACAGAATGAAGACACACCCGACAAACTTGCAGAACCCAAGAATGAAGGCCCAGACTCCCAGAACTCTCTGGAAAATGATGACCAGGAAATCTCTGAGGGAACCGAAGAACACGGCCTGGTGTCAGTGCCTCGAACTGGTGTCAGACAGTCCAAAGCCCTACCCTCTCAGGAGTCTATCCCCAAATATCAAAAACGGGAAGAAAAAGATCGGAAACCCATGAACTTTGCTGAAAGAGCCAAACTCGCCAGAGAAAGAAAATTGAAGATGAAGGACGACCAACTAAAAAGAGTTCAAGAGAAACGCAGAAATCTTGAGCGGGCAAGTCACGAGAGGGAGAGGAAAAAGCTTTCTTTATCAAGACGCACAAAGTCAGGGCAGCCTGTGATGGGTCCTAAGATCAACGATCTTCTAGAAAAAATTAAGAATAACGAAACAATCTAGTTTTCATACAACTGAAACTGACCAGTGCTCACTGTCATTCATTCATTCATATTTACATATCTCATTTTATTAAAAGAGTTCTTACGCTTTTTTCGAACCAGGTTGATAAAATGAACGACAAACCGCTATCCACTTTAATCTATAAGCATCGAAACATCAAGAACGTATTGTCTCTAAGTGAAGTGTAGCTTTGACCAGACAGTCTTTTCCAAGCTTTTCAAGAACACTATGACGTCATAAAAGTAAATTGACCCCAATCGTTTCTGATAGCAGATCCAATTCGATACAGTTGAGCGGAACCATGAAATGGAAAACTTTCTGTGCCTCTTCGCCACGTCAGCTCGAGACTCATCATAGACCACTCTTGCACAATAGTTGGCCAAAATCAAAAATGTTCTTTCGGGTCCAAGAGGGCTTTTCAAAGTTTCGTCGAGGTTTCTTGTCAAATCATTTGTTTTCAAAATTAACAAGACTACCCTGGGCATGCTGCTCAAAATAGACATCAAATCTTCGAGAACTCCTTCTTGTGACTGAAGCTGCTCTTGCATATTCTGCATCTCTTTTGAATCACGCGTTTTGGAGATATCATAATTAAGTGCCGTGGACGAATCTCTACCAGTAATGGCAGAGGCAAAAATTTTGAACTTCTGCTCGTCTGTGATACCCGTAAGACGCTCGGTATATTTCTTCATTTCTGGCACATTGCCATCCAAGATCGCCAACCAGAAATGCGAATAGTCTCTTTTCATTTGCAATGGAATATATCTGTAAAGACCATGGTCATACAAGACGATCTCAAAGTTATGACTGCTCAGTTTATCTTGAGTCGCTCTGATGGCCAAGTTTCCTTGGTGAGGATCACAATGCAACCCGACATTTGGAGTGAAGATCATATTGTTGAATATGTGGGAAAGGCACGCTGAAACCTCCCCAGTGTTAATGTTATGTTGACGCATGTAGTCCAAGTTATCCAATCGAGCACCAGCAACATACTCCATAATAAGAATACGCTTTTCCGCAGAGACGACTTTAGGTACACGCAAAGCTGTTAGCTGCTTGAGATCTTGGAACTGTTGTGCCGTTTTCTCAGCATTCACGGCTTCGTTTATGAAATCCAATTCGACATAAATGGAGTTTTGCATCTCATCCCCCAACCAGGTCAAAGGGTATTCGGGAAAGACTTTGTGCATTAGGCCGAAAACGGTCTGAGTCATGAAAATATCCAAGGGTACGAATTTCGCTAGAGACGGGTGCTGGAATTTCACCGCAACCTTTTCTCCCGAATCCCTTATGGTGGCAATGTGAACCTGAGCTAAAGACGCAACTCCGACTGGGACTGCCTCAAAGTCACTGAAATACTCTTCGAGCTTCATGCCCATATCTTGGGCAAACATGCGACTGATGTCCTCCAATGACGACTGAGGGCATTGGTCTTGAAGAGGCGTCATAGCGTCTGTCCATTCTCTGGGCAAAAGATACGTCAATGCCGAAATGTGCTGTCCCAACTTGATGTATATACCACCGTTTTTCTCCAATGCCTGAAGAGTGACATTTGCCGCCTTTTTGTGTGCCGACGCAAGTGCCGCCCCGCGAGCGTCCTCCGAACTGTATTCACTCAGTAGAACCTTCTTGTAGATACCGAAGCATTTGACTGTCGCAACTGTCACGACAGACACACGTTCCAAAATGTTCATGGTGAAATTCGCTCCATTATGGAATCTGTCATTGGTCGCATATAAAGCACCCGATAGCACTCCAAGCCCGACCACGGACAGTAGAACAACATGAGACTTTTTTGTTTTTGAGGAACGAATGCTAGTGGAATAGTTTTGGGTCAAAATGTTCCAATTCGGTCCCTCTCTGAGCACTTTCCTGGGTCTTAGGCCCACCCGGCCCGCAGCACTCACTCTGAACATCTATTAAACCGCAACGAACTGGTATTGCTGGAGGTCAACTATTTGTTTTGGAGCTAGACTTTCCAGTCGGATGAGGTCCGAGGTTTTTTGGAGCTTTACGCAGCTAAAGCATGGAGATTGCGCGCGCACATGCATGTATGTCAATTGTTAATGGGTGCTGCGGTTATAGCAGACCTGATCCGTCAATGCATCATCTTTAGAACTTGCGTTTTGATTCATTACTTTACATTTTGGTACTTAAAAGCCAGTAGAATTTCATATTCCCGCTCGTAAGTTATCGGAACAAATCGCCAACCTACTGGAACATGCTTTCGATCTTGGGGCTGCTGATCTCCCCTGCACCCATTTGCTGGATGAGTCCATCATCCCCCAAGAAATCGAAATTAAACTCGGGTAAGCTGTCCCAATCCATGTCCTCTCTGGGCCTGCCGTCTGCGTACGAAAACCCTATGGGCGTTGCCGAAGTTAGTGGTAATGGAGAAGCTGACGCATAGAGAGGCGGGGTGTATTTTTTGCCGAAGAATGCTTCGGGCCGCATAATCGCCATGTTCGAACCATTATCTTCCTCAATCTTCTGTACCTTTTTTCGCTGATCGAAGTCGGTATGTGCAACCGGGCACTTGCTTAAACCATAACTTTCTTCTTTTTTGACTGATACGCGATCTCGCTTAGCGGGCGTTGATTCCTTTTTGAATGGACACTCCCGAGGAGTGGAAAAGGTGTTGGATTCAATGCCCGCAACGGGACATTTCATACTCCCGCGAGTGGCAGAAATCTCGTAGTTTGGCCCTGACATGATGGGGCACTTATCTAATAACTTTCCCGTTGCGAAGCCGTCTCCGTGGATTTTCGAAAAGCTGCTTGAGTTGAGTTCATGCACATTGCGAATGAAAGTCATGTAAAACTTCCATATTTTGGTTTTCTTCAAGATATTCTCCCGAGGCACTTGATTTTCGAGTAAAAGAACAGTGTCGTCCATTGCCCTGATAACCTCATCTTTTTCAGCCAAGTCGACTGTCGTCTTGAACAGCTTCCATGAAGACTCGTTCAGACGCAGCATAGAGTACAATAATTTATTTGACAGACTGCCTTGTATCTGCGGATTTGACGCAAAAGAGGACATGAACTGGGGCTTTTTTGCTCGATTTTCGGCGTTCGTTTCAACTTTGAACCTTAGTAAGATTCCCGATATCAAATGCGATAGTTTAGCTAAAGTTTCTGCTATCATTGTCAGGACATAACTGGAATTGATTCCCTTGCAAAGTCTGCTCTGGCTGCCTTGAAGGAATTTATTGATATCCAAAGCGTTTGAGAAGAGACTTGGTAAAATTTCCAAAGTCTTTTCCTTGTGCTCCACCTCTTCGTATTGTAGAAACATGATAAATCTCAAGAAAAAACCAAGATAATGTAGAACAATCTTTGCCTCGAAAAATCGAATAATCCTGAGCTTTGAGAGGGACATGTCTTCTGTCAAAGCATTGATATCGTGCAAAAGACTTGAAAGGTCTCTTACTTTTATATCTTCTTTGATGCTATTGCCTTCGTTCGAAGAGATCCCATCTAGGATCAAATTAGAACACTTTGCGACTGAAAAATTAACCTTCAAAGAAATCTGAAGGTCATCAACGTGATAGAGCGACACATTCTGGATTACCTTTTCCTGAATCTCGTTTCGAGTATTGCATAAGAAAGTGTCGTGTGCCCGTGACTTTTCAACTTTATTGATGATGCGTAAGAATTGCTGGAGGGAGCCGTGAAATGCATTCGGTTTGTTAAGTATGGGCGCCATGTTGAAAATTGCATTGTTGATGATGCGCATAAAGTCACACCAGACCTGGCAAAGTAGTACTCCTAAGGTGCTATCTTTATTGTCGTCATGGTCGAGCTTCATCTGGACACGCGAAGGGTCATACCATATTTGCAAGACCTGATCACCAGGATTGAGTAATTGGAGAAGCAAGGAGAAAGAGCTGGTATATCCTGCTCGAACATCAATTGCCGTATTGGGGCGTTCATATAGCGAGGAGAGTCGATTCATCAACGCAATGAGAAGAACAACCAATGACAACAGTCCATCGATATCGGCCGCTAATTTGCTCAGATGGTCGGGAACTGCAGATTCCGTAGGGGAACCGATGCACGAGCCCAGAAAAAGAAACTGAAGCATATTCGTGATGTGAGACAACACAGAGAATTTGCGTCCGGGGATACCTGCCGGAAAAGAGCTTTGTGTTCGGAATAAAATGTCAGTTCCCAAGCCATGGGTTTCGCTTAATCTATCCAAAGATTCTTCGACTATCAAAGCAAGCATACATAGGTAGATTGCTTTGGTGCGAAGAAAAGTAATAACTTCTAGGTCACTCATATCGGCAGAGAAGGCAGCCAAGTTTAAGTAGGGCCTATCATCACCGATGTCTCTGGTGAAGACAGAGATTATTTCGATTTTGAAAAATTTGAGAAGATGACACGACTCCACTTCGTTTGACAAAGAAGTTCGTTTGAACAGCTCAGTATCATCAAAATCATTCAAGTAGAAAGAAATGAGGAAACAAAGCTGCAGATAGTTGAGCGGGTTGCTATTTGCAGTTGATTCGACCACCTTCGACCACATGGTTTGTAGGTAGCGCAATGAGTCCAAAGCGTCTGTGCTTTGAACCGAGTCTTTGAGTTTTTCGACTGGACAGCCTCGGAGCTTGCTGGAGTCGTCCAATGACGGCAGCCTTTTCTTGTTTTTCTCGTCAACACTCTCGGACTCCTCTAGCATGAGATTGAACTCGCAAGCAACCACCGGACATTTATGATGGCCACACGAGTTGGAGTCGGAAGATGCACGGGCCCCTAACCGGAGGGAGCTGTTTTCATTGGAATTGGTCCCTTTACGCAACAAAGACGTCTTGTAAATGTGATAGGACTTTTGGAGATTGGTGACGCGAAACCAAAGAGCCGTCAACTGGGGATCTAGCTTGATGACATTGAGCCAGGAGTAAATCGTGGGGAGCGGGGTCAGGATTTGCTCCCTTGCAAGAAGAGGTGCCTTGAAACCAGACATGGTGAACGGACCGTTCTTGAGCACAGTCACCTTGGGCGCTGCAGCCGAACAGAGCTTCGCAAGCACCGTTAAAGACAACGTGTCATCATCCTTGCAAAGGGGTTCTTCAGTCGGTGATTTGATGGCACCCGGGACGCCGTTTTCGGTCGGGCCGCCTTGCAAGGCCATGGGTGGCTTCAGGTACCCAGTTGCTGCCGCCGCACCGTCCTTGAGGGCGAGCTGGGCTCGCAAGCACCTAAGTTCGTTGGCCTGGCGTGCTATGGTGGACTCCAAAGACGAGATCAGAACATCGGCGTCGATCAGGAACAGCGATCCGCCGGTGGCATCATCGATGGTAGCAGACGGGGCTACACCAGCAGCGATCTTGGCCAGGGACTGGGCCCAATCAGGCTCCAAGTACACGCACAAGTGGCGGACGTTGTTACTGACACATCCCGAGCACGGGCGTCCTTTGTCGCATTTGACCTTTCTCTTTTTGCAGTTGAGGCATGAGACGGGCACCCTCTTGCGGACCTTTGCCTTCATGATGTGGGCTGGAGCGGGGCGGGTCTGAAGAGACGGAGACACTCGCACCAGGAACTTCTGCTGGTAAAAAGAAAGATTCAACAGTTAGATGTTTGCACAGATGGGTGTCATCGCCAAGTCGGGCAATCCGGACAGCCTCTTTTGTGTCTTGCCAGGTGGGCCGATAAGTGCGAGATGGGTTCTGGCGCGCCCCGAGGGCCCTCCGCGCTTTTCGCTCGCTTGATGGTGCAGTGCTGCTGTTGCGGCAAGTGCGACTCGGGGTTTGTCGAAAAAGGAAGTGCCTACTCAAGACACCGTTTGTAGGCCACGGCACTTTGGGCTCAGATTTCACTATTGGATCCTGGTCGCTTATGACAGGCCATGCGGTGTTTCGGTGTTTCGGTGTTTCGAGAATGGTACTGTGTATGAAGCCACTGGGCAGACTGGGTGAAGCTGATGGAAAGGCTCTGTATAGAGTTACTGGAAACAGTGGGTCCTGCAGCCTACAGCTTTAAGGGAAACTGGCCGGTACGCCCGGTGCCCGCCAAAAACGTTGTTTCCCGTGTGCAGTAGAGGAAGGTGCATGGCCGCTCGGCTTCCAGAATATGCATGTTTTGCTCGAGACATTGGCTCGTCATGTTAAGCGCTTTGCTTGGAGTGGTTTTCTCGGTTTGCAACTAGCTGCGCTGCGATGCCGGCACAAAACCCGTACACCACGACTTCCGACCATTCCACCATTCGGCGATGTCTGTCGCCAAGGTGTGGCTTCCTACAAAGTGCTGGTCCTCTTTATGTGGAATGCGTTCCAGCGCGGCTACCAGGATGCTATATGGTGCCATGTACTAGCTAGCACTCGAATCCATCGCAGATATCGCATTCCTGGCAAATGCTCTGCATTTTGCCGGCTTTCGAACATCCTTGGCTCTACAGCAAATTGCCGTTTTCGCTACCAGGTGCTTCTGCTAGTCTGTTTCGATTAAAGCTGGCGGGTCTTTGAGCATGTGGTTGAATCATGTGGTTGGGGTCAAAAATGATGTGCGACCTCGCGCTGCTTGATATCGCGCGCACTCAGCTCTAGTACTCGAAACAACGTACCAACCAAAGACATGTCCGCCAGTATTCCCGTCCGCCTACTAAATGAGGCACAGGGTCATATAGTATCGTTGGAACTCACCACAGGTGACACATACCGGGGAAAGCTCCTTGAAAACGAAGATAACATGAACTTGTCGTTGTCTGAAGTGACCAGAACCAAGGGCAGAACCGGCGAGACCACGTACATGAGCCAGGTTTTTGTTCGGGGCTCCATGATTCGTTTCGTCAGTGTTCCAGACATATTGAGAAACGCTCCTATGTTCTTCATGAAGCCTGGCGATAGACCTCGGCCGCCAGTCAGGGGCCCAAAGAGAAGAGGCTGAACCCACTGCCGACGGCTTCAATGCGTCCAGTAAACTGGCCCAAATTCCACCACTCTTCACTCATTGGTATCCTCGTTGGCCGAACTGCTGCTTACACTATAAGATGTGGAATGTGCCCTTGCGTCGTAGCGTCCGAACGCGCACGTCGAGTATTTATGTTGAATGCGACAGTTAATTTGTATACCACGGTCAGTGTGCACCAGCAGTAACCTGCGAGGCACCTATTTAAAGCATATGAGTAACACGTAGCTAGATCTACTTCAAGGTCACAAGCTCTTCGGCAGATGTGGGGTGGATAGCCACGCAGTTGTCGAAATCCTGCTTGGTGGCGCCCATCTTGATAGCAACTCCAAAGCCTTGCAAAATCTCAGCAGATGCATCTCCAACAATATGGAGACCCACAACCTTTTCTTCTTTGCCTGCGCAAACCAACTTGTAAACGGTTGGGCCCTTTTCTTCGTCCGAGTCCATCATCGCGTAGTACATCGCAGTGAATTTGCTGTTGTAGACCTTAACGTTCTCCTCGCCATACTGCTCAATGGCTTGCTTGCTTGTCAAACCAATAGAGCCCGCCTCAGGGTGAGAGAAAATAACCGATGGAATGTTTTCATACGACAATTTGTCCTGGGCGTGGACCTCTTGACCGGAAAACAATCTGTTAGACAACTTCCGACCTGCGGCAATAGCCACCGGGGTCAACTCATGGTTCCCGACAACGTCACCCAAGGAAAAGATCTTCTTGTGCGACGTTTCTTGGTAGTCGTTGACAATAACATGCCCGGTTTCTGATAACTTGACTCCGGTTTTATCCAACCCAATATCGATCAAGGCTTTTCTGCCAACCGTCCAAATGAGCTGGTCCACCTCTAGGCTACCTCCGCTGGTCAAGTGCACCTTCAATCTACCGCCCACTTTCTCCAATTTGTCCACATTGGAGTTTTTGTGGATTTGCACACCGAGCTTGTTGCTGTAGTGGTCTGTGATGGTGTTCTGAATGACATCGTCGAAGGCTCTCAAAACAGTATCGCCTCTGGCAACCAAGTGGGTCTCAGTGCCCAAGCTCTGGAAAACTCCAGCAAGTTCAACACCAATGTAGCCCACCCCAACAATGGCAACAGACTTGGGTTGCTCCTCTAACTTGAAGAAGCCGTCTGATGTGATGCCCAACTCATGACCCTCAACCGAGGGAGGAATGATGGGCTCACCACCGGTAGCAATGAGGACCTTGTCTGCAGAGAAAAGCAACTTCTCGTTCTTCTTGAACAGACCAGACAAAAAGTCTACCTCTTGGTCAGCGGATAAAGTGACCTCGACATCTCCCTCCTCGTTGGTGAACGAGGCGTAGCCAAAAACAACCTCCACTTTCTCATTCTTCAAGTTTCTTTCGTAAATCCCGTTCAATCTGTGGACATAGTTGTCTCTCTTCTCTTTAATCTTGGGCCAGTCAAAGTCGCCGTACTTCACATGATACTTCTCTTGAGAGAGTCCATAAGCGTACATCTGCTCCTTTCTATGAGCATTGTCAGCAGCATACCACATGACTTTCTTGGGAACGCACCCAACGTTCACACAAGTGCCGCCGAGCTTCTTGTACTGGCTTTCAACAACAAGGACCTTTGCTCCATATTGAGCGGCGCGGCGAGCTGAGGCCACACCTCCAGAACCTCCACCGATGACCAAGTAGTCGTAGTGTTTAGCAATCGAGTTGTTTGTGGGAGCCATGGCAAAATGTCTGTTGATGGAATTGAGTCGAAGTAAGGATTTATTGAGGCGTGCAGCAGCAAACATCAATGTCGGTCCAGGCTTGAATCCAGGGCCCTGATGTCGCACGTTTGCGGTGCGTGCACGCGGGATTTCTTACTAAGCATACAGCATATTGGCACTGCATGTATGTTGGAGCCACAATAGTCCATCTGGAAGTCCCTGGATTACAAGCCTTCGACGGTCGAGGAGTTGCCCATTCTTTCAAAGATCTGGATGTTCGTGCATTGATCAAGGCGCTCCTCTAGGATAAGCTACTCGTCAGGCACGCTCGACGCATTCTTGACGCATTGCTTGAGATGATTGTAGGTGTGAGCAGTTGTCTCGGTTTGGTCTTCGTAGTCACGCTCAAAGGACTCCTGGAAGCTCATCATGGAAACCTCTTTGTCATAGAAGGACGTAAGCCAAGAATGGGTGTTATTGACGAGGTCCAGGCCTACCGCGGATAGCTCCTGGGGGTGGGGTGGGTTATTCTCTGAAACCTCATTGAACTGGCCCTTATTCAAAAGCCTCTGCCTGACATCCTCGAGATCCTGCTCGAAGGCGGCGTCCTCCTCTAAAAGCCCCAATATTTCGTCTTTATCTTCATAAAAAGCCTTCTGCGCGTTGAACACATTGTCGTACACCGAGTACGAGGAGTTGTTGGTGATGTACTCCTGGTTCAAGTTGTTCGAGTACCCGAAAAGCTTGTGTAGTAGCTCTTTCTTGTGGGACAGCTGGACCTTTTTTTTCCCCTGGAGGGTGTGGTTGGCATTGAATGCCCGTTCCTGGGCCACGCTTTGTTGCTGGCGGTATATCCAGAGGGCCTTTTTCTCTGCCTCCTGGTACTCCACGTAATTGATCCGTTTGCTGCATGTCTTGAGATTATTGAAGTTCTCCATGATCACATTCAACTCCCCCTTGGTGTAATGCGGAATGGATCTTAGCGCACAGGACTTGTGGTCTGCTTCATACTTCTGGGCTGCTGTCTCCGACGGGCCCACGGAGTGCTCTTCAATCAAGCTGAAGTCCAGGGTGTCGGGATCGTCCTCGAATATATCCAGGTCGGACCTCTTCCCCTCATCGAATATGATGCTGGCGCTGATCTTCTCTGCAGACTGCCATGCTTTGATCTGGGACTGCTTCACGGGGCACTTCCATTTGGCCTCGTCTTCCTCGACACCAGGCGTGCCGTTGAGGTTCTTTGCAAACACCGAATAGTCGTATGTGGCCATGTTGGTTGGCTTGCGGAGCACAAATGGTCGGAGCTTTGTGTTTGTCTTCTTCAGGTGCTGAAGATTGAGCAACTTCTTGCTTGCGGCCGCCGTGGACGACACCCCCTTCGCCCTGATCTCGGGCTTCTTCGGGACAGTCCTCGCGGAGGCGCCCTGTTGGCCCTGTGTACCCATCTGCTGCTGAACTCTTCGTATGTTGTTGCTGGGAGTACTCAATATTGATGTGGACGACGAAACCGTGCGATGACTGGTATTTCCCAATCCTCCGTTGGTTGTGTCATTGAGCGAGTACGATGACACTCGTAGCTTGGGAACGCTGAGTTTGGCTTGGAACTTTTCCTCGTCCATTGTCAAAACGGAGTTTCTATGAGGCCGCTACAGAATACAAATGAGCGCTGCGTAGATGCGTACCCCAGCTGTGCGGCCTGCACCCGCACCCACAAGCCGCACTTTAGCGGGCAGCTGCGACTACAAGAAGCCAATGCTCAGCCAATGCTACTGAGCGCAGAAAATACCATGACCCCGCCTGGAATGGGCATAGCGAGCACTTGGAATAAACTCGCCTAAGCGAGGAGCACATCACGTGCTAGCACCAAGGGACCTCGAAGAAGCTATTTTCGCCCATGGTTCCCTCGACCAGAGTGCTAGTCCTGCACCGAAACACCATTCGTGTGGTCTTGTCTCATAATACTCATGGGTTCTGTTTCAGACCATCACCCGTAGTGACATTGGGGCAAGTTTTCAGAAAGCCACAGTCCCTCTGAAATTCGTGGCCCAAAATTCAGAGGTTCCTTGTGGTCCATGTTTCCCTTGTAGTTTCGGTCCCTTGTAGTTTCGGTCCCTTGTAGTTTCGGTCCCTTGTAGTTTTAGGTCCCTTGTAGTTTTAGGTCCCTTGTAGTCCTAGGTTCCTTGTAGTCTTAGGTGCATGTGACCAGGGCCGGTTCACGCAGCGCATGCAAACACCCAGACATCCCGGTATAGTGGTGCCTTGCCCAACATGGGGTGGCACGGGCCAAATCCGGTCGATGTCCTAGAGAGATGTCGTGACGTACCGGCTTCTGCATAGTCCGCAAGAGGTTCGTCGGAGTTTCGACAAGCCGCATGGGGCCACTACAAGTGGGCGGGTGAAGCGCATGTCCCGCGAGGGTCAGGCCGTCACGATAGGGTTCCAGCCCTGATCCCTGCACGCGCGCAAGAAACCCTGGGCCCCGCACGCTTGAAAATTTCTCCCGCGACCTCTACTATCGAGAAAAAATCTTCTAACAATTTAGCATCACCAAACCAAACACTCGACAAGATGGCCACTGAATTGACTGTTCAATCCGAGAGAGCTTTCCAAAAGGTATGTTTCATTGCATAATACAACAAGCATTGCCGATTCCTGACGGCTCACCAGCCAACTCTGATATAGTCCCGAAACACGTTTTACATAGTTGGTGGCACCTTCAAGATGAGAAGGGCCCGTTCTGTCGGCAGGTGCTTCGAGATTTTTCGTCCAAAAGTCGAACCAGTTGATCCAGGCGAACATGTGCTTTGCCCTCGGGTGCTTGATGCTTTCCTTTGATGATATACTAACAACCCAGCAACCACACATCTTCACCAACCCAAAGGCCAAGGCCCAAAAGAAGGCTAAGAGATGGGTCAAGGAAGTCGGTTTGGGATTCAAGACCCCAATCGCTGCCACTGAGGGTTCTTACATTGACAAGAAGTGTCCTTTTGTCGGTGACATCTCCATCAGAGGTAAGATTATGACCGGTACTGTCGTTTCTACCAAAATGCACAGAACCATCATCATCAGAAGAGACTACCTTCACTACGTTCCAAAATACAACAGATACGAGAAGAGACACAAGAACGTTGCTGCCCACGTTTCCCCAGCTTTCCGTGTCCAAGAGGGTGATGTCGTCGTTGTTGGTCAATGTAGACCTTTGTCTAAGACTGTCAGATTCAACGTTTTGAAGGTTGCTGTCTCTGTTGCTAAGTCTAAGCAATTCTCCAAGTTTTAAAACCACAGAAGATATATTTGTGTATTTAATATTACATTAGCAAGAACTATAGCTGAAATTTACAGAGCCCAGCGCGGTGCAAGTTTAGAAGGTGAATCGGTAGTATTGACATGGCCTCATTAAGAGTTGGAGGGAACCTCGAGTTTGACCACCTGTAGATCTTTGCCGCCCCATTCCATCAACTTGGCGGCCAAAGTGCCTTCCAGATGCAACTTCAGGAACTCATCATAGCCACCGGTGCTTATAGTGGAGTCAAAGCCCACGAGCACGTTGGGCACGGTGCCTCTTTGTGTCACCACGGCAAGATAGTCCTGGAGCTCCTTGCCGTGCTTGTGCTTGTCCAACTCGATGTATTGTGGCTCGGGGGTGATGGCGTAGTTCTGCCGGAAGAGCACCTTCAACTTCTTGGAGTAGGGACACATGGACTTGGAAAACACCGAGATGGGCGACATCATTCTGATCTGAATCAACTCTTTGGCCGGGTCAAAGGCCTCGTCGCTGGGCTTCTTGGACAACGAGTCGGCAGCGTTGTCGTCACTGGCCTCGTTCTTCTCCTCCACCTCCTTGTTCTTGAAGATTTCTCGGTTGATGGCGTCGTCCTTGGAGTCGTTGATGTCGGCGTCGATCAACGCCTTCTCCTTGGGCGTGCTTTTTAGAGCCACCTCGCCGTCGTACTTGTGCTTGTTCAAGAAGAGCAACGTCAACAAGGTCAACGTCACGAGCGCCAAGCTCAAAAGGCGCATTTGTTTCAGCGACGCCATTGTTGTTCTCGCGTGAATGGGGGCACGGGCGTGTGTGGTACCTTCTGTGTGTGAGGGTCTGTATGGGCCCTTGGTTTCCGAAGATCAAGAAATTAGCTGTGCTGCGCTGGCCTCGTCGGGACGTCGGGACTTTTGTTCGGATGTGGGGACTGGAAGCAAAGAACGCGGTGTTTAGACAAGCTGTGCGGAAGCGCGCCCTCCCGAGACCCGCCGCGCCAGGGTGTTCTGGAATAACAAGAGTCGCACGGGCGAGCCATGCCTTAACGGCGAAAACCATCGGCCTGCGGCCAGACCCGTGTCCCAAGCCGACATAAGACACTTGGTTTTTTCCTTGATTTTTACCCGATGTTCTTTTCTTAAAGTTTACCTGACCCGTGTCTTGATCATGATCCTTTTCTTGATCCTTTCTCTTAATGCTTTATTTGATCCTTTTCTTGATCCGTTTTCTTAATTCTTTTCTTGATCCGTTTTCTTAATTCTTTTCTCGATCCTTTTTCTTAATTCTTTTCTCGATCCATTTTCTTTATTTTTTCTTGATCCTATTCTTTATTTTTTTCTTGATCCTATTCTGTGGGTCTACGGAACTGTCAGCCTGCAAACGAGTGAATTTTGCGAGAAATCCTGCCGGGTCTGATAATGCCTGCCCTTTGTCCTGCAACTGGACCGCCCTCATGCCTGGAACATGACGGTATTCGCACGGTGGGAGGGTACTCACGTAACGCGCTGAGCAGGCCACTGGTATGTGCAGGTTCTGGTCTTGTCTGGGTGTACTTTATTTAATTTAGTTGAGTTAAGTTTAGTCAAGTTTGGTTTGGTTTGGTTTGGCTCATTTAGTTTAGTGTAGTTTGGTTTGCTTTTGTTGGGTTTAGTCTAGTCAAGTTTGGTTTGCTTTGATTTACTCTAGTCAAGTTTGGTTTTCTGTTGGGTTCGAAGTTGGTTAGGCGTGGTCCTGCTGGGTAACTGGTGCGGCACTCGGTCATGACGGCACTCTTGCAAATCACGCTGGCCGTTACTCATCCCACCCCACGGGCCCTCTTCTGCTCATCGCCTAGGCGTCCCGGGATTAGCTTTGTTCCAAGACCTCTGCTGTATGTTTTTCAAGTTCCTTTTATTTTTGTTTTCGGGTGCAGTTTGCAGGTAGAGTAAGATTTAGCTTGTTCGCAACAGAATAAGCTAGACCTCGGCCAGACGTAGTTTATCAAAAGTGGCATCCGAATAATATCTCTTACTTCGACTCCAATCTAGACGAAGTTGGTTCTACCAGCTGTTGCCCAGCGGAATCTACGCTTATATTATTTTTCAAGTTAAATTTAACATATTTTTCTAATTCATTCATTACAACTTCTCAGCAGGCTGTGGTCTTCCGATAGTGGTAACATCATCGTAAATCAAAGTGGTGACAAAGTCAGAGTACTTCTCACCCAAAGCTTCAGGTCTGAAGTACTCCAAAGCTCTCTTGAACTTGTTTCCTGGACTTGCTGAGCTGGCCAACTTGTCAGCCTCCTCCTTCAAAAGAGCTCCCACGTAGGCCTTGTCGATCTTCTTGCCTTGGTCAGTAACGGCCCCATGTGTGACCCATTGCCAGAGCTGGGATCTGGACACCTCGGCGGTGGCGGCATCCTCCATCAAGTAGTTAATAGGGACACATCCGACGTTTCTCAACCAGGCTTCAATGTATGACAAGCCAATGATACAGTTGGCTCTGATACCTGCCTCGGTGATCTTGGCTTCTGGAACATATGGGTTCAACAAGTCTCTGGCAGTGACTGGCTTGTAAGGAACCTTTGGAGGCACATTGATTTGGTTGGGTCCCTTCATGTTCTCGTTGAAAACCTTCAACACGATAGGCACCAATGCGGGGTGGGCAACCCAACAAGAGTCGCAGCCAGCCGTAACTTCTCTCAACTTGTCCTTGGTGACGTTCTCCATGGCAGCTCTGTTTCTGGCTTCGTCATTCTTGATTGGAATTTGGGCGGCCATTCCTCCCAAAGCGTGAACCTGTCTCTTGTGACAGGTGTGCACCAAGAGCTTGACGTAAGAGGCCATGAAAGGTGCGGTCATGGTGACTTGTGATCTGTCGGGCAAGATGAACTCCTTGTGGTTTCTCAAAGACTTGATGTAGGAGAAAATGTAGTCCCATCTACCACAGTTCAAACCACCGATGTGTTGTCTCAATTGATAGATGATCTCGTCCATTTGGAAGGCAGCGGGCAAGGTCTCAATCAAAACAGAACCTCTGATGGTTCCCCTAGGCATCTTGATGTAGTCCTGGGCATGGCAGAAGATGTCGTTCCACAACTTGGCTTCCAAGTGGTGTTCCATCTTTGGCAAGTAGAAGTATGGACCAAAGCCTCTGGCCAAGGTTTCGCGGGCGTTGTTGTAGAAGTAGAGGGCAAAGTCAAAGATACCACCCGAGACCGGCTCGCCATCCACCAACACATGCTTCTCCTCCAAGTGCCAGCCTCTGGGCCTGACGATCAAGGTTGGAATGTGTCTGCCCTTGTCCAAATTGAGCTTGTACTCTTTGCCGTTGGTGGTGAAGGACAAGTTTCTGCGCACACCGTCGTACAAGTTGACTTGGCCGTCGACCAAGTTGTTCCAGGCAGGGGTCAAAGAGTCCTCAAAGTCGGCCATGTAGGTAGCCACGCCGGAGTTCAAGGCGTTGATGACCATTTTTCTGTCGGTAGGGCCGGTGATCTCGACTCTTCTGTCCTGCAAGCCAGGAGCCAATGGAGGGCCGGTCCACGTGGGGTCCTCCCTTATGTGCTTGGTCTCAGGGAAGAAGTCAGGCAACACTCCCTGGTCTCTCAATTTCTGCTGTTCTTTTCTGTTGGCCAACAATTGCTTTCTTTGGCCATTGAAGTTTCTGTGCAAAGTCGCAACCAAGGCGAGGGCCTCGGCGTTGAAAATGTGCTTGGCGTTTGCTGGGACTGGGCCCAAGATCTGGACGCCCTCGATTTTCAGGGCGGTGGTTGGGAAAGGAGATGCCATTGTGGATTTAGAATACTAGGGTGCTTGTTATGTGGGGGTCGAAGTAACAGTCACTACCTTAGCTTGCTGATGTAAAAATATTGGGGTGGGCCGGTGTGGCGGGAATGCGGGCCTTTTATAGTAAATGCCTGTCTCGTTGCGTACCCCAGGTTTTGTATCCAGCGGATGTTGCGGTGGTCGGAGTCAAAACGTGCGTGTGAAGTGCACGAGCGCCGCGCGAAAGTCCGGTATGAGCCGCTGCTGTGCGCGCTATCTCCATGCGATAACCAGACTGACCTGTGGGGAGACCCGGCGGCGGCGGCGCGCTCCTCGGTTCGGCGGAACTATTATCACGGGGTGGTGCAAGGCTTCGGACCAACGGGGGGCTGCCGAACGGGGCACGACAAAGCATGGTGACTTTGTAATTTTTTGATGGCACTCGGTTTCTTTAGTGTTGTATGGTGGTGAGACGAGGGGACCGTGCTCGATACCGAGTGCAGTGATGGCGGCTTGTTTCATGTTTGTTGGAGACTTGTGTCAGTGCCGAACGGGGCGTGCCGCGGGAGGGATTTTCGTGGATCCGAAATGGCGCGCTGTATGCACTCCGCCATATCGGAGTTTCGCGGTGATAAAGTACCCGGGGAAAATCGAGCATCTCGGCCCTGCGGCGTGAAGAAGTCAGAGCGCAAAACAGGCAGTTTGACTCGGCGGCACCGGGAGCGCGGCAAACTGGGGAAACAGGCTGCTTTCGCAGGGTCGGTGATCTGATGTCGTAGGCATGTTTACATAAAAGAGTATTTACATATTCCATGTGGCACACGGCACACGGGCCACTAAGTCCCAGCCACTTGCGAGAAGCGGCCTGGAAGCATCGAGGGCCCCGCTGCATTTGCGCAGTCCATCTATTCCTTGGCCCACTTGATGCCCTCCTTGGCCGGGGTGATGCATCCGTACATGTCAGGAACATAGTTGATTCTCTGGTAGGAGTTAATGTTCTTTCTCAAGACAAACTGGAAGCAACTGGCCCCTGATTGTCTGGAGGTGATAACGGAGGAAGCCAAGAAATACTCCCAGATTCTGAACCATTTGATACCGTACTTGTTCACGGCCTTGTCCTGGTTGCCCATCCAGTTTCTGTACCATCTCCACAAGGTGGCAGAGTACGAAACACCAATGTTGTCAAGGGTGACGATCTCGAAGCCGGCGCTCTCCAAAGCAGACACAACAAACGCCAAAGGAGTAGATGCATCGGCTCCTGGGAAGATGTACTTGTTCATAAACAAACCCCAATTCAAATCCTCGTATTGCCAGGACTTTCTCAATCCAGCATACTGCAAGAAGAAGATTCCGTCGTCTTCCAAGGAGTCATACACTTGTTCCAAAAATGCGCCGAATCTTCTGATTCCAACGTGCTCTGCCATTTCAAGACATGTGATCTTGTCGTACTTGCCGTTGGCCTTTCCAGACTTAGGTGCATCTCTGTAGTCGCAGCAAACAATCTTGGATTGCTCGGAAGTGACACCGTATTGTTCCATCAATTCAGTTCCCCATTTAGTTTGGTTCTTGCCCAAAGTGATACCAGTAACCTTTGCACCGTGTTGCGAAGAACTGAACGCAGCCCAAGTTCCCCAGCCACAGCCAAAGTCCAACAAGTGCTCGCCCTCCTTCAATTGGATCTTGGAGGCCACAATGTTCAACTTGTTGTCTTGCAATTTCTCCAAGGACTCCTCTGTTTTGATGTCGGAAATGACACCGGAGGTGTAGATCATACGAGGTCCCAAGAACCAAGTGTAGAAGTCGTCACCACGGTCATAGTGGTCTCTGACTTGCTCCTCGTCCTGGGATCTGGAATGCATGATGACCTCGGGGATCATGCCCAACAAGAAAAATCTGAAAAGAGAAAGGGTGAATCTGAAAGTGCACCAGTCATGTCTGTACTCCAAGACATCCAAGCAGTCACCTTTGAAGGACACCTTGTTGTCAAAGTACAATTCGTGGAAGGTCTCCATAGGAATCTTGGAGCCTTGGCCGTTGTTGCTGGTCTCGTACTTAGCCTTCAATTCCGGGGTGTGGAACTCCAAGTAGTGAGAGACTGGCTTACCTGGTAACTTCACCTTCTCGTTCAATCTAGGGGAGAAAGAAGACATGATGGTCCAGTAGGCCATCAAGATAGGAATGGCAAACACAAGTGCCAAAAAGACCCAAGTCTTGAAGCCCAATCCCAACTTGCGGGTGACAAAGTAGGGGATTATCACCAAAAAGCCACAAAGGGCGACGTTGGAGAAGCTTTTGCTGCCCGGACCATCCGCTGGCAATGGCGCGTTGTGGATGGTAGGGGAGTCGGTGGTAAGAACTCCACACGCATCGGAGGCGGGTGCCTGCACTGGTGCCTTTGGAGTCTTAATAAACTCAACGTTGTTCAACATGGCTAGAGTGGTGGTAGGCGACAAGGAGAGTCGCGCCAGTGAAAAAACGAGGGTTTTCGACACGCTCCGGCACACAGACACAGTCGCGTCGTTTCGAGACGGCGCAGTGGTGCAGCATTTAGGGGACTCCGAAACATCCTCCAAACCTTCCTGTTAAGGGCCGACGGCGACGGTGACGGTGACTGTGGTCCGAGTTTGTCCGCTGTCTGGAGATGGTTTTGGCCGCGTTTCATCCGGAGCCGCCGGCTATTGCACTGAAACAGCCGCGGCTGTGCCACGTACATGCAAGAAGCGCCGTACACGCGAGCACCTGATATTCTGCCCCCACTGAGGAGTGGCAGGGGCGGTGTTATCCATATGGCGAACGCTCAAAACGACCCAATCTCACAAACCTGTTTGGATTTCACTGTTGCCAAAATTCGACACCCCTGCCAAGATAGACTCTCTCCATTTGCGCCTCTCTTTCAGTTTGTTGTTTCCATGTTTGCAGTCTTCCATGTTTGCAGTCTTCCATGTTTGCAGTTTTCCTCCGTTTGCAACCTCACGTGGCGGGCCCGGTAAAAGACTCTGGGCGGGCCCGGAGAAGTTCCAAAACTCGACTATGATGCCCTGGGCTTTATCTAAAACCAAACCACGGCAAGCCCTTCAAAACCGCAGTGACTAAAAGATGGCACTGTTGATTGTGCCCTTGCAACCTGAAAGCCGCAAGGTGCGCGTCCTCTCCCGCGCGGCGCCGCATGGCACGTGACCAGCGCTCTCAACACATAGTTTTTCCCCCGGCGGCCCTGGACCAGCTTAGTGCCCTGCTCCAACCCCATGTCTGCCAACGATGTCGTGCTTCTCGACTCGGAATCCGAGCCAGAGACTGCGCCGCTTGCTAAAAAGCCCAAGCTCACGCTGACCCGCCCAGCCCCGGGCAAGGCAGCGATTGCTCCCTTCACCAAGCCGTTCATGCAAGATAGCGATTCAGGAGAAGATTCTCTGACCCCCACATACGGCTCTTCGGCCGCAGTGCAAGCCAATGCGCTGGCGAGCGAGAGCCCCGGAGACGTGTCTCGTGGGGTGCTGGTCGACGGCTTTTCTGAATCTCTGTCTGCAGACAGCGTAGCGTCTTCTGACTTGGAGGAGGTTGAAGTGTTCAACGCGGACAACAACGGGCACGGGGCCCAGGATGCAGACCGCCAGCACGACCTGGGCAAAGCAGCGCTCAAACGAACCGTGTATGAAACAAGAAAATACCTCAAGGAGCGCGGCGTCATGGAGTTTCTTCAGGATTACTTGCCTGCAACCGCCACCAGCGACGATATCATGAACTTGATTTTGAGGTTGGGCTTTGCACCCAAAAACCTTCCTCCTGTTGGAGACGGAGAAAATCTTCTCCAGTTGATCAAGCTTCTACACATCGCCATGAAGCGTGTCAGACAATTACGTGCCAAGCTAGAAGGCTTCAATTCCATCGAGCATCTTTTGGAGAGGCTAAAAAGCAGCCGGAAAATTCTCGTCATCACCGGCGCAGGGATCTCCACCAGTCTTGGAATCCCGGATTTCAGATCCTCCGAGGGTTTCTACTCCCAAATCTCGAACTTGGGTCTCTCGGACCCACAGGAAGTGTTCGACCTCGAGATCTTTCACGCAGACCCCTCCATATTCTATTCTATTGCCCATATGATTTTGCCGCCTGATCATATATACGCCCCGCTACACAAATTCATCAAGTTGCTCCAGGATAAGGGGAAACTTTTGAGAAACTACTCGCAAAACATCGATAATCTAGAGGCGAATGCAGGCATCGAGCGGGAGAAATTGATCCAGTGCCACGGCTCTTTTGGATTTGCATCTTGCGTGACCTGTGGCTACGAGGTGGAAGGCGAGGTCATTTTCCCGGCCATGCGGAGAAAAGAAATTGCCTACTGCCCTAAATGCGACAGCAAGAGGAAAAAGCTCATGAACAAGGATTCCGTCATCATGCAAGAAAGCTATGGCGTCATGAAACCAAACATCACCTTTTTCGGCGAAGCCTTGCCTCAAAGGTTCCACAAGACTATCAATCAAGACTTGCGTGACTGTGATTTAGTCCTAAGCATTGGAACTTCGCTCAAGGTGGCGCCAGTGGCGGAAATTGTCGACAAGGTATCGCCCTCGGTCCCCCAAGTTCTTATCAACCGAGACCCAATCCATCATTGCAACTTCGACGTGAGCATGATAGGCTACTGTGATGATGCAGTGAGCTACTTGTGCGACAAGCTCGGTAAAGAGTGGGATATCGACCATAAAGATTACACTCTGCTTGTTGGCCAAAACCATGATAACCTTAAGGTGGAACTGTCAAAGGAAGAGGGTGTTTACAATGTGCGCAACATAGAGAGAGAAACGAAACAAGCGGGCCAAGCCCCGTTTCAATACCCCGAGCCAGACTTTGTGGTACTAGAGCCAACAATCAGCTAGATCACCGAGGCGGTGGCCGCTGAGTCACGTGCTATTTCAGATGCCACAGGTGGCTATTGGAAAGATCACTAAGCATGGAAGACCCAAGCTTGCTGCTGACACCACAAAGTGCTACAATGTACGGTTACACCTGGTTTCCGAAGCAGTTTTACGGACTGCGCGCAAAGGTACTGCTCAGCTGGACTCTGTCTAATTTAGTGCAACACTGCTGCGGGAGTCCCAGCAGTTCAGTGATGATAATGTGCTGATCTCAATTAGGCCGACGAGATCAGAATTAGAATAAAACTAGGGCTAGTAATCGGTCCACGTTAGCGTAGAAGAAAACGACGCAGTGTGCAGTACGGCATCATGCCGCAGCTGCTGGCGCAAAAAAGCCAGACATGGATGAAGGCTGAATATTCATGGGCTTAAAAACCGATACTTTGTGGCCTCTGCTTCGAAGAGCCGCCCGTCTATATCACCAAAGGGGCTTCTTGGCTCACCCAAACCGACATGCAGTGATTTTTCCCGGCCCGAGACTCGCCAGACAAAACTCAACAAAAGCTGATGTTTTCCGGCTAGAGTTCGGAGCTCCAAATACTGGCATCACAGCGGAAACAGGGCAACAAGATGCAAGAAAAAGTAAAGATACAGAAGAGCAGGAGGCTGAGAGCAATGCTCGTCAGGTCAAAGACTTGTTTTCCGGCATCTACGAGGGCGATCGGGATCTAGATCCCAGTCCATGGAAGCCCACACAAGAGGAGGACCAAAAACTACACCTGGAGCTTGATCTGCTTCTAGAAGAACTATCCAGCTCAGCATTGACAGGTGGACATGATGCGCCGAGCCAGGTTGAAAATGAGTCATTTGATAGGGCTTCGGTGCCGGAGAGTGTGATCGAGACCGAGAACGAGCTCTTCCGCAAGATTTTCGAGACATACACCCGAACCCAGGACCAAGACGACAACGTGGACAAGCTTCAGAACCAGGTTTTAAGCAGTCTTCAGGAGTCGTTCTCAAAGCAGCCGGAAGCGAGTCAGGCTCGGAATGAAGAGATGGGTGCCACGGAAAACGGGGCCATTGAGATGAGGCCTTTGGAGAAAATACCCGAGCGTGATTTGGAGGAGATGGAGAAGGCATCCTTGGAAAGTGTCCAGGCGACGCTCCAGCACCTCGACAGTTTGGGCAGCAAGAAGGAAGTGGTGATGTTTGCACAGAAGTTCTTCTCTCGCTTCCACAGCGGGTTGCCCATGTCGCCCAACTTCTTTTTCCACAAGCTCAAGGGAGAAAGCGCCAAAGAATACGTGGCCAGACACGCTGAGCTCAGCAGGCAAGTGCAGGCGGCCAACGAGGAACAGCCGCAAACGCCAAAGTTGAACGCGTACACAATGCCGTTGATCTTCAACCATCTCATTGAGCTCGCGGCACACAAGTTCTACGACGGGTTATTGGCGTTGAGTTTTTTCAACATGGCCAAACTGGACTTGATGCTCTACTCGATAGTGTGCAACCAGCGGACATACAACGAGGTCATCAAAGTCCACTGGGTTTACTTTGGAAAGTCGACGTTGTGTGAGATTGAGTTGATCTTGGTGGAGATGTCCAACAACGGCTTTTCTGGAGACCGCATCACCTTTTTTTTGCTCAAAGAGATATTGTCGGTGTATCAGAAAATGCGGATTGGCGACACCATCTACAACCCGGGCGGCATGCCCATCTGGTCCAAGGAGGACGAGCGACGCGCACGGAACATCGAATCCAAGTTCAAGCGGTTGGGCCAGAAGTTGTCCAAAAAGAACTTGCTGAGGCGCCTTCGCTAGACGCTGCGCCCAGTGGGCTTTGCATCCATCGGCCTGCCTGAGCTCCTGTACATACAATGCTTGCCGAAGCGTGCAGTTTGAAGACTGAGCCTTCGCCGAGCGCCGCGGGTCTGATGGTGAGTATTCAAACGCGCGATAGTGGAGGTACGGGCGTAGACAGCACTCCAATTCTGACACAGTACTACACAACATCGAGCCATCGGCCAAACCACCACCCCAATGGATTTCCGCAGTCCTTATGAGGTATTCGAGAAGTACGACTTCTTCAACAACCGTCTAGATGGCGACTCGTCGCGCCCGGGTGCTCGAAACGGTACCGATGGCCTCACCTCGGACCAAATGGGCTCGTCTCACCCTATCCCTACCATTAGCGTGGCGCCTACAGGAGGAGAGGCCGGCAGCCCGATCAATTCGGAGTTGTTGGGCAAGTCCTTGGATATCAAAAAGCAACTCAGCCAGTCTTTCCACGGCAGCGGTCCCAATGGAGTTTCTTCGGGCGGGATTCTGAAACCACAGTCAAGGAGGAACTCCACATACCACGCCAAATCCGAGGACAACGACGACGACGACGACAAGGACAAAAACGACCAAAGCAACGAGCGTAAGCGCCGCGACAATATCAACGACAAGATCCAGGAATTACTAACGTTGATTCCTTCATCCTACTTCCAAGAACCGGAGGGCGGAGCGCCGAATCCCATCGGCAATGGCTACGATGACGTGTTGAATCGAGCAGCCGGAACAAAAGATGGCAAGCCCAACAAGGGGCAGATCCTCACCCAGGCGGTGGAGTACATTCAGTTTTTGCAGAACCAGATTGACGAGAGCAATAAGACCGAAGTCGAGTTGTTTTTGAAAATGAAAACCTTGCAGCTCAAGAACGAGGGGAAACAGAATGTCCCCATCTCTGTTGAAGCAACAAGCGCGGAACTAGTGTTGGGTGAGATCGGCGTGGGGCCTTATTCAAACAAGTACTTCAGGGAAGCTCTTCTTGACGGCGCCCAGAATAAAGAGTCTTGATCTTCCACAGTGATAGTTGATCTTCCAGAATAAGTTGATCTTCCAGAGTCGAACTGAAATGAAGGCGGCGCCACGGGAATGCTCATGAAGGCGCAAGTCGTAGAGTTTACGCGGTGATATCGATGAGTTCGATCTAACTCTAAGGAAGAAGGTTTTGGTACTTTTTTCATCAGAAGTATCGTGTGAACTATGTATTGATTGCATTGGCTTCAAGCAGTGTCTGGTTTATGTGCGTTTCTTGGTTCTACCCACGCGCTCTCGCTCGTCAGCATATTCTTCGAGCATGTACGCCGGTAGATATTGTGAAGAGCCGTTGTCTGACTTCAAAAACTCGTTTGGCATTGTCGAATCGATGCCCCCCAAGGAGGTATATCCTTCGTCGTACAAAGAACAGTACGGCAAGTTGCAAGCAATGATGAAGTCCCACACATCGCAGTAGTGCCAATGCAAGATTGGATGAATTCGTAAAAACTTGGGCCAGTTATGGTCGGTCTCTTGTTCGTAGTTCAACTGGCTGCCATATGGATCAGAGTAGCGGATGCCGACCACGATTGCTTTGACTTGGGGGTTGACGGCCTCCAAGTAATGCTCGAACCCGTCTTTCATGTCTGACTTGATGGTGATTAAATTCAAGCCGTACTGTTCCGTGGAGCTCTCAATGAACTCAGACAATTGCGGAAAGGGTAGTTCCGAATTTATATATATTGCGTCCAAGCTCAAGTCTTGGTTGTCGGCACCGTCTTTCGTAGCCTTGGTGTAAATGGCTGACAAGAGCAACATAAGCATAACTAGGCAGTCCTTTCCGCCATTGTAAGACACAGCGATCTCCGACAATTCATGAAGACCCAAGCTTTGGTCAAGCACCTCGAGGGACTTGCGTACCTTTTCTTTCACAATTCGCCGTTTCTGCGGGCGAAAGTCATACTTCGGAGATAACTTTTCAAGGTGATCTTGGGGTAAAGCGTCGGAAAGAAAGGCGTTTATGAGTGCGTGCGCCTTTTTGCACTGGTCGAACGCCAAAGATGCTTTTCGCTGGCTACTGCTCATCAGGAGATATGAACAATGAAGGATCTCGTCCTGAATTCTGTTGGCAGCGTGAGGGCCATGTGATTGAAACATGAACACGGAAGCATGGGGCAACTTTCCGACACCGCTGTGTGCAGGACACTGCGCCCTCGGCTTTTCAGTGCGACTCGTCAGGACCGCCTGAATTGGCTGCGGAAAATACCCTTGTACAAGCTTGGCCACCAAATTGGAATGAGGCTTCCTGGCGCACAAAAAATGGGGCATGGTGCCCCCGAGTTTTCACCTGCTGTATCAGATTGGCTGCTACCGAAATAATCCCCTCGGCGTAGAAGTGGTGCAAGGACAACTGGCGAGAATCGATTCCACAAGAGTAGGTGACGGCCATAGTCCACTTCGGGTGGATTTGAAGATCCTTTTGAACACGCGTCCACGAAAAGGCAGCCATGAGAATCGGAACCGGTTTTGAACAGTGCAATGGAAGTGGGTGGAATGCACAGGGTCTTCTATAGTTTGTAAGGCGCGAGGCCACAGCCCAGGATTTCGAAAAGAGTACACCAGCTTCAGTCGTTTTAATAAGAGCAGTCTAAGTCTCTCGAATTTGTGCGAGCCGAAGGTCTGAAGCACAAGCCACAGGGCAAAAGACGAAATTCAGGCTGGCAGATTGAACAAGAACTGTACGAAATACTCTTTCAGATCATGGTCCCAGAAAGACCAGTAGTCGTCAGTCATTCCGGCCCCGCTCGGTTTATTGACTTGCAAGCTGGTGGGGATCGCAATGGCAACGTTCTCATACGGCTCTGCAGAGACCACCAAGTATTGCCAGTCTTTCGGGTCCACGTCCTCGTCTTCATATTCCTTTCTCTCCCTATGTAGGAAAGACCGGGAGACGTTCTGGTTCTTGGAGGACAACTCAAAATACGACAAGAAACGAAAACACGGCTCCTCCGCAGTAATCTTTGGGAGCTGCATCTGCATCAATATTCCCGTTCGAAGGGTTTGTTCGTCTCTGATCTTGGTGACCTGGAACTTCGGCTTTCCGATTTTGGTCCAGTGCCGCGTCTCAACATTGTTGACCGAGACCCCCTTGGCCTGCTGTTTGGTTTCGTCGTGCCTTTCATCCAAGACACGCCTCCTTTCAAGGTTCATCGAGTGCTTCCTCCCCCCGAGATGGGAGATATACGAGGCTTCGTTAGTGTGTGTGGTGAGACATAAACGACATTCTAGAAGCCCCAAGTGGTTTCGGAATACATAGGGGTCGTTGTCAAGGTCGAGTGCCTGGCTGGTGAGAAGCTCTTTGATTCGACGCTTGGTTTGCACATTTGTCTGGTGCTGGTCGGCAACGCCACCGGCTCCTTTTTTGGAGTTGACTCGATCTGAGTAGTCCATGTAGAGATGCACTACTATCGCCTGGCTCACCCGATATGCGATGGTCCTGTCCCGGTGCGTGGCTTGTGTGCAGGCTCGCTTCTTTGCCCAAGCATAGTCAGTGTCTAAAGGCACTGTCTAAATGAAGTCTGGCTGAAGTCAGTGTCTAAACAAGTGTATTGAGTCTTATGGGTAAGCCTCAGTAGCTGCTGGAGGTTACCTCGTCGGAAAATAGGCGGGTTTGAAACGAATGAGAAGTGAGCGCATATCCAGTAGTCCACCTACTCTATCTACTGTACTTCTATTGTACTTACCTAACGTATAAATTTGGCCACTTTTTTGTCACTGTGGCGTTTATTGACTGTAAAGTCATGAGTTTTGTGGTGCCATTGTGGTGCCATCAATTATTTGTGAAGTCATGAGTTTATTGTAGAGTCATTAATTGTTTGTAAAGTCATGAGTTTATTGTAGAAACATTAATTGACTTTAAAGTCATCAGTTTATTGTGGATTCATTAATTGTTTGTTTTCATTGTGGAATACAGTACTTGATTGCATGGCTTCTGTAAAGCAAGGTGTGACGCATCGATCTCTTGTCATATGCAAAGCGCATTTTCAGTGGGCTTTGACATATTACACCAAAACGGATAACCGCTACTCAACATCCTTATCAATCCGATTTCGTGTTTTGAGTTTGGAGAAATTAGTATACGTAAATTCCAGCCAACGACTGAACACTTCTCGGATGAATCCGTATAAGGTATAATTGGACGGCTGCCATCCTTCAGTTTACTCTCATATTGCGATCGCCTTGGGCTCTTCAGCATGAAGCGCCTCCAGACAACCACTTGTTTGCAACGCTTGCTACACCAGACGAGGCGTGGCCCGTAGCGGTCAGCATCTCGGAGTAGTGTATCGGCAAAATGCAGCCGAAGCGACAAGGGATGCTTTCTGCCCATTGGGCTATGCTGGACCACTAAAATAACACCCAATGAGTGGCCTTTTATCGGCAGGATACTCACAGCGCGTGCTTAATCAGACACCGGTGGTGCTCGCGTAGGGCTCGGAGGCCCGGAGGTACGGGTCTACACGTCCTCTTCCAGTTTGGGAAAACTTCCACAGGAACCGTTGGACTCGCCCTAAATCTTCACCGCCGGCGCCGCCCTCCCCCAGATTTGTTTATCCGCTGCACGTTTTCAGTCTCCCACCATTGCTGAACATGGACTCGCCCCAGTTTGCCGGTGACACCACCGCTAACTCCATTTCCAGCCAGCTATATGGCACCCATATCAACAAGACCCCGTCCAAGCCCAAATCCATCGGCGCCAACGAACCACAAATCTGGTCGGCGGTCTACTCGGGCCAGAAATTTATTCAGATTTCTCTCGGGCTGCTGGATGCCGACTCTCACGACTTGGAAGGTCCGCTTCTTGTCTTGCGCCGAGTTCAGGATTCCTACATCAACGTGTCGCAAATGCTCCACTTGTTGGTGGCCATGGGCATTTATACAGAGGAGCAAGTGACAGCATATTTGAACAACCAGATTCTTGCCAACCTACAATACAACCAAGCATCGGGGCCGCTTTACAATGACTTTTCATCGCATGAGGTCTCTCAAATCAGGGGTTTTTGGATCCCCTACGATCGCGCCGTTTCCATAGCCTCGCAGTTGGACATATACAAGTTGATCAAAAAGTTGTTTCTCGTGGATGTGCACGACTTTGACCTGCTCCCCAAGTCTTCGTTGTCCCTCAAAAGATCCCCGAAGCACGTCTCCATTGCCGACAACGACATCGAAGAGTCTCCCTCAAAAAAGCGGAAAATATCTAGACGCCTCCTTGACTTGGACAGTATAGTCAACTCCAACTATCCTTATGCGCTTCCTCCCTTGACTTTTGAAGAGACTGATCGTGCGCTTGTCTCTGAGGCGAAACTCAAGTTCAGCGAGATATTCAAGTCCGACACCAAGGAGGATCTTTCCATCGAAGACATCAAAGCTCGCTTTGCAACTATCTTAGCCTCGAAAGCCCCTACGGACTTGGACGTGTCCTTGGATGCGAATGGAAAGACTGCATTGCATTACGCCGCAACTCTAGCATCCACCAATTTAGTGAGCAGCTTGGTCACCCTCAAAATTTGCAGCCCAATACGAGGAAACAACAAAGGCGAAACTCCCTTGATCTCCACCGTTCAGGTGACTAATTCCATGGAGAAGGGAACCTTTAGCGAGCTCCTTGATAGATGGCTATACCCAAGCTTGTGGCTTTTCGACAATCAACACCAATCTTTTCTCCATCATATTGTGCTTCTGGCCATCAAAAACTCTAAGAGCTCGAAATTCTATTTGGAGAAGACTCTAGAGTGGATGATAAATAACCCTGATAAGGAACAAAATTTAGACAAGTTGTGCCATGGCTTGGTGAATTCTCAAGAGAACCAAAGTGGCAACACTGCACTTCATATAGCTGCAGAAAACGAATTGAGCTGGTTCATCTTCATTCTCTTAGAGTTGAAAGCAAATGTTAATTTACCCAACACCCTAGGCGTGAAGCCCACGGATTTCAAATGCGTGAATCAAGTTCTAGAACTCAGAAAAAGGACCAACAACTCTGATCTCAGAAAACTATTGGAGGAATTGCCTGGCGCCAGTGAAGACGATGAATACTTCTTGCTGCTTCTCGAAACAGGGATGGAAGCACTCGAAAAGAGAAAATTACACCCGGAAATCGGTGAGATGGAAGAATTGGGTGACGGTTTTGGAGGAGAGAACTCTGATTCTGAACGCCCCAGAGAACCCACCCCGACGAGCGAAATCGCCAGCTCATCTCTCCTCTCCAACAAAATATTCAAGTCGATACAAGACTTATTGTCAAACACAAATGAAGAGTACAAAAGTGTTATTCATGCGAAAAAAGCCGAGATCAACAATCTAAATAAGGAACTCAGAAACGCCACTGTCACTACAGCCAACAACAGATTCGTGGCGAAGGATATCACAAACAAGATATCTCAAATCGATACCATGAAGTTGCAAATGACGAACATTAGCGACAAACTACAAATGCTCAAGAAGAGCAATTCAGATGAAGACATCTTCGAGGATCAATCTGATGAAGGCGATGTCAAGGCGGCCAAAACGTTTGATGCCGATGAACCATTCATCATCCAGCCAATATATGACATGCTCGCTAGAGGCGAGTTGGTTGAGCCAACCCCCGAGATTTCAAAAAGCTTGCCCGCTGCGGATGTTTTGGCCGCAAGACTTGAAGCATACCACAGTGTTAATGAATCCCTCGAAAAAGAGCTCAAAAACCTTCACGACTACTGTATACTCACAGCAAAATTCAAAAAGGTCGTGAGTTTCTGCACGGGGGTCGGTATCAACGAAGTGGATGAGTTGCTAGACGGATTGCTAGAAGCAGTCGAAGGCCAACAGTGACGCGAGAAATACGAAGGAATAACACCAGCATCCGAAGTAGAATATTTTATAAGAGCTAGATGTGAAATATAAACGGGCTTCTAGTTGGAGCGAACATTTACACCAAGCCTTCGTAGGTGTTGAACGAGTTAATAAGGGAAGGGTCAGCCGTGGCAATGTGCTTCATGTCGTTGAAATCCAAGTAATCAGTGGTCTTGTTTTTGTCTGCAAGCCCAAAAAGCTTGTCTGCACGGGCTTCGGGGGTCTTTTCATCGGCAGGCAAGGCCACCATAGGTCCCACCATTTTGTAGACGGCAGTAATCACTGCCAACATGTCCTTGTAATATATCTTGCCGTCCCGGTCATAGTCGTATAGCTTGAAACTGAAATCCAACTTTTGCTGGAGATCACCTCTGGCCGTCAAAGATAAGGCGATAATGAACTCCTTGAAGTCGATGTATTTGGAGTTGTCCGTGTCGAAGGTTGAAAATAAGTAGTGGCAGTAGTCGGTTGGGTCGCCAAACGGAAAAAACTGCTTGAACACTTTGGCAAATTCCTCCTCGGAAAGCTGCCCGCTAGGGCAGTCCCTTAGAAAACCTTTGTACCACTGCTGAAGCTCTCTTTTGTCAAAAAGAGTCCGATCACGTAGTTGTTTGATTTCATCTTTGGAAAGCTTGGACACGGTTTTTCCCATTATGTAAGCGGTGCGGCAGCAGTTTACGGTCGCCGGCGAGGATTGTTTAGGGTGGGGGCGGTAGTAGAAGACGTGCAGAGCCGGGAAGGAGGCGGCCTTTTAGGGAAACTCAGGTGTGGGTTTCTGGGGAAAACTCAGGCAATGTTGTGCGTGTGAGCGAGCAGCAGACTACACGCGCTAGAAAGAGGAAAGGTTCGCAAAGAGAACACCACGATAACGAGCAAGAGAGCAGGCAAAAGCGGAAAAAAAAGACGACCCGCAGCTGAGATGACCAAACCAATCGGGCGGACCAGTCGGGTCCTGTCAGCGGTTTTCATGTAGTGTCGGTTGACCGCTGGACTGCCACGATGCAATTTCTACAGGTTGAGATTCTACCGGTTCGACAGCTAGCCATGTTCTTGAGCCAGATCCAAGTGTTGAGCCAGATCCTAGTGTTGAGCCAGATCCAACTTTTGAGCTGGATGCAACTCCAAAAGAAGGCCCTGCCCTTAGCACACGGTCCGAATTTCACTACCCCAGACCAGCCACAGGCGGCAAGGGAAGGCTAGCAAGCAGGGTGGTGCAAGGGTGCGGTGGCCAGGACACCCGGATGCATGGGGGCGGCGGAAACCCGTGACAGCGTAGTGTGGAGGCGCCGCGCACATGCCGCCTTTGCTCAAGTGCGCGCTACCGCCTCCATCGGGCAGGTCTCGATACACCATACTCTTTCCACGGCCGAACCGACCTGCCGCCACCAAACCCGCCAGCAACCCCCACGATGCTTAGAGCAGCCACAACACCTAGAGCCGCCGCGCAGATGCGCCTCCGCGCGGGCGCCGGGCTCCGCTTCTTGAACCACGGCAAACCGCAGAACCCATCGTACAACGAGCTTGCCGCGCGCATCGACCCCATCAAGAGAACCGGCGAAACCGAGGAGATCATGAGGGCCCGGCTCACGTACCAGTCGCGCAAGCGGGGCATTTTGGAGAGCGACTTGTTGCTCTCGCGGTTTGCCAGCAAGCACTTGAAGTCGCTTTCTTTGGCCGAGCTCCGCGAGTTTGACCTGTTGTTGGACGAGGCCGACTGGGACATCTACTACTGGGCCACCAAGAACTACGACGTCACGCCCTTGCCCGAGAAGTGGCGCGACTCCAAGATCTTGAAGTTGTTGCAGGACGACACCCAGAACAACAACGGCGAGATCTTGCGTATGCCCGACTTGTGACCGCCTCCTCTGTAGACCGCTTGAATTCATGGACTGTACATTTTACTCATATTTGTAGACCGAGCGCAGCCTCCGCGCACGGTTGGAAAAGTTCGGACCAGCTGAAAAAACGACGTGGTCTTTTTCCGTCCGTCTGCTGGCCGGCGTGTACCGGGCCCGCGTGTTGGCATTCATTGTGGCGAGCCCGCTTTGCTAAACGCTCTTGCCAAAAATGTCCGGGACTGTTGTCGACGACTCTTCGCAGCGCCACTTGCTCGGAACCCCAGGTCCCTGGTGCGTCCTGCACCGCGCCCCACGTCTTGCGCACTTCGCTTGCCGCTACTTGGACTGCCTGCCTCTTTCTGATAAGCTACCCTACACCCACAAACCATGCCTGTCTCGGCCAAAGACATTCCTCAATCCCTTGCTTCCGACAAGGTGGTGGCTGGCTTCATTGCGCGGGCCGCAGAGCTACAGGATGCCCAGCCTGTCGTCAGCTACTACTGCAAAGTGTACGTGCTCGAGCACATTCTTTCCCACAAGCTCCACCAGATTGACGAATCGGCAGAGTCCTTCACCGTGGCACTCTTGGACGAAACAGAGGCGCTTAAGACAAGCCATGCAGACGAAAGTGTTCAACAGGTTCTCCAGAGCAAGCAGCTTTCCATCAACCTAGTGTTCGTGTTTTGCTTCCGGCTCTTCCACACCTGTCTTGAAGACTTGAGCCGCTACGACGGTTCCAGCAAGCCTGCGTTGGTATCGAAGATGAGAGCCACGCTAAACTTCTGGAGCCTTCTTTCCATCTTCACGAGCGACGATTCCGTGGCCATCGACTACGCCAAAACCACGGGCGGCAAGTGCACTTCGCGTGACCAGTTCGTGGCCTTTGCTAAGGACAAGACTAAGACCTTGAAGTATCAATTGAGCAGGTTACTTAAGGACGAGGTCCCAATTCAAGGAGAGGAGAAAGAGCTCGAGCAGTTGCAGCAATTATCCCTCGACGAGGGCGCAGGTGCCACCACATCGGCTGTACACGACGAGACTCTAATCAACCAAGAAGAAAGCACTAACTCTGAAATCGACGCTTTCTCCGCAGGGACTACTGAGAGTGACCCGGCAGAGCCTCAAGAAAGTCACTCGGAAGATACTTTGGGGCTTCCCGGAGCTCCCCGTTTCGATCCAAGTGTCGACAACAGCGACGAGGTCAGTCTCCCCGGAGCTCCCAAGTTTTTACCGGACGACGACTTGTCGACCGTGAACAAGAAGTCAACCATTCAGATGATCCCACCAGATGCTCACACGATGCCTCGGCCCACGCCGCCTACCCGAGCCGAGTCCTCGCAGGGCCCACAAGTTACCCGCGAGAATCTAAGCTCGATAGTGGACATGTCGGAGCAGATCACGAAGGTGCAGAAACACGCCAAGTTTGCGATTTCCGCGTTGAATTACGAAGATATGGACACGGCCGAGGCCGAGCTCATTAGGGGATTGGAGTTGTTGAGGTCGCTTAAAGAAAAGGGCACCGCGGGGAAGCACTAGCGGCTTAGCACTCATGGAGACTCTCCTCCAACAGAACATCAGCCATACTTCTCCAAAAGCTTTCTCCGTTTGGCCTCGCTCTTCTCGCGGCGCTCCTCCTCATGCTTCCTGTTCTTCATCATCATCAACGTGGGGTTGGCTTCGATGTTGGCGTCTAGGTCTGCCACAGCGGTGGATTCCACAGGGGCATCGGGGTTGCTCAAGTGTGCGAGCTGCTTCTCATAATCGGCCCGCCGCGCTTTTGTCTCATACTCTTTGCTCTTGTCCCATGCAAACTTCTGCATCCTCTTGAGTTCGTCGACGTCGGCACTTTCTTTCTGGAAATCCGAGTCTTGGTGGACTAGCGTGGCCACCGAGTCTTTGCCCAAAATGATTTTTCCGCCGTAGTTGGCATTGATTGCTTGAATGTACGCAGGCACGTCTCTCCTGTCCCGAATGGTCTTCTCCATGGGATCTTCTGCATGCCCGGACTTCAAATCTGTTTTCGCGAGCCCCAACTCTTGGAGCTCTAGCTCGTAGTCCGTGTCATCGGAATCAATGGCTTGCGACGAAGCCGCCTGCGGGCCCTTGATAGATTCCCACTTCAGCAAGATCTCGTCCCACTGCTCTTCGGAGTGGCCGCGCCACCTGTCCCTTTTGGCATCGTAATCTTGCACTTCCGAGACCTTCTCCCCCACCCCGTTTAGAAGGAACGCGTCATTGATCCCTTCACCGACCTGCGGTAGGCTTTGGTCTACGTGCTTTTGGCCTGGTTGTTTTCTGTGATGCCCGAGAGGATCATCGGTCCCTCCGGCTGTCTTGTAGTACCATGGGACATCTTTGATGAACTTGGGGATATAGTCGTTCTTCTCGGCCATGTAGACTAACTTTTCCTCGTTTCTTGGATCCTTGTGCTGAGTATGGACATAGACTGGTGAAAATAGTACACTGCAGCAGTGCGGATTGTTGCCGGTGCGCCATGACGTCTGGTGATGCCCAGCAGTGGGGTCCGAAACGTCTGGCGCCGCGTCCTGCAGGTGGCTATCTGGCAGAAGGTGGATATGGCTAGGCAGTGTTTCGGTAAGCAGCCTGAGCTACACGTGGGTCGGTGTATTTCGTAATGTACATCATATCTATATGTGTTATGCAGTTAGAATCCTGTCCACTCATCTTCTGAGTCGTCGTCCTTCGCAACCTCGGCCAAACCCCATGCTACTAGTCTAGAGTCATCCACAATCTCCTCCTTGCACTTCAGTCTCATGGCCTTGTTTTTGGCCGAAGCTGCTGCTGTAAAGAATGGTTCAAACAAGAGGGCGAGCGGGGTTTTGCCGACAATCTCCGCCTTCTTGCTGGCTATGTCCTCTTCGCTTAGCTGCGATGTCTTGGATTTCTTTGGTTCGGCTTCGTCTTCATCATCTTCGTCTTCGTCGTCCTCGTCATCGTCCTCGTCGATCTCCTCCGAGTAGTCTCTGAATTCCAGGAAGATAACGTATTCGATCTCGTCAAGGAAGAGATCCACCACGTGGTAGCCCAAGCCCTGAGGAAACTTGGGGTTGTTCGATAAGGGGTTTTCCCGCAACACTTCGACGAAGTCTTGCACTTGGGTCTTGTCCCAACCATTGTTCTGCAAGCGAAGGAGCATGTGTCTGACGACTCTTCTGACCAACATCAAGTACTTGTCAAGCCGCCACTTGTCTATGCCGTACCACTCCTTGGAAAAGATCAGCCAGAAAGCTTTGTGAAACAGCTTCAAGTTCTGCTGTGGTACGTGCTCAGAGAACAAGGTACCCAAATCGCCGGCCAATTTCTGTTGCGGGATGGGTTTGTCACAGAACCACATGGAGTAGTAGAGGCCTTTCCACAACTTCTCATACTCCAAGGCACCTAGTTTCTTGCCGCTTTTGGACTGCAAGTACGCCTTGAGGGCCTCGAACGCCTGGCCTCGTATTTTGCTGTCATTGTGCGCCAACTTGCGCACGAAGACGGAGGAGTCCTTTGCCATGGTGCTGTGTAGATGTGTGATGGCTTACGATGAGGTTTTTTTCCGAACAGTGGCATCGCACCTGGTGGTGCAGGCGACCGCGGCTGTTAACAGAGGGACGTGGTCGGCGCGTTGCTCGGGATGCACGGATGTGTCTCCACCGTGGACAAGGTGTCCACCAGTCAACCATGGTGGACGCCTATCCGGAGGCGGCCCAGTTGACTGATCCGGCTTGTATCCGTATTTCAGGATCGCCGCGTCCCACGTGGATCCGCAGTGTAGAGACTTCGCCCGGTGTTGTCTTTCGTGACTGTTCACCATTTGGAAAACACTTCGTACCTTCGGCCGTCCGCCCATCAGGATACCTAGTACAGATCTAGTATTGCATCTACGTACGCAGCATGAACCGTGCAAGTAAGCTCGAATTCTTCTTTATTAAGTGACTTGATGAAACCCTGGAATCTAAACAATCAAATATCTGATGGGGATATGCAACAACTTGACAACGTATCCGACAACACCCATCATTATGAAGCCGACACCGACAGCTTTGATAATGTTGAGGTACTCTGCATGTTAGTAAAACTCCATATCATATTGGGGATGAACAAAGGCCACGAGAGCGGGCCGAGAGGTGGAGTAACACCACCAAAAACACCGTGCACCACCTGAAAGCAACATCAGCCAGAAGCCTTTTCAGTGCCCAAGCGCCATGTACTTTCGGCTTTTGGCACAGGCAAGAGACTGCCTTCACGTAGATTAGCGAGCTCAAACCGGTAGCGGTCACACTTCATATAACATACCCTTTTTGGTAGGCTTAGAGCACTTTCTGATGAAAGCAGATCCATCCTTGACGAAATCAGATGGGATTTCGGTGAGTTTTTCCAATCCTTCAGCCATTATGTATTCGAGTGTGTGGTAGGAAAAGCGCCCGTCGTGGATGTGTAAATGTGTTCAATACAGCGCGCGGCGTGCGCGTACCATTTGTCGGGCGCCACGTCTCAGGTTAGGTGCGAGGTAGGACGTGGGGCGAGCCCATTCGCATGCGCCAATAGTTGTCCCACTGTACGATAGAGCGTTAAGCATGCATGTATTGTAAAGTTCACAACAACCCCAAGAAGGCTTCGTCGTCTTCCTGGCGTTGCGCCAGTAAATCGCGGAGAATCTCGAGGTATTTTGTTTCGTTGTGCCTAGCCCACGATTGTAGCTGCGCACTCATGCGAGGATCAAGACTCCAGTCTTGAATGATAAACGGAATCTGGCCCATCAGGCCGGACTCGCCCTTTTTGCTGATCAAATTTCTCATGGTTTGCAAGTACAAATCGTAGATTTTGCCCATGTTATTGACCGTCATAGGGTAGTTGAAAGACTCGGGCGAGACTCTCAATATCCCCACTTGCTTTCGCAACTCACTTAGCAACTCATAACAGCACTCGTCGCTCTCGCTTTCGGCAGCCAATTTCATGAGTGTTTGGTAGGGTCTTACGCAGAAGCTCGTTTGTGACTGTTTGAAGCACCTCCACAACTCCTTGATCAAACCCGATCGTTGTGCCTTCAAGTCTGCAACGAACCCTAGGTACCCTTCATAGTTAAAGTCTGTAAGCTTCTTGGCCTCCTCGAGTGTCACACTTAAGTTGTTTCTATCCACTGCACCGAGAAGCGACTTGACTTTGGTTTCCTTGACGTACTCTTGGAGAGCCCGGGATTCGGTGAACCGCGTTGTGATCTCGCTCCACCGGAAGAGCTGCCCCCAGAAGTGCTTGGCGCCCTTGTCCGCTAAATCGATCCCGTAATGCGTTTGGAACGAATTGATGTACGACAAACAGGTGATGAACTCTTTGTTGTAGAGCATGGAGACAACTATGGTTTGGAGCACGTCGAGGTCGGGATACAATGGGTCGTCTTTATGCAACAAAGTAAAGCCCTTTACCAATTTGCCTTTGCTTGAGATACCCCAGTTCAGCTCGATCAACTTGTGCAATTGTTGCACGTTGTTGTTGTGGGCCACAGAGTATAGGATCGAACACACCATGGACCTGTCGAATACGGCACGCGAGCTTCCCAGAAACGCCGACTGGTTTTTCACAAAGTCGTTGAGAATCTCCGTCCAGGGAACTTCGGACTTCAAATTGGACCGTCTGGGATTAATAAGGACCTCGTAGAGTCTAGAGGGCTGCACTTTCCAGAGCGAGGCAGTAGCACCACCGTACACCTGGAACTTGAGCAACCAGAGGGCATATGTCATTTTCTCGTAGTGAGTCTGGCCAGGGTACTGTAACTCCAAGACCTGGAACCACTTCGAAGCCAAGTCCAACTTTCCGTTGCTCAACTCTAGTGTGACCAAGTTTTCAAAGTCGCAGCTGTTTAGCTGGTACCCACCTTGGTAGGTTCTGCCTTTGGCATAAAGGTGGGCTGCCGCGCCCTTCGATGTAGTGGAAAGAAGGTTGGAGTAGACCTTTCTGAGGCCTTCTCGGATAGTCCGCGCATGGGCCATCTTGGCCTCCACCTGCACGGCCTCTTGGCTGATCGACTTGGACGTACCAGCCTCGTTGATGACTCCAATCTGGTATTTCACGATCTGCTTGAGGATATGCGAGAGCTCTTTTTGCTCGATGACCTCCTGCCAACTGGACTTCTGGCCTGGAACCGTCCACTTGACCAAAGCAGAGAGCAAGCTGTCGAACCTCTTTCTGGACAAAAGCGCCTGGAACTCGTTTTTGACTTCCTGGCTCCGGGAAATCGTGCCTCCACCTGTGGCGGTGAAGCCTGACCCAAGATGGGGCGCTGTTGTCTGGGATCGCAAATTGGAGAGCGCCTCGCCAATGGACGCGTGCCTCACAGAGGCCCTTGAAGGCAGCCGACTTAGTAGCAGGCCCGTACGAAAACAGGCGTGCTCTAGTATGTACATTCTTAATGGGGAGGGAACGCCTTGGGCCGAGGAGTAAGTGTTCGACTAGAGAACGAGTCGGGCCAGTTTTTTTCAGACCTACGTAGGAGTGTATGGCCGGTCGCGCCGCATCATGGCATAGTTGCAAGACCAGGCCAGACGCTCGTCTTTTTTGTCTCTTCCCCAGGTCCAGCAAGTTCGGACCCTCGACCCTGGAAAAATGGGCCTACATATTTGTAAGGCTTTACAACTCGGAAAGAAATGACATAGATATTTTACAACGAAAATGGGACTTTGTCAGCTGACCCCAACTGGCCTTGAAGTAGAGGCCGAGTGCAAACATGCCAAGACACAACCTTGGAAAGCAGACAGGCGGCAGCCGTGGATTCAGGCATCACATGGACTGTTCCAGCCCACATCGCCTCGCACGAGACTTGTTCTGTAGCAAACAGGAACAGAACAAGGCTGGCTGCGAAATCGGACCCTGCTCCGAACAGTGCGTCCCACGGCGGTTTCGCATCTTATAACATCACATGTGTTGTTCAAGAAACAGCCTAGATTTGTGTTGTAAGACGCCCGTTTTCTGAACTTTGAAGTCTCAGGGGGTTTCTTCTAAAGCAAGACTTCTCCGGTTTCTTCCCTAAAGTTTCGACTTCTCCGGGAGACCGCCCACCAAGTATGTGGAGTTGTACAGGGCGATATTCAACAAGCCCTGCTCATGGTTGCCGCCGTCAACCATATACTGGATGGACTCCTTCGTGCCCTTGATTGCCCACTGCGGGTTGGAGTTGATATCGCAGCCGAGCTCGAGCGCATGGGCGATTCCGGCCTTGAAGTCCGGCAACACCTCGCTGACTAGCCCAATGTCCTTCGCGGCCTGGCCGGAAAACATTTCTCCCGTTAACGCATACTGGTACACGAGCGACTTGTTGCCCACAAGATTGGTAATGCGCTGCAAGGAGCCAATGTCAGCCACAATGCCAATCTTGATTTCTCGAATCAGGAGCCGGGCATCCTCGGTGGCAAGGCGGATGCTGCACGCAGAAGCAATGTCCAAGGCGAGTCCGTAGCAAACCCCGTTCAAAAGTGCGATCGTGGGGGTCCGCATGCGGCTGGGTAAGGAGATGGCATCTTGGAACTCGCGGATGTGTTGGTACATGATGCCCTTCTTGACGGCAAAGGTGTCGTCTTCGTGGCCACCCAAGATATTGAGCGCCGACTTCATGTTCAATCCCGACGAAAAGGCCCGCTCAAATGCTGACGAAATCAAGATCACGTTGGTGTCGGGGTCGTGCTCCAATTCAAGTAAGATATCCTGATACGCCCTCCAGTCCTCGGTTGAAAATGCATTCAATGTCTTTGGATTGTTGTAGGCAACGTGGATAAATCCCGGCTCGATTTCCTTCACGATCCATTTTGCATGCTTGGAGAACTTTTCGATAGAACTCATTTTTTGGGGTGTTCGAACAAATTCTGGCTCCCGTGCTTTTTATCTGTCCTTTACCCCACACCTTTTCAACCGAGGCTTCGCACTATGTGTACACCCATCAAATCCCGCCTCTCCAGTACTACACATGATACAGTAGATGAACAAACTACACGTGGTATAATAGATAAAAATAACAAAATCTAGAGGTCAAGAACTAAAATGGTAATGAGGGAGAGAAAAGCAGAATAAGGAAGGGGAACGAACAGACTCAATTCATTATTCTCATGCTTTTATTCGGCCGAATGCAAATGTCGTTTGTTTCTCGCAGTTTCAGGGCCACTTTGTAGAGAATGCATGGCCTAAACGGCGCGTTCTCCATATTCTTGACTATTTATACACTGGATTTGCGGCAATCTTCTTCTTCAACTTACACCGAATACTTTCCCTGCACAGACTGGCTCTCGTCTTGTGTTGCCTGCTCCAAGCCTTCGATCATTTTGGACCGTATCATTGCATTTGCATCATTCACGGCTTGCTCCGTCTGGCCTTCAATGAGCAAATACAACTTGGGCGGCGCGGGCACTTCTTTTCCGCCTTTCTTGATCGTCTGCGGTACTCTTGTTTTGGGGGGATAGTATTGCCCTTTGTTTGTCACAGAAGTTGAGGTTGCATCGATGATTTTGGACAAAGCGTCTCTGTTGACGACAACCCATCTTGCTTTCTGTGGAAGATCATTTATAGTCACTCTTGAGTAGAATCTGCCCTTATCTGGGCCCGATGTTTCCTCCGCCTTACCCTCAATCACTTTAAATTCTGGCAAGTCCAAACCAATCTCGGCCGGCAATGTTGCCTTTGATCCCAATCCAGTCACCGCGGCTTCTGGGTCTTTAGCACTTTTATCACTTTTTGTTTCCGGTTCATTGTAAGCCTTCCGCTCCAAGGACTGATTTTTGGTCCTTATCTCGTCAAGCTTGTTCAAACCGCGGCCGCCAAACCCGAAACTCATCTTTTCTGTTCCAGCCTTAAGCTTGTCGGAGTAACTCTTTGCGATTGCAACCAACCTTTCGTCAATCTCTTCGACCTTGCTTAATCGCAATGCTTTGACTATGTCTGTGATGGACCGTTCTTGAGTGGATTTCACGAACGTAAATGCATTACCGCTGTTGCCTGCTCTTCCCGTCCGCCCCACGCGATGTACGTAATCTTCCATATGACTCGGTGGGTCGTAATTGATCACAACATCTAGACCTTTGACATCAAGACCTCGCGCAGCTATAGAAGTGGCAATCAATATGTTCATTTTGCTTGTGGGACTTGAAAACTCTTGAATCGCATACTTGCGATCAATTTGTTCTTTTCCTCCATGAATGCTCGTAGAACTTATGTTTCTAGAGAGAAGTTGCACCAACAACTGGTCTGCTGCCTGCTGCTTCTCAACAAAAATAAGTTTCTTGGTCTCCGGATACGATTCGAGGATCTCGACAAGTTTGTTGAATTTGAGAACTTCGATTGCTTCCAGGTCTGTTTCATCGGATTCTTCAAAAAGTTCCACGTACTGGGTAATTTCGGGCGCAACTATGCTTATACCGCCGACAATGACTTCGACAGGATCCAAAAGATTATTGCGTACCAATGCCTCTAACTTTCTTGCAAAGGTGGCACTGAAAAATATCTTCTGGCAATCAGGCCGGATCTGGGAGAAGACTTTGTTGACTTGCGGTTCGAATCCAAAATCAAACATACGATCTGCTTCGTCTAGAACAGCGTACGTCACACGCCGAAGATTGCAGATTTTGCCCCCATTTGCGGCCAACAAATCAATCAAGCGGCCTGGAGTTGCCACCACGACTTGTGAACCTTTCTTCAAATCTGCAATCTGTGCCTCGATCGAAGCACCACCATAGCAGCAGCTGGAAGAAATGCCGAGTTTTTTGCTGAAGTGAGAGAGTTGTTTGTAAATTTGCTGAGCCAACTCTCGCGTGGGCGTGAGAAGAATAGCAATGGGCCCTTCTCCTGCCTCCAATGGCCTCTGGTCCATGACATGTCTAAGCAATGGGAGAAGAAACGCCAATGTTTTCCCCGACCCGGTCTGAGCTATGCCCAAGAAGTCCCTACCTGACATGAGAATAGGAAGAGCTTGTGCTTGAATGGCAGTGGGCTCAAGGAACTTCAAGTCATCTTGCATAATGTTTAAGACAATTGGAGACAAAGACAACTGGCTCCACAGAGACACAGGACTAGGGACATTTGCGCCTTTCACCCGTATACCTCTGGATTTTCTCAACTCTTTTGTCTGCTCCTCACTAGCTTCGCCAAGATTGGCGAATTCAGAGAAGAAATCTTTTCTGAAAGGCGCGTAATCAACTTTTGAATGATCCACTTGAACCAATTCTTTCTCCTGCTGTAGTTTTTCGAGCTTGGCTTGAATAATGTTATCAGAGTCTGCCAGTTCGTTGTCATCTGAAGCGGCATCTGAGTCTTGAGAATAAACCATGTCATTGTCATCAATACTATTGATATCTAGGCCAGCTTTATTTGGAGTATCAGCGTTGGAGTTTAAAGATTCCATGAACGCATCTAGCTCGTCTTCCTCTGCATCGGCCGGTGATTCCTGGACTTCATTCAAACCAGCAGTGAGAGTTGGGACTTTAAATTTGGGCTGCGAGGCCATTGAGTCTTCCTCATCAAAAACGAGAGCTGGTCGTTTCACTGGAGCTGCTATGGGCTTCCTGCTCGATAGCCGGATTGAAGGAGCGCCTGCTTTCAAAGCACGTTTCCGTTTCCACGCCTCAAGCCTTTCTTGTTTTCGTTTATCAGCGACACTGGGAGTATCGACCGGGGCACTGGCCTGAGCCGCTTGATCATCGGCCTTCTTCCGCTTCTTCCACTCTTCTAGTTTCTGCTGCCTTTGCAAGATTTTCTGGTCTTCAGGGGTGGGTTCCTTATCTGGAGTTTTCAGCTGGTCGGTATTGGCTGCCACAGGTAAATCATCGGGCTTCCCGTCGCTGCCTTGTGTCAGATGGGCCGTTTTCTTGAGTTTCCATTTGGCTAGTTGCTCCTGTCTTTTCTTCAAGCGATCTGCCGCTATATCTAGTTCAGCCATGTTAGTGAGACGTTGACTTGTGAGTGAATAATCGATGACCAAAGGCCGTTTACTTGCTGTTCGAATCTGGTGCAGATGGTGTTTCCTGAGATGGTTGGTCTATTTCAGAGTGCGCGCGGTCTGCTGCCTGCGAACCACTTTATAAGAAGATCAAGGGTTCTTCACGTTCTCAGTAATTATCGCCATAACAAAGACACATGTCGGCCGCTGCATAAGTGGATGCATACAGCCAGACCTCTTTAGAAGAATTACTGGTGGAATCGAGCCTCTGTGGAAGCCATCAACTGGAACCGCTACGGCCGCAGTCACGTGAGGCGCGGGTCACCGGTCAAGCAACTCGGCCCGCCCCACCGTTTCACTGTATTGCATTCAACAGTAGAGAGCACTCCTGTGAAACAACCAGATCAGCCACCATGAAGTCACCCATCGTGTATCAATTGGGCCACAAGCCCATCAAGGACCACTGCTTTTCCCCCAACTTTGATCTTTTGGCCGTGACCAAAGACAACACCATCGAATTGTACCAGACCTCAGCCAACTCCACCTCGAAGCCCCACTTGATGGCAACTTTGAAGGGCCATGACAAGACAGTGACATCGGTGGATATTTCGCCAGATGGATCTAAAATTTTGACGTGCTCTCAGGACAGAAACGCGTTAGTTTGGGAGTATGACTCCGCCTCAGGTGAATTCAAGCCCACTCTTGTCCTTTTGAGGATCAACAGAGCAGCCACGGTTTGCAGATGGTCGCCCAATGGTGACAAGTTTGCCGTGGGGTCGGCTGACCGGGTCATCGCCGTATGTTATTACGAGGAAGAGAACAATTGGTGGGTTTCCAAGCACTTGAAGAAGCCGTTGAAATCCACCATTACCTCCTTGTCTTGGCACCCTAATAACGTGCTCTTGGCCTCGGGATCTACGGATGGCCACGTCAGGGTGTTTTCGGCTTTTGTCAAGGGCTTGGATGAGAAACCCGAGCCCTCTGTTTGGGGCACCAAGTTGCCATTCCAAACGTTGGTTGGAGACTACACAAATTCAACCGGCGCATGGATCCATGGTGTTTCCTTCAACGATGACGGCCAGGGAGACTCTTTAGCTTACGTCAGCCACGACGGAACGGTGTCCGTGGTGTATCCATCTGGCGAGGGCCAGCCACCGGCATCTTTCGTTACGGTGAAAACAAATGCCCTTCCATTCAAGGCTCTTTTGTACTTGGGTGATTCCATCATTGCGGCTGGCCATAACTGCAACCTTGTTGTTTTCCAAGGCGATCAGTCTGGCTGGAAAGAGGCCTATGAAGTCGAAAAACAGAAGGACTTGATTCACGATACTCCCGCCGAAGCTGACGAAGACGCGGAAATCTCGGGCCACCAGGCTCTCAACATGTTCAAGCAAATGGATTTGAAGGGAAGAGTCAACAAGTCCGACAACAAGGGCGCTGGAAAAGTCTTGAGCACCACGTACCAGAACACCATCAACAGCTTGAGATGGTACGACGGCGGAAACGTGTCTACCTCAGGCATTGACGGCAAAGTGGTCATTTTCTCGCTCTAAGCAGTCGCGAGTGAGTGCCATTACGCCCAGCCCCTTGGTCACGGAAGCGTAAATAGAGTAGAATTACGAGGAAGAGTGGATCAACGCGAGTTGTGGATGAGCAAATGATGAGGAACGAATCGTCAGAAATAATGTAAAGCTTTGGTAAAGGGTTATCTTCATGAAATGTGGTTCAGAAGCAGAACTGAAATAAGGTTTTTCATCACAGAAACGTTCCTACATTTTTACTCATCCACTGGTAGCGGAAGATTTCGCCCGAAAACGGCCGCATCCAGAAACTAAGTATCACGGAGAATTGGGTAGACACAACGAAGAAAGATCAGAGCTTCGTGAGAAGAGGACCCGGCAAGGACAAACCTAGGGGTTAGTCACATACTCTAGAAATGGGAGTACTTGATAGCCATATCAGTTGGTGATGCATGTATTTCCAGGTTCAGGAGTCACCGGACATTATGTTGTGAAAACAATCATCAGAAAGCTATACCAATCGGGGACACATACTCTTGTATCACTAGTTTGTCCCAAACAATGTAGTGAGGGAAGGCGAAGAGAAAAATTCGCGCTGGCTCTATAAACCCCGCGGAGGCCGGGTAATCCCAACGACGAGCGGCTCGAGGGCAGCCTGCCAGTATGCACACCTTACCCCAGGCTATTGCCAGCGACCGTTGCCTACCCCCAGAAAAGCCTGCCAAAGGCAGAATTTCAGCAGCGCTCACGAGTACCCGATTTGACCAGCCCGAGTGCCACGGAAACCGGCCTGCACGAAGAACTGCAGAAAGACTCGCTCGGCACGTGACATGCTCAAGGTGCTAGTGATGGTCGGCAGGTAACCGGCGCATGAAGAATCGTCCGTTGCATAGACCAGCTCCTCAATTCGGCGCTGAAAAGCGACATTATGATGGGATTATAGCGAGATCCATTGAAAGCCCAGAAAGCCTTGTCTGTTTCGACAGAGTGTGTAGCTCGACAGAGTGTGTAGTGGATCGCGAAGGCCAGGACTCACTCCGCATTGATGCGCTCCATCTTGGCCCCGCATTATTTATTTCAGCAAGCCGAATAGCACTGCTTTACGCCAGCAGAAATTGGGACGAGAATTTGGACGAGCCTGTAACCACTAAATTTCGGTAAAGACCAAACTTCGGCTAAAAACTAAACCTCGGCAAAAGCCCAAAGTCCGGCAAAGCCCAAATGCCTAGTGAGCGTCGAAGTCGGTCATCGCAGCCGCTATTCAGAAATCCCCGTCCCGATTCCACTCCAGATTTGGATCCAGAGGCAAGTGTCGGACTAAGGGGGTCCGACCACTTCTACAAGGACAGCAGTCGCCCGATCCAAAGGCACGCAAACACAAGCTCCCAGTTGAAAGAAAGTGCCGTCGACAAGTCAGGTCCACGCAGATCATCATTTTCTGCTGCTGACCTCCAAAGCCGGTCGGTGCATCCGGCCACGCTGGAAAGCCAGCCGTTTTTGCAGCGGTTTTTTGCTTCCCAATACACTGTGCTGAACCCGACCAACTACGTGCCGTCCACAGTGTCCACGCACGCAAACCCGGACACTAGTCTCGATTATGAGTCGTTCGGCCGGGACCTCGAGGACTACTACCGCCGCAACCGCCAGACGGCAATCCGGCCCGAGAATTTGATTGGGCACTTCGACAACCTAGCCATATGGCAGGAGTACTTCGTCGAGGACTTGTCTGGTTTCAAGGACCGCCGAGTGCGCAAGTTCTACAGCAAGCAAAACGAGCTTATCGAACGGTTCATCGAAATCGACCATTTTTTGGACAACGGCAAAATCCACTTGAGTATGCTCTCCACCTACACGAACCCCAAGCCCGACCTCTTGCTGCCGCCAGAGGAATCTGAGGAGGCCCCTTTGCTCCAGAAGTCCGTGTCCAAGAGTCGCTTCAATGACTTGCCTGGAAACATCCGTGAAGGTGGCCAGTTCCTTGGCTTTGATGAAAACCAGTCGTCGCATCTGGTCTACGTGGCTATCCTCATCAACTTTTTCATCAACTTCTTGCTTCTTCTCGGCAAAATCATCATTCTGTATCTCACCAGTTCGCTCTCGGTGGTTGCTTCCTTGGTGGACTCCATTTTGGACTTTCTTTCGACTTTCATCATTTACATCGCCAACCGACTTTCCAACACCAAGAACTGGCAGACTCAGATTGCATACCCTGTTGGTCGTTCCAAACTCGAGCCTTTGGGGATTCTTATCTTTTCCATTATAATCATCATCTCTTTTTTTCAGGTGGGGCTAGAGTCTTTCAAAAAGCTCTTTCTCTCCCCGGGTGACAAGTCTACGGTGGCTATCGGGATGGATGCTGTGCTGATCATGTTGGTCACGATCTTTGCAAAAATCGCTTGCTGGTGGTGGTGCTCCAGAAGCAAGTCAAGCTCAGTGCAGGCGTTGGCACAGGATGCCGTCACCGACATTGTCTTTAACAGCATCTCGCTAATCATGCCCACCATAGGCTATATTATTGATATCTGGTGGCTAGATCCTTTAGGGGCTTTAATCTTATCCGTCTACATCATCATATCCTGGAGCAAAACTGCTTTCGAGCATATTGACAATTTGACCGGGGCAGTTTCCGATCCGGATGATTACAAAGTGGTGTTATACTTGGCGTACAGATTCGCTGAAAGCATCAAGAAGATAACTTCGCTCAAGGTATACCACGCGGGTGATCGGCTCAATGTGGAGATAGATGTTGTATTCGACACAGAGAAATTCGACTTGAGCTTTAAGGATGCGCATGACATAGCAGAAGCCTTGCAGTATGCGATTGAAACGTTGCCTATGGTTGAAAGGGCCTTTGTACACATTGACTATATGGAGGGAAACTTCAAAGGCCATCTCGAATAGAGCCACTTTATCACGATTTGGGAAATAGTTGCGCCATACAGTCGCAGATGCCTTCCTTATATTTTGCAAGGATATCATAGGGATTGTTATGGGTGATTCTGTCGTATTTTTCAACAATTTCTCGTATATCTGCTAAGCCGCTATTGCATTTTTTCTCCAATACGTATTCCATTCCATTCGTTCTCTCTTTTACCACGAAAATACTGTTCATTAGACACAAACTCCCGTAGAAGAAGAAAAAATGAATTTGGTCTGATAGGTAAGCGAAGTAGGAGTCATTGTTTACTCTTCTAATGAAAGCCACAAGTTTCGAAGAATGTGAAAAAATATCAAACATCATCTCCTCATCACACTTGCTGATCACAGATGACAAGTCTTCCTCTTCTTTGTCCTCGAAGTCCCGGTTACAAGTCAGATAGGTGATCATGACTTGCAAGTTGCAAAAATGATAACACAACTCAACAAATTGAAGTGCAGGTTGTTCGAACAAGTACAGCCACTGATCGTGCCACGTACTGATTTCATGCTGTACGCCTTTGTAGTTAACATGAAGCTGGTCGGATGAATCCAGATTGAGTTGTATAAAGTTGTATGTGATCAAGAGGATCTCAATTTCACTCACCATGCGTCCGTCAAAGTTTGTAGCGGTGGATAGACTTAGTGCTGATGTACAGTAGTTAAGCCGTATCTCATCTACCATGCACATCCTGCCACTGACCACACAGCTAACCAAATGAACTAAGATCAAATGGTTGTAAATGCGAAAAATTGTCAAGGTTTCATCAGAGTCAACGTCACCGGTTCCAATGTCCATTAAGAATGACTTGAGGCCTGGGTGTGACACAGTATCATTCTTCAAAAGTTTCCCGAAACTCGACTTAGATATGATAGTTGAAAGGCCCAAGCTAGAAATGTACCATGGATCAAGGTTGATTGTCGCTTCGACGGCCAGAAGATTTTGGTTTAAGTCGAGCGCCTTTATGATCTTAGCAGAGGATGCAATCGACGAAAGCGAGTTCAGATATATGGCAAGGATCACTATGGCTTGTAGATACTCTATATCACCCTTTTGAGAACCTGGGAAAGATGCATAAAGTAACACACGCTCATTCAAATCCTTCATTAAATGTCCAATCAATGAATGAAATGTAACAGCGTTTTGAAGGTTGTCCTCTTGATTAAGCAGGAAACGGAGTGAGAGGCAACAACAAGTTGTCAAAAGTAGGGAAGACACCTTCCTCACCTGATTTACCAAGTCGCTTGAAGAAACCTGTATGGGAAACAGGACCCATCTTCCATAGTTGCTTCTGAAGTCATCCATGAGGGCGACCGTCGCCTCTCTTGAGAGAATATTGCTGCTGACAATATCATCTACCTCTGGTGGCTCGACTTGCGCTGTAGTAAGATTCACAAACTCGGGAGGATTCTTGATCACAGACCTCAGAACAAGATGTATCGGAGAGCAACGATACGATTTCGAGGGAGTTATAAGAATGGAAGCGTCGTCGTCTTTTTCGATCTTCGACTCACTTACGAATTGGTTCGCGCTTTGTTTCTCTGAGTGCGGGGCAACAGAAGCAAGCAGAGAGTCAGGCTGGCTCTGTCTCATTGACTGTGCAGCCTCAAGCAAAAGTTTGACGTTGTCCAAAGGCGGATCGGTTCTCTTTTCTGTCGCCATTCGCAAAAGTTCGGAAACGCCCTGAAAGACCAAGTCTAGCTTTTGTGCCATGCCCACACTCGGCGTGGATTTAGCTTCGGGCCCTGGGATGAGCCCAAGGGCAAATGATTCATTCTCTATGACATGGTTGACCAAATGCTCAGGAACCCCAGCCACCACCCTCACGTTCGGATTGTCGGCCTTGTACTCCCGCTCGAGAGAACACTCGATTTTTGCCTGATTACATGAAATGCACAGAATTGATACTGACGAGGGCTTGAAACACTTCGTCTTTTGCTTTCGGCAGAAGTCACACGCTTTTAAAGCACGAGGTTTGCGGGGAGCTTTTCGGAGCCTTTTTGCTTGGGGCACACGTTCCTGCCCAGATGAAGAGCTGTACACGGCGCTGGAGTGTGGATTTTCAATTGAGGTAGAGTCTTCGGCCTTCTGTGCCATGATTCCTCGTCATGGAAATGCGATAACTCTTGGAACTTGTGGAGAATGGCTTGGGCCAGAGATAAGCGCGTGTGCAGTCCCGCGGCCTGCTGCGCGCGATAGTTTCGCGTATCTGGGACCAGCGTGATCCACACCAGGTTCCGACACCCTATCAGTTTGAAGGGCCATTTAGAGGATCCTGTACAACACCAAGGTACCGTTCTCCAAAGACTTGAGTTGCACGTCCAGTAGGTGAGATCCGTGGTGCAAATCAAAGTGGTGCCTGTCTATTAGCCCAGTGTAGTGGACGGTTCCAAGCTTCTGTCTGCCACTGAAACTGAAAGCTCCACAGAAATGAATCTGAAAGGCCTCCACGGGTTTTCTCGGCCTGTCGCCAAGATGCATTTCGTGGATTGAAGCGGTTTCATAACCTGGAGTTTCCATGACAGGCAGGAGTTTTTCGGCGCCCCACAAGAGCCCCTGCATGCAGCTGACGGGGTCCCAATTGATCAGTTTAATGACCCAGTTGCTGTTGACTGACAACTTCGAGTCGTGTTTCACGATTCGGAATTCGAGGCCATGCACTGTAGGGAACTGCGGCTCAATCCAAACGTGGAAGTCCTCGCTGGCTTTTAACGTGAGCGGCACTCCAAACAACTCTCGCACGACCTCCAGTTGGAAAAGGCAACCAAGCACTTGAGCACGGACGTCATCTATCATCACGTCAGAAATATCAGCGTCATCAGCAAACTCTAAGCCCGTGAGGTTTTTGTATTGATAGAAGTCGAGTTTCCTTTGCCTGGGCCAGTTGCAGCCAAACCACAAGGGAACGAAAACAACGCGGTCGGAATCCAGAGGGGACCGCCAGGCAGAGAAAATAACAAGCAGCAAGTACACCACCACGGCCAGCGTAGCTGAAACTGCAGCCACCGCAAAGAACTTGAGCCACGTGATCCGGCTCACTTCCGTCTTTTGCGACACCAACGTAGGGTTCCCTTGAAGTTCCTGTATGATCTTGTCTCTCATTGGCCGATAGAATCTTCTTTGATGTAGTAGCGGCTTCGACAGTGGCCTCAACGTGCTTGCTTTGAGGAAACTGTTTTGCTGGAGAACCCAAGCTGATTCTCGTATAGACTTTCCCGGTCTGGTTGAGGGTACAGAGACCACTGCGTGGCGTCCATGTAACCCGAAACTCAAAATAGAGCTCATGGGGCAGCATCCATACCTGTATTTATTAATCATGGTAGCTTTCTTGGTTCGTTGTTGAGTGACTCTTCACTAAGGACGCAACAATGACTAGTGGTGCCCTTTTCAATTCTATAGGGCACTAGAGGAGTGGGGCTATCGGAATGGTGGCTCCTGTACACTGTTATAGTTACGAGGTCCCGAGTGCTGCCAAGTATTTTTATTTCAATGGAGCCCGAATTGGTATTGATTAGAAAGACGTGGGGTAAGGTGCTCTCCCACGCAGTCAAGCTGCAGATCACGATGTGCGCGAAGGCTCAAACGATGCAGGGCCGGTGCTAATCGGAATCATTCGGGAGAGCTTCCTCTTTGGTCAACTCGGTGGGATGGTTTTAAAAAGCAGACACAATTCCCCAGAAAGCACCGACTCTGATAGTATGTATATTAGCGTGTTACTTATATTGGCCGAATCGCAGACCTGGCCCCCTTAGTTGACGAGGCATGCGAAGGTCAGGCACCACAGCATTAAAGGCCCGTCTAGGATAGGCACAAATGTCCGAAAGGTTTTTTGGAGCCGCATATCAAGAGAATCGCAAAACGGAGCTCGGCACCTCCACGCTGGCCCGGGCGCGACATTCTCAAATGTGACACCGCTATTCGTCTTCTAGATCAGCCCAGCTAGTCGACTTGTCGTTCATCTTCTCGAACATGGATTGAACTTCCGCTTTCAACTTTGCATCCTTGGCGGCCTGTATCTTCAAGGCCTCTTGTTGTTTGAGTTTCTCTTGCTGGAGCCTCTTTTGCTTTGGGGTGAGGTAACGACTGCCTTCCGCCTCGTTGGAGGCGGCCTCGCGATGGTTCAGCTCATGCTTGGCGTGCACCTTGCCCTTTTCCACTTGGTCCCGAGGAAGCTTTTCGCGTGCCTGTTTTCGTGGATGTGGTTTCGGATCGGAGATGCCTAGGCGGGCCGCAAAGGCCTTGGCCGCGTCTGTCATGGGCCCCTTATCAGCATCGTCCTCGACTGAGTGGAGGCTAGGGCGACGCGGCTTCTCCGCCCGGGGTGAACGTGCCTCATTTCGGTTCTTGCGGGAACTGGTCAGATTGTCAGTGCGACCATGTCCCTTCTCAGGACTCATCTTTTCTGGGTGTTGATTTGCAGAGGACGATCCAGAAGAGTCACGGTGAGAGCTGCCTCTCCGGCCTGCTTTATGGTCTCTGCGTGGGGCCGTACTCTGTTTTGGCTCAGCAACGGCTGTTGGTTTCTCTGGGGCATCGGCCCACCTGGACGTCAACTTTTGCTTCGGGGAGGCCGCTTTCCCGAGGGATTTCAATGGCTGGGGCGTGGCATGGGTTTCTGGTACCTTCTTCCGTGGAGCTTCATCACGTGCCCACTTCGAGGCAAGGAGTTCAGCCATGGGAGGGAATAACGGCTTTTCTAGCCGTGCCTAGTGCCTTTGAGCATTGGCGCGCGGCGCACTGCGCGGGGACCCGCTCTTTGCTGGCCGTCCTGCAGATACGCACCGGTCTACGACCCCAGCAGTTTCGGAGGAAAAGCCAACCGTCCTCCCAGTTCCCCAAGACAAGCCACTCCAAAAGGCTCATTTGCCACCCTGAACCACCTACCGGATGTCCTGCCCCACGACGCCAGGGATTAGTCTTCGGATTTTAGACCGACATTACACAACGTCTGCAAGTCTGGTCCTGTCGCATGTCCAAGTGGTGTTTTGAGTGAAGGGTCGCCAGGCATGAGCTCGAAATGATGGTGGTGTTTGACTAAGCTGAAGTCGCAAGTCAAATTAAATGGGATAATTTCGCCCCTGGAAATCAGTGGTACTTGGGTGCACGACTGCACATGCGAGACCCACGCGGGGTGCACAACAGTGGCGAGGAAACGTGCAAACAGCTCCAATTCGACAAAAGCCAAGGGAGGCAACTGAGGCAACGGCCGTGTTTCTGGGCAGCCGCTGTCTCTGGAAGGAATCCAGGGGCTATTGCGAGGGATATCAAACACTCGCTTCATATCGCAAGTTTGCTAAACGAAGTTGCGTGATGAACGCTCCACGCCAAATAGTCTTTATCAGCTGGCAGCCTGGCAAAGGAGTTTGGACTCGCTAAGGTATGAACCGAGACCCTTGGTTTTCCTGGCATAGACTTCAGCCCACGCGGCCTGAATGGCGGGCCTGCACACTACGCCACCGGCCATGTATGCGCTTGCTCCACCAGGTGGTAATGTCCCGAGAATTCCGACCGCGACGGCGCAATCACCGGGCATTGGGCTGGCTGCCGCAAGCACAAGAATACCTCGACAGACCTTGCCGATCCAAACCGGGCAAGAGTGTTTCAGGCAGGAAGCAGGCCGTGGTGGTGACGCGGCGGTTTCGAATCGGTTTGGGGTGAGCCGGAAATGGGGTCTATCAGGGCTGCAGCACGCAGTAGCCGCATGCCCATGCGCAACTCGGGGGGCGAGAGTGCGCCGGACCATCGGCGAGCATAAGTACCGCCTACATCCGCGTACCTTTCTCTCAGAATACACTTTCGCCTTAACCAATTGAGATGTCTAAATACTCTACATTCAACTTGTCCTCTGATTTGCCAGCCTGGAAAAAGCTCGAGGCCACCTACGAAAAGGTCGGTTCCACCTTGAAAGTCAAGGATGAGTTTGCTTCTGACAAGCAGCGGTTCGACAAGTTTTCTGAGACCTTCACCAACTACGATGGCTCCAAGATCTTCTTCGACTTTTCCAAGAACATCATCAACGACGACATCAAGAAGCAATTGATTGAGTTGGCCAAGGAGGCTGGTGTGGAGAAGTTGAGAGACGAGATGTTCAAGGGTGACCACATCAACGAAACCGAGGACAGAGCCGTATACCACGTGGCTTTGAGAAACCGCGCCATGAAGCCAATGCTTGTCGATGGCAAGGACACTTCCAAAGAGGTTGACGATGTGCTCCAGCACATGAAGGAATTCTCCGAGGAAATCAGATCCGGTAAATGGACTGGTTACACCGGCAAGAAAATCACCGACATTGTCAACATTGGAATTGGTGGTTCCGACTTGGGCCCTGTCATGGTCACCGAAGCCTTGAAGGCCTACTCTCTGCCCGGTCTCAACGCTCACTTCGTGTCGAACATTGACGGTACCCACTTGGCAGAGACTTTGAAGGGTTTGAACCAAGAGACCACTTTATTTTTAATTGCCTCTAAGACCTTTACCACTGCTGAAACAACTACCAACGCTAACTCTGCCAAGGCCTGGTTTTTGGAAACCGCTAAAGACGAGGCCCACATTGCCAAGCACTTCGCTGCCTTGTCCACCAACGCCGAGGAGGTTGCCAAGTTTGGCATTGACACCAAGAACATGTTCGGCTTCGAGAACTGGGTCGGTGGCCGTTACTCTGTATGGTCTGCTATTGGTTTGTCTGTGGCCATCTACATTGGCTACGACAACTTCGAGGCCTTCTTGAAGGGTGCTGAAGCTTTCGACCAACACTTCACCTCTGCTCCTTTGGAGGAGAACATTGCTGTTACTGGTGGTTTGTTGTCTGTTTGGTACAACAACTTCTTCGGTGCTCAAACACACTTGGTCGCTCCTTTCGATCAATACTTGCACAGATTCCCTGCTTACTTGCAACAATTGTCTATGGAGTCCAACGGTAAGTCCGTTACCAGAGGCAACAGCTTCACAAACTACCAAACCGGCACCATCTTGTTTGGAGAGCCTGCCACCAATGCTCAGCATTCATTCTTTCAATTGGTGCACCAGGGTACCAAGTTGATCCCAGCCGACTTCATCCTTGCTGCTCAATCGCACAACCCAATCGAACACAACAAGCACCAAAAGATGTTGGCTTCCAACTTCTTCGCCCAGGCAGAGGCATTGATGGTCGGAAAAGACGAGGCACAAGTCCAGAAGGAAGGTGCTTCTGCTGGCCTCGTTCCCCACAAGGTGTTCTCTGGTAACAGACCTACCACCTCGATCTTGGCTCAAAAGATCACCCCAGCTGCTTTGGGTGCATTGATTGCTTACTACGAGCACGTGACCTTTGTGGAGGGTGCTATCTGGAACATTAACTCCTTTGACCAGTGGGGTGTTGAATTGGGTAAGGTTTTGGCCAAGGCCATCGGCCCTGAGTTGGACAGTGCAGACGAGATCGTCAAGCACGACCCATCCACCAACGGATTGATCAACCAGTTCAAGAAGTGGCTCAAATGACTGCTTGACCCAAAGTTGTAGAGATTATATAATGTTATGACGAAGACCTCACCGACAATATGCGATCTGGGCAAATCTTGTAAAATGAGATAGTTCCCGGCTGCTCACTTGAACCAACGCGCATGGATGTGTAGCTTGTCTGCAGTACCCACAAGAGGTTAGAAAAGAGGTGATGCCAATTCATCAAAAGCACCTGTTTTCCGCAAAGCATCATGAGTAACCAGTCGGACTCCGAGGCCGAGATTGTCGGGCTGAATCTTGTTGAGAAGCACGAGATTCCTGAAGGAGCGGAGGGTTTGGACAACCCCTTGCGTGCTATCCTCGTGGTAGATCTGCAAGAGTGTCCCGAAGGCGACTTAGAGGAGAGAATGCTAGATGGAATCCAGACGTTTGAAGAAGTCGAAGCATTTTTTGACAAATTTGACGAGAAAATCGCCTACCCCAACGAGCAGGATATCAAATACGAGGTTGGAAGCGACGGGCTTGTGGTTTTTGTAGTGAAAACACTCAAGTTGAAGGAACTGGTGATTGAATTCTTAGATGAGTTTAGCACCAAAAAGAGTGATGCATCGCCTGCAAAAGCGAATGAAGAAGACCTAGAAGGACCTCAGAAGAAGAGCAAACCCAACTGAAGCAAGCCTTAGCTCGCATCGAATTGCAGAGAACCATGAGTGGTTTGAAACAAAACCCCGTCCCTCAGACAGAACAATCATAAATGCGCCTGACAGGCAAAAAGGGTTAGGCATGCGACCTAAATCCAAACTCAACCACAGCTTTGAGCTGTAGATGCATGTACTCATTGAAGAGATACATGATACTGTATAATTACTGGGCTATTCTAAATTGTCACATCTATAGTTCGAGATTAACAACAGAGGTTTATATTATCTGATCGAGTACGAGATAAATTTAATTTCCTGATTATGTAGTTCGGTTCTTTATGCTTGAAGCCTACATGAGTTTCGCTACAAAATTGCCTTCCCCGAGGGAATCGCGAACTGGACTTCCACCGCCAGTAAAAACAACGTTTGGCAAAACTTGGACTCAGGCAGCGAGCTCCTTTGAGTCGTTTCAAGCCCATCAGCCAAAGACAACAGTAGAAATTTCATATTTTCATGCGCCTATAATTGAAGTCCGAAGTCGATGCTTAGCTGAAAGAGTGGAGCGGTAGCATTATACCGGGGTATATACATAGTTGCCCGCCAAAACTTCGAATCAAATTGAAAGAATTGGAAAAAAATATCCATGAAACAACGTCGACTATTCCAGGCTAACCAGACGAGTCGATTAGGCGAAGCAAAGTGTTATCGTGCCGTAAAGTCCAGTGCCTTGGTGGGGCCAAGCACCAGTACACCACGGAAGCTCGCGATCATGTCAAGTGCGAGGACTGCGGGCGGGTGTTCCTCGTACAACCAAGCAACTATGGACGATTGGAGACGGATTGACATTGACGCTTTAGAGCCAGAAAATCACTTATCTAAGCAGGACTTGATACCGGATATCGAGCCTGTTTCGTTGCAGCAAGTGCAGGCCGCCGCCCAGCAAGTGAAGCAAGCTCTCTCTCTGGGCCAATTTGCCGACGCATTGAAGTTGTCCTTGGATACTCCGCCATACACCAGTGATGAACAAACCAAAACTCTTCAAACAGATGTGGTGTTTGAAGTTCTTGTTTCTATAAAAAACAATCACAGCGTGAATGACTATTCCTCATTTGTCAAGCAGTTGTCTTCCGACGACCAGGACACCTTGGTTAAATACATATACAAGATCATGTCCACAAACAATGGTGCTAAGCACGGTGCTTTGATGTTAGGCTGGTTTGAAAAAACTGTTGAGGTGACCGGAATGGGACCTGTCGTTCGGTTTTTTTCCGACAGACGGACGGTCTGATTCGCCTTCGCTGCTGAAGTTTCACCATGCGTGCTACAATGAAATCAAGACGAGTCTTTAAGGAATGTTTTTGAGCACGGAATTAAATAGCGTATTTACAACAAGCCAATATAGAAAGAACATGGCGAGGCCAGCAATCAAATGTGATGCCGCTGCATGTTAAAGAAGTCTTAATCAAGCGTCTTACTCAGGCGTCTCGAAATCTCCCTGTTTCTAATGCATTGTCATATCTTCGTCCTGGTTGGTTTTAGCCAAATTAGTACGCAAGTTGGATTCGATACCGGATCTTTTGCCGGAGACAATGTCTAGTCTGTGTGTAATGTTTGTTTCATTAGACAACCTGTGAGGACTAGAAGGCTTCAACGCGTTGGGCTTTTTGAACACGTTCTCTTGGCCGTTTTCTTGGGTCCCCACATTTTCATTGAAGATTTGCGTGAAGTCTGCTGCAGGACTGTGGGTCAATGGGTATTGAATTTTTGTGAAGTCTAGTTCTGGGTAGTCAAAGTTGGTCGCTTTCTCTAGGTTCTCATTTAGCTCTGTGATTCGTGCCTCGTACTCGTTCTTTTCAACTTGCCAACGCGAGGTTCTTTGCCTTTGTTCTTGAAGAGCAACTCGCAGTTCATCTAAGTCAACTTGGAGACCTTCTATTTTGCTTTTGTACTCCTCAATTTGCTTGCTGTGATTCAGTTCACTTTCCTTTAAGTCTGCTTTCGATCGTTCGAGCCTCAGTTCAACATCACCTAAATTCTTTTCAGCCTTGGTCTTTTGTGCTTCTAAACGTTCATAGTTGGACAGAAACCCGCGCAACTCAACAATGATGTTTTCCTTTTCCTCTAAGATGGAGGTAAGCTTTGCCAAATTCTTATCCTGAATGGAGTTAGTGTGCTTGAGAGTTTCGATTTCATCAGAAAGCGCCGTGGATTTCAGAGCAGATTCTTCATGAAAACGCAACTTTTCATTTGCTGCTTCCAAGGACTCTTTTATGCGACTCAACTCCAGCGTTTGCGATACATATTTCTCGGTCATTTGTGAGAGTGCGGTCTTTGTTTCTTCAAAATCAGCTTCTATCGCCCTGTGTGATTTTTCAGTTTCAATCAAGTTTGCGGCGGAGTGATCGTTCAACTCACGAATGACCAGCTTCTGTTCTGATACAATCCTCTTGAGCTCAGATATTTCTTTGGACTGATCGATAAATGTCAGCAGCATCGAATCAAGATTTGCACGTGTAGACAGTAAATTGTGTCTGATGCTTCGAAGAGTTCCACTCTTGATTTGTGCCACATCATCTTTTAAACACAAAACAGCATCTCTAAATCTGTCACGTAGCAGGCTTATTTGAGCGGAATTCGTGACATCCAGTTGAGCCAGAGACAGTTTGGCTCGACTGAAAGCCAAAACAGGGGACCGGCGTGCAAACGACTGGGGCCCACGAAGCAGTTTCCCACGAGGCTTTGAGGACGAAAGAGTTGGCCTGGCATAGTTGGGAATAGCAACAGGCAGTGAGTGGATCCGGGGGTTTGCACGGTTTGTTGCTCGAATCTTGTGCTGTACCAGGAAGATTTCTTTTGTTTGATTAAAGCTTTGCACAAGGTGGCTTATTTCGGGGAGGCAGGCTGTTTCAGGCAAGTGCAACAAGAAATGACGGTTTGAGGTCTTGAATATCATTCTCTCGACCATAGGCGAGGTCTTTTTCCCCGCGGAGAAAGCGTCAATGAATGATTTTGAGTTCAAGTCAACAATCGAGGTGACGTTTGCGCCAACGTATAGAAAAATGACTAGACAAGACAGCAACGAGTAAGATGAGTGGGAATGTCTCTTTGACAACAAGCGCACTATGGCCTCGCTGAGACGAACTTTTTTGAGTTGTCTTTCCAAGGGAAGGTTCTTCGCATAAGACTTCAGGCTGGCTATATTGAGCAAGTCCACAACCTCATCTCTTTTTACTTCAACAGCACTGACAAAGACGGTCGCATCTGTCAGAGCGAATTTGGCGAAAATCTCTCTCAAAGTTGCGAGTTTACCCGATGTGCCCGCCAAGACGATGGAGGATGATTCCATACAAAACTGGTTGAGGCACAGATCAGGAAGAGAGCCCGTGAACACGGACAGAAAAGGTACCAGGTTGTCGCTGAAAACGAGAGTATTTTCGTTAGTAGAGAACGATCGAGGCAGACCGGCCCCATCGCCTTTGACAATCCGAAGGCTATCCATCACAATAGTCGGTATTTGTCCCACTATGGTGATGCGCTAAAAAATGAAAATCTTGCTAAATTAGAATGGAACTATTCCAATTGGGGGCTGTGATATCAAAAGACTTGCTAGTGATGTTCGCAACTTGGATGTGGCTGTTCGTTTTGTTGTGTTGATTAGGGAGGCTAACAGGTAGGGCGTGTTTACTTTAAGAGTATTAGAGTGCGATCTGTTTGTTTTCGTGCTGCATGTGGCATGGCTCTGCCGCGAAAGAGGCGAGCGCGAGATCATCTCTTGTTCGCATACTGTTAGAAAGAGCTGCCCTGCTTGGCCTCACATATAAATTGTACGCTAGCTCCCTTCTTTTAAATCCGCAAGTAATCTTTACCTAGAATGGGGCTGTCAGGTGGGATCCGAAATGAATATTAGGAAGAACTGCCAGAAACGGCCACCCAGACCATTGGAGCTAAGATATTGTTAGATCAGTGCTGAGAGGAGCTACGATAGAATTGGGTAGGACAGGCAGCATCGAAACCGAACATACTCATAAGAACAGATGAGATGGAAGCCAAGCATGTGTGGAACGCAAACAAAGCACAAATAAAATAAGTGAAACAAAACCAATGCAGATGAAACACATGTAAGACGAAATCAACGCAGATGAAACACAATTGAAACGAAAAATAGAGGAATTATGGGCGAGCCACAAGGAATTAAACATGGGAAACGTTCTGGCAGACCCCCCACACGGCGAGGCAGAAACGCCGGCGCAGACACCCCAGATTCCGGCCGCTACTGCAACGCCGCCGCGGGCGCGCCTGTATGCAGACCAGACACTGGTTGCAGCCTGGGCTCGCACGTTTCCTATTTAGGAACCCTTGAGCAAGAGTAGGTCGCCAGATTTTCGGCGCACCCCACAGCTGGTTCTCGCTCATGGTCGGAAGGCCCATCAAAATCAGCCCGAATCTTCCTATTGTACCTAATAGAATTGCCAGCAGCGTCCTGTTGCTTGTACGTTTTACCAGATATAAAAAGTGTCGCCAGGAGATGGCGGATGACCCAAGCGTTGCTGTGGTGTCACGTAATCTTGCATCTCGCCCCACACTCGAGAACCACCAAGTCGCGCAACTAAGAAGTATTTAAACGGCCGCGTGTGTCCCGCCTTAGATTCCCTCCGCATCACTTTTTCATTCACCATGTCTACAATCAAATTGAACTCAGGTTACGAAATGCCCAAGGTGGGATTCGGCTGCTGGAAGGTCGACAATGCCACCTGTGCTGACACAATCTACAATGCCATCAAAGTTGGTTACAGATTGTTCGATGGCGCCGAAGACTACGGAAACGAGAAAGAAGTCGGCGAGGGTATCAATAGAGCACTTGACGAGGGATTGGTGGCACGTGACGAGTTGTTCGTCGTCTCCAAGCTTTGGAACTCCTACCACGACCCAAAGAACGTCGAGAAGGCCTTGGACAAGACCTTGTCGGACTTGAACCTCGAGTACTTGGACTTGTTCTTGATTCACTTCCCTATCGCCTTCAAGTTTGTTCCTTTCGAAGAGAAATATCCTCCGGGATTCTACTGCGGTGACGGCAAGAACTTCCACTACGAGGACGTGCCATTGCTTGACACTTGGAAGGCTTTGGAGAAATTGGTGAAGGCTGGAAAGATCAAATCGATTGGTATCTCCAACTTCAACGGTGCTTTGATCTATGACCTTCTCAGAGGCGCCGAGATTCCTCCCGCCGTGTTGCAAATTGAGCACCACCCTTACTTGCAGCAACCAAGATTGATCAAGTACGTCCAGTCCAAGGGAATTGCCATCACCGCCTACTCTTCTTTTGGTCCTCAGTCTTTCGTTGAATTGAACCATCCTAAGGTCAAGGAATGTGTCACTCTTTTCGAGCACAAGGATGTGCTTGCAATTGCAGAGGCACACAAGAGGTCTGCCGGCCAAGTGTTGTTGAGATGGTCTACGCAAAGAGGTATTGCCGTGATTCCAAAGTCCAACAAAACTGAGCGCTTGTTGCAAAACTTGGAGGTCAACGACTTTGATCTCACCGATGCCGAATTGGAGACCATTGCCAAGTTGGATGTTGGATTGCGCTTCAACAACCCATGGGACTGGGATGAAATTCCAATCTTTGTCTAAGCAGACTTTGAACCCGACTTATAGAGAATACAAACAGTTTTCTGCATTCACATCCGTCTAGTTTTCGTAGCGACCTGCATACATTTTACATTCAATTGATATGATTAAGCTTTTTGTGCCATTGTTCAACTATATGGAGTCTAAAACGGCCTTTCTGCCAACGGTCAACAACTTCAACCTACTGACAAAATCGTCGCGGTTGATGTAGGCGCCACACAATCTCCGTTTGCCGGTGAACTCGGTTCTCAGGTGGAAGCAGCGCCAGTTGTCAAAGATCAAACACTGGCCTGGCTTCAACTGGTAGAAAATCTCGTTTTCTGGAGAGCTTATGATGGCATACCAGCTGCGGATGGCCTTGTAGAATTTGGGAACATCGTTTGGATCAGCCCAGCTATCCATACATGAGCGGTCACTCTGGTTCCACCTGACCTGAATCAAGTCCCCGTTCAAGTCAAGTTTGAACACGGGCTGAGGAATGTCGGGCTGAATGCAAACCTTCTCCTCGCCTGCAGAGTGTGCTGGAACGGGGATCTTGCACAAGATGTCGAAAGACTCTGGGTCTGTCTTGCGCAAGATCTCTGCACAATGGAATGCATCGACTAAGGAAGAGGTTCCGCCCTCGCCGTCGTGGAATAACAAGTGGAAGAGTTGCAAGCCAGGGGTGTCTGACCAATAGGTTCCGTCAGTATGCGAGGAAATGTCAAAGTTGGTGTACGCGGTGTCTTTTTTCCCCAAGTCGGAAGTGAAATCCCAAAAACCGCCATAGTGAGTCGGGCGAATGTACATGAGCTTCTCACACAACTTCTCGGTGTCCTCCGGGGTCACCGGGACATTATCAATGAGAGTGAAGCCGTACTGCCAGGTCTTCAAACACCAGTCTCTGATGGCATCCTCGTTGTCGGTGTCGTCGGAAGAGTTCATGATCTTGTTGAAGTCCACCGTGGGCAAGTTGTCCTTGATGTCGGCCACGGTCCAGTACTTGCGGGCCAAAACCTCCTTTTCTCCCGCAACCTTCAATTCAGGAGCCACGAGCGGCGGGTTGTATGCGTGGAGACGCAACCACAGGAAGTCGTAAGACGAGGCGTGGTTCTCCTGACTCCACACCACGGAAACACCCGAGTCGGTCGTGTCGCATTGAACCGCGTAGATTTCGGGATCAATGGTGGCGGAGTTGAGTAGCCTTTGTTTGGTGGTGTCGAAAAAGCATTCGCTGCAATGACAGTTGTCTCTGAGCCAGATGTAGTGGAAAGTGGAGACGGTGCCGTCGAAATCGACGCTCAATCCCTCGGGGGTAGGTCTGACGTGCATGGGGAATAGTAGCGTTCGGCGCGGGGAGGCGGACACTGGCTCTTTTTATAACGCGGAACTCGGTGTGCCTGGAGTCGCCTAAGCTTACTGTACAAGGGTGTAGAAACAGTGTATGGTGAGAGGGAGCGAGCGGTGCGGCCCTCTCTGCAGGAGGGACCCCCGGATTCCACCGCGGCGCGGAATCGCTGCAAGATTGCAAGATTGAACCTGGAGTCAGTTAACGGGCTGAATACGGTTCAATGAGGCGGCTAGCCTAGGGCGCTTTTATGAACAGCAGCAGTGCATCAATACCGTGTCTTAGTGGCTCTTCTGGCTAATGTTCTCCCGTCCTTCTCCTGTCCTTCTGCCGTTCCTTTTTTTCATTTTTTCGTTTCTTGGTTCCTTCCAATTTGCTATGCTTCTTGTCTCATTTTGCTTGTGTGTCTGTTCGTCTCACTCTGCTTTTTGTCTATGCTTGCAGGCTCACTGCTAAAATGCGGTGCGGTCAGAAACAAAGTAGTACTCCACCAGCCACGTACAGACCAGCCCTAACTCCACCCACCCCGCTTAACAAACCGTGTTGTGTGGCACTGGAGCTGCAACCCAAAAGTCAGATTGACTGTTTTCACAAGGCTACGTGGCTCGGGTTGGTCGGAGTGGCCTGCAGTTAGCCTCTGCCACGCACCTCGCGGTTCTCTAGCGCGTCCGCTCCGATTATCTCCGCACTCCCTAATTCGTGCTCCACGGCGGTGTTTCTTGGCTAAATCCCATCCAGCACGCCAGAATTGCATCAAAGCCTTCGAAACAGCAGACTTCCCTTAGGGGGTACTTCATACTAGCCTTTGACGCAGCATTTCGATACGTCTAAACAATAGATAGCGCATTTGCAGTCAGCCATGAGCTCGACGCTGTGTGTTTCGAATCATTCAGTTTCAAGCGATTCGAGCCCGAGACAAAGCTTTTCCACACCAGAAAACTTTTCAGCTGGCCCAGAATGGAGGATCTTGCCTGCAGCCAGGAAAAAAGAATGGCTGAAGCTACTCGGATGCTCAAGCATCACAAGCTCTAGCAACAAGGTAGGATTTGCTGGCACAAATCACGACAACAAAGCTGACCCGACGGCCTCATCACAAAAACAGACTGGTTTGTGCAAACTGCTGAGGTCTTCTGTGGATCTCTTGCAATCTTTTGAGTCCTTAAATGACCCTGAGCTTGCATACTCTCAACTCTCCGGGCTGAAGGAGAGCATAGCATCAAAATTGGGCTCTCTTGAACACCTTTCATTTCTAGGGCTAGGCGACTTGCCGCCACATAAGGACGAAAACCAAGTTCTACTAGACGTCAAAAGACTGTCGGCATTGCTCTCCCAGTTTCATGTGGGTGAGACATCTTCTTACACTGCAATCCTCTCTGCGGATGACGTCAAGGATTTACAGAACAGATTGTATTTTCTCATTGTCCAGGTTCTTAGAAAGTATCCCTCTCTCAACTACTATCAGGGTTACCATGATGTTGCAGCTGTTATACTTCTCACTTACGATGACGATGACGAGGCTTTTAGGGTACTCGAAGCGCTTTCGTTAAGCCATTTACGTGACTTCATGATCCTGGATGTCGCTCTCACCATGAATCATTCGAAACTCATACCCACAATCTTGGAAAACGCAGACCCTCAGATTTTTGAATTGATTCGAAGTTGCTCGCCATCATACGTTTCGACTGATGGGTTGTTTTATGATTACAAATTTCTTCCAGCACTCCTGTCTGTCTTGACGCTCTTCAGTCATGACTTGGCAAAAATCAGCCAGATATCTCTTTTATGGGACTTCATTCTTTCTCATAAATCTGTGGCTGCCACTCTTTATGTATATGCTGCGTCAATCGTGTACTCAAAGAATCACATAATGTCCAAATTGAGCAGATCACTTAATGGCGAATTCTCGGACCCTGATATTATTCACACGCTTATTTCCCCAGCGTCCCTTTTCAATAACTTGTCTGAGTCACAGATAGCAGCCATTCTTGAACTTGCGGCAAACATGATTAGGAGATATCCGCTAGAAAATTCCCAAAATTCTGAGCAGACGTTTGATGTTTGGTTCAAGCAGTTTAATCGCTCCTCTGTTCTCATCAATACGTCAAGTATAGAGAATGACTCGGCGCACGAAAGCTTGACATTGGATGAAAATACAATTCCCAAACTTCTCGAAACACAAGAGTCTCAACAAGCCGAAGAGACCGCACATGAATCTAGATCCCTTTTCTTGGCGCTTGAAGATGCAGAGAAGTCCCTCGCAGTATCTAAGAGCTCCAATAGCAATTCTCAGTCGAGCTTATTCTCCCTAAGTAATATGACTTCTTCGAGCATGTCCTCATCATTGACCAGCTCCGCCCTACTCAAGAGATTTTTCGTCCCCGAATCACACGACAAAAAGAAAGACAGTCCTTCCATAAACACTTACAGAGTTACACTTTTTGTTGCATGCGCGGGTTTGCTAATTCAACTTATACTCAAGCAAGGTGGAATGCAAGTGTTCAGCAAGATCCCTCGTTTCGCCACCAAGCTATTCAGGGACCACGGAAACATGAGCAACCTCATGAATGAAGTTTATCAAAATGTGAAAGAGAACTTGTCTCGGGAACATTTGAACTTCAATCAGATTGGACTAGGTACGCTTAAAAGGCTGGTATATGCATTCAGCAATCTTCTATAGAAAGCTGGTTAAATAAAGGAACAGTTGGAGTGCAAGAAACGGACAGTTAAGCAGCGACTCCAGTGTCGATGGAATAGATGAGTACAACATCGGCAAACGGTGCATGCCCCCAGCCTCTATTTCCACTTGCACTGATCATGAATCTTCCAGTATCATCAACAATCAAGTTACTTAAGACACCCCCATGATGGCCGGGAATGACGTAAAATGGCGTGGCTCGCTTTTTTGAAACCGAAGTCTCTTGCGTGAAATCCTCATACAAATTGAGGTTGTAAAGCCTTATGTTGTCCTGGGAGCCGCAGAAAAGAAAGTTGTCATTGGGCATAACGGAAATGGCACTTACAGGCCCCGATATTTTTGGAAACGACAAACGCTTCAGAACATTTGGCACCATGACACTTCCGCTTCGTTTTGTATGCGGCATGCGTAAAGAGAATTCCTCCACAGTACTATTTCGCCTTCCGACATAAATCTTGTCGCCATTGTTGGACCAGATGGCTGTCATACACCAGGGCGGCGTGCCGTCTGGAACACCTAGTTTGAGAACTGAACTTGACCCAGATACTCGGGTATCCCAAATATTTATAGTGCCGTCGATATTGGAACTCATGAAGATACTGTCATCGGTCATTGTTTTGTTTTTCCCCAGGTCGGTTTTGAAGTTTTGCACCGCCGAAGTTTCAGACCTAGCATCTTCTTTGTCTTCATCTTCCTCGTCACTCCCGAAAAGAGAATCCACGTCACTCGAGTTTTCCGAAAACGTGAGATCAGTCAAGCCGACAGGCCTGTAATGAATACTTGAGACTTGCCCTGAGCTGCCAGAATATAGGTTGACGGTTTTGCCAGTATCGAGGTCCCACTGACGAATGCACTTGTCCCACGAGCCGGAAAGAAAGGCCTTTTGCGAATGGTTGAGGCGAAGCACAGACACGGTGTCCGAGTGGCCATTGGACAACGAGGGAGCATTGTTGCGATTGCTGTTGTGTCTGAAATAATGGTGGATGTTTCCCTCGTTGTAGATCATAGTGTACAAGGATATGCCGCCGGACAGTAAGCCACTAAGACACCAGTAACCGTTGCGCTCAACATCGAGGGAGTAGACGGGATTGACCTTGGGCTCGTACGGGGCGAAGCCCGAAGTGAAGTCGGACTCCTTGAGTTTCGGATTGTCGTTTAGGATCTGGCTTTTGGTGAGGGGCTGTTCGTTTTCCCAGTAGGAGCCAATCGCACCTGCCTTATTGATGTTGTCCATAAGGTTGTGCTTTTGCGCCACTGTGAGAGGCGCCTTGCCATGGACCGAGGCTGCAAAGTCGTATTTCCGGATAAAGCCGTCTTCTCCACCAGTGAGAAGCCACTTGGGGCCCTCGGAAATGGCAACAGCGTGACATTGTTGGGCATAGGGAATGGCTACCATGGGCACAATGTCGAATTCCGAGGCATTTTGAATCGCCTTCACCGCATTTTCCCGGATGGTTTTGGCGTCAAGCACAGACTGCGGCGAGCCGGGCTTGTGGTTGTCGTCCGTTGTCTTGTTTTCGGCTTTTTCGCTGTTTCCAGACCCATCGTTTCTTCCTTCTGCGTTTCCACTCGCCGTCGCATTGCCCGCATCCCTGTAGCTCGTGGACCCCTCTTCGGCATCTCGACCGTTTTCCAGGTTCCCGTCTTCGTCCATGGCATCGTCCTCGTTGTCGTTATCTTCGTTGTCTTCCATATCGTCATGATCGGGGTTATCACCGGACTCCCCGGCGTATCCGTCTCCGTTTAGGGACTGTTTGTCGCCAATGGGCTTGGAGTCATCCGCGTCGTCGTCTTCATCGTCGTCGTCGTCATCTTCGTCGTCGTCATCTTCGTCTTCATCGTCGTCCTCTGCCATATCGTCTCCGGCGTCCAGTTCCGGCTTTGATTCGTTGGTTTGCCCGGGTTCGCCGTCCATGTTCAGATCGTAATTGTCTTGGTCCTCGTCAAGCATATCATTGTCTCCGTCGTTGAAGAGGTCCTCGTCCACTGTCATCTTCAGCCTTGGGTGTACTGGTATCTGAACGCTAGCGCCGTTTCTCGCGAAAAGCCTCTGAATCCACGCGCATTTTCCAGGAACCCATTCACAGAGCGCTGAGACTTGGTTATAGACTTGGGGCCAGATTCCTGGGCTTTAGCTTGCCAGAAGCAATGTGCCTCTTCGGGGCAAGGAATCACTGGTACGGATTCTTGCACCAACTACATTAGGGCGACGGGATTTTGCCTGGTTGGCTTCCTGCACACACACCTCATGATGGGGTTCCACTGATCCTATCAAAAGGTCCCAGCTTCACGTTTTGACCGGATTTCTACACTAGAGCGCATTGGTTTGGAGACCGTTGTATATTCGTACAAACAAGGCGTAAGCAAGGCGCTTACTCGTAGATCCAAGAGACCATGGCAGACTTGTAGTCAACCAACTCCTCCTTCTTGAACCACAAACCAATCTCCTTGTTGGCAGACTCGACAGAGTCGGAACCGTGGCAGACGTTTCTTCCCATGTCAATGGCAAAGTCACCTCTGATGGTACCAGGAGCAGATTGCAATGGGTTGGTGGCACCCAAGATGGCTCTGCCGGTCTTGACAGCATCCTTACCCTCCCAGACGGTGGCAAGAACAGGACCAGACAACATGTAGGACAACAAGGATGGGAAGAATGGCTTGCTTTGCAAGTCATCGTAGTGCTCTCTCAACAAGGACTCAGATGGCTGGCACAACTTGATGCCGACCAACTTGAAGCCTCTGTTCTCGAATCTAGAGAGAATGGAAGAGACCAATCCTCTTTGGACTCCGTCAGGCTTGATGGCAATGAAGGTTCTTTCGTTGTTAGACATTTTGTGGTGGTGCTGGAAGGTGGTTGAAATTTTTCTCGTTTTTTTCCAGCCTCCCCACCGCTCCCCAGGTCACGTGGCGCCACTTCCTGCCCATGTGCCTCGTGTCGCGGCCTTGCATCCGCGTAACCGCTGCGCTCCTTGCACGTGAGCCTTCCATCATAACAACTTCCTGACTGTGCTCCTTCTTTGTTATGAATCCCGAAGCTGCCATCTACAGCCCCCGACAAGCGGAAAAACGCGGCCCGACCACCCCTCTCAAGCAGTCCCTGCTACAAAACAAACGCAAAGTTTTGTCCAAGCTCGACCAGCCAGAGATGCAAACACCCTCGTTGGCGGCTTTGCTACTGCCTAGTCCCTTGAGCCAGGCCGACTCCTTGGACGCAAAGTATCGCAACTGGTGCCTCCAGAAACGCTTGGACAGACTGCTGCAACTAGTCTCGTTCCTAGAGCTCGAGAGAACTTTGGAAATGAAACCTTGATTGTCTTGTACTTTATACATTCCCTTGGTTGTCTTGTCCCTTATGCATTCCTCGCCAGGCCACTGTCCGCACATTCATCGGTACTTGCTACTCGAATCGATGGCGTCAGTGCTACTGATTGCGCCAAAAGTCTTTTATGCTTTGAATTATTCAGAGATCAGTGCTTGTCCGCGTGGCCTTGAAATAGTCGTTGACACGCGAGTCACGATCGAAGTAGTGGCCATCTTTGGAGTTGTCCCAATCGTTTATACGCTTGCTGAGTCTGGCCTGCTCCTCCTCCCTTGATCCCCTCTCATTCAAGTCGTCTCTGAGCCACTGCAAGACTAGAGGGTGGAGGGACTCCTGCAAAGCTACCTCAATCCTCTCAATGGCTCCTTCCTTTTTGGTCACATTGACCCCATCCAAACCTGTCAAGAAGTCGATCTTTTCAATCTCCACATCGTCCGTCTTCTTGCCTTCATTTAAGTGTATAACGCGGTCGCACCAGCTTTTTCCCAATCCATCGAATATATGTGTGGCATAAATGACACAGCAGTTCCTCTCTCGGCACTCTCTCTTCAAAAAGTTGAGAAGATTTTGCCGAACAATCACATCCAAATCGACGGTGACTTCGTCGAGCAAGAGAAGTTTCCAGGGCTTGAGCAATCCCATAACCAACTGAACCCTTCTTCTTTCACCGTCCGAAATGTATGCCATCGACCACGTTGGGTCCAAGTCGAGAATCTGGATCAATTCGTCTCTTCTCTCTCTGAACTGCTCTCCCCCGATTGACGAGATTAAGAGCTTGACAGGTATGTCTCGACGCACCACATCGTTGTTGGCCCATTCTGTTCCCAAATATGAGATATGATTGTTTATGTCGGAATTGGCATGATTGTTTCGGTCCATCGAAAACTCAAATGGGTCGAAGCCCCCAAGCCTAAGCTTGCCTTGTTTGATTAATGTCTTGCCCGCGAGGATCTTGAGTAGGGTCGATTTCCCTGCGCCGTTTGGCCCTACTAATAGATTGGTTGTCCCCCATGGAATCTGCAAGTTGACGTCTTCTAAACCCCTTCTTTTGTTTTTGAAAAAGTATGTGAGATTCTTGGTTTCCACGGCATATTCTTTGCTTGTCATGTTGCTTGCTGGAGATGTTGGCCCATGTCAGATCTCAAGTTCTGCACGTCGCCTTTCGATTGCGCGAAAAGGTGCGATTTTCTTCACCCCACAAGAGATCGGCGTCTTACAGGGTAATTTGCAGATTAAATATGTTTGATCTATTTTACTTAATATTTCAACTCCTTCAACCATCTGAAAGTATCTTCTCTAACGTGAAGATTTTGGATGGTTTCAAAAATACGTGTAACCTCTTCGGGGAAGTCACCGTGCTGACTGCTAAACTTCCTGACGTATGTTTTAAGCAAACCCTTGTACTCGTAGAAAAGCCATTGTCTGTCGATTTGTGTCATGAGGTCAGAGTTTTGTTTCTCTTCCTCCAGGAAATCAGTTTGAATCTTCACAACATCATTTTGTGGGTCCGCCAAGCCGATTTCCGTAAGAACGCCATTCAAGTTGGACACAATCAATTCGAAAAGTAACAAAATAATTTCCTTGAAATTCGTTTTCTTCGACGTGCCGCTCAAAACACGATTGATCGACTCCATACACGATACATTATTTATGATGAGGTTGTAATCGAGATCAAGGGCACGGCGGATCACGAACTGCGGCATCAAAATCTTGAACTCGATGAGGTATTCCAAGATTAGGAACCCGACTTGTGGTTGATGGATCCAAATTCTTAAAATCGAGTCAACAATCCAGGATTGCCTTTTGCTTTTCTCTTCTTCGGTAAGTTCAAGGATAGGAAAAGCAAAGTCAGTTCCACTGAGCTTATAGTCCTCTTCAGTGACAGGCTCACCACTGATGAACTTCAACTTTGCAACATCTCTGTTTATGATACTCACAACCGAGTAGATTGATCTGGAGCCAATATATGCGTAGGTTTGGAATAAAAGGTTTATCAATATTTTCTCTGTATCGACATTGACGACCGAGGATTTGATGGCTTCCATGGTTTCACTGACCATATCATGAAATTGTTCATTTGTCCTCCAATTGGCGATAATAAAATCATAAAGCTTGTTAGCCACCTCATTGAGTGGTAATTGTGGATTAGAGAATTCATAGATCAACTCCTCTTGCGCAGAAACATTGGACTTGCCAGCAATAGCTTCCTTCCTCTGATTCACTGCAGCAATCACAACACTGCTAATTTCATCGCGATTACCATCGCCGTAGAGAGAGGTGTCGTAGTCGACAATGTATTGCTCGGCATTTGGGAAAAGAGATATGTCAAGGTACTTGTAAAACTCTTCCAAAGCAACCAACTTGTTTTCGCCATCTTCTGATTGCATAGTCACAAAACTGTCCTTGATTCTGGATTTGTTCGAGAGTCTTATTTCCTTTGAAATCAAATTCTTGATGAAGTTCTTCTTGGGATGGTATGATAATTCGGAATACTTGACGGAGTCCAGAACCCACTCATCCCATTTCCAACTAAAGTCAAAGTTTGAAATCTGAGTCGTCATCCAATCCATGAAGCGGATCTTGAGTTCGTAGTCAAATGTTTCAAGATTGTTGTAGAAAAAACGGATAGCGCGACCAAAGACAGGGGCAATAGACTCGGGGCTTTCTCTGCAACAAGAAATAAGAACAGTGTAGTAATATATCTCGTAGTGTAATGGTTTGGGAAGCTGGAAGATCATCGTTAAGATACTTTCCACGGCAACATCCTCAACCTTCCATGTGGAAAGGGGTGGGTTATTCTCTCCAGCATCATTGTCCTTTGCAATGAGTGCAAGCTGATCGATCGAAGAACCAGGTGGGCTGAACAAATTTCTTGAGCAAAACAAATCCAAAATGGACAATTGTATAGAAGCCTCTTTTTGATTGAATGACATGTTAGTTAAAATGTCAAAAGCTAAGTCCTTGAAATACAAGCCGTGGTAAGATTGAATTGAAGGAACGGTCTCGAATGGGGTTGCATTGTAAACCTGGAAGATCAAACGAGGATGTTCCATCCAAAGGCCGTCAATTGAACCATCAGGTTTATACTTCTGGAGCTGCTCAGTTGTTGGAACCGAAAGCTGTGGCAACTGGTGCTTCACAATTTCACTCGAAATGGAATTGTTTTGAAGGGCGTCAGAGATTATAGGCGTCATGTACTCGGCGAAATCGATGAACAAAGAGTCTTTCAAGCTTGCCCAATTCTCCTCAGGAGTCTGTAAGCTGATCAATGAGGGCAATACCAAATTAACAAGCATCTTCGGTCTATAAGGCAATTGGTCGGTGAAATTGCCGTTCTTGGAATCAAACGGTTCCAAGACCGAGATTGTATTTGAGGGGTCGTTTTCAACAATCTTAAAAGTTTTGGCAAGCTCTATGATCTCATTAGCCGACTTAATTGTTTCGGAGGAAAAATCATTCGAAAACAAGTATGGCGTTGCAAGGAGGACATTGTAGAAGATCTCCTCTGCAACTCCGCTTCTCTGAGACGAGGCGTTTTGCAAATCAATAGCAGCGGAAAGTAACTGCTTGAAGATGTTAGCGACAGATCCAGTCTCGACTATGGGTGACAAAGCAGCCAAGAATTTGCAAATTGATTTCAAGTCATTGAATATACCGGCGTTTTCAGACGGATGAGATGGATCTTTGGTGGCGTCGGAGTCGGCCATGGACTCATCTTCAACCTGGATTTGGTTTAGTAGTTCCTGGGCTTTGGCATGGAAGTACTCGATCACATATTTAGCGACCAAGAAGTTCTTGGCGTTGCAGATGAAAATCAAGACGCAAAGATTGGGAATTTTGTGAGGCTGTTCACGCACCACGGCTTCGAAAGTCGAGAGAATGGCCTCACGCAACTTGTCAATTTTCTCAAACTCGGCCACGATAGGGTTCGAGATGTAGGAAATATCATCGACCTGTTCGGCCAATTTGGAGTTCTCACCGATTCGCCGAATGTCTTTGCATATGTTGGCGATCAACTCGGTCACCGGGTCCACATGCATCTTCTTGGACGGGTCGTCATATTCGTTGACGGCGCCGCCATGAGAATCCTCGAATTCTTCTCTTGACCGTTTGCTTGGATTCTCCATGATGTAAGAAACCAAAGTGATGTGGGCACTCGATCATTTTTCGCGTTCCCACAGCGGAACCCGTACACCAGCAGACTGGGCCACCGTGACCAGCGCCAGATATGGGGTTGCAGCCGAGGGGCTCAGATGTTAGGTGCTCCGGTCAATGGAGATTTCCCGCTTATCTTCAAAAGATTCCAACTTTTTGTGTGTGCTTCATTTGTCGGTTGGAAGTTGGGCAAATCTGCAAGACTCACAGGTTGACTATGGCATTTGTAAGACAACGTTCCGTCCGATGGGAGTCTTTAATGCAAATGTCCGTTCGTTCTTGTATTCTGTTTCTTTATTGAAAGGGCACAAGTTTGTGATTACCAGAGTATTAGCAAACCACTAGGTTTAGCTTATGGCAAGGCTTGCTCTCTTTTAGCGCTTAAACAATTCAATGTGAAAGCTCGCCCTGCACTGCAAAATCTTGCAACCCCGGTTCATACATTGTTTTCACGTTCGGGTCAAAATTTCACACTCGGATCCAACTCTCACACTCTCTTCCTAGTTTATCTCCTATTTTCATCAATACCTGTTGCTAAAAACCTGTTTTGAGTGACCATAGGAAAGAGGCCCGAAAGTCACGTGCAGCGACAGCCCGCCGCACACCCCAGCCACAGCGGCTCGACTGCAATCAACGACATTCAAGCACCAGAATTTCTCCACTCGGCAATGTCATTGACCCAGGCACTTTCCGGAGACAGGATTCTTGTCCAAGATGGCTCAATGGGTACCCAGCTCGAAGATCTCTTGCCGTTAGACCATCCACTTTCGGTAAAAGGATCGCCATTGTGGTCCACCAAGGTCCTATTGGCTGAACCTGAACTCATCACTCGGGTGCATAAGAGCTATTTGGATGTTGGAAGTCGCATGTTGATAACTTCCACATATCAGGCTTCTGAACTCACATTGAGAAAACATGCTGGCCTCGATTTGGATGGCTCCAGGGGTATCTGGCAAAAAGCCATAGATTGTGCCAAGACTGCCATTTCTGATTCGCCAGACATCTCGGAAAAAGTCTATGTGGCAGCATCAATAGGCCCTTATGGGGCGTATCTTGCCAATGGTGCTGAGTACAGCGGCGATTATGGTGGCTTGAGCCCTCAGGAATTGGGCCAATACCATGAAAGCATGATCAGATTTTACATCGAGAACGACGATGTGGACGTCATAGCATTTGAGACCATTCCCAACTTCGACGAAGTTAAGGGCATTATGCAGTTGATACAAAGCATCTATTCGGAAACTTACCAGAAGGAGTTTTATTTGGTATTGAGTTGCAAGGACGAAAAGACCCTAGTGGATGGCACTCCCTTGGTCGACGTTCTATCTTTCTTGATATCCCTGATGTCTCCATTGATCAAGAAGAACTTTGTGGGGACTGGCTGCAACTGCGTGCCATATGAGATTGTAAGAGGTATTATAAACACCATGAACACCGTCATCGAGGCTAGTGGAGAGCCAAGCTTCAACTTGATTGTATATCCAAACTTGGGGTTCGAAAATGACATGTCAGACCCTAGCAAATACGTTTTCCGCTCCAACACGGAGGGCTGGAAGAAGGCCATCCAAGAATGGATCAGCTTGCCCAACGTCAAAATTATTGGGGGTTGCTGTAGCACAGGCCCACAAGATGTCCATGCGATCTACAATGCTATCCATCAATAACGCCTACATCAGTTGTATCGATCATAAGACACGTGAATTAAAGATATCGCAGACAGCAGGTGAGGTGAATATTAAGGCCTGCAATATAGTAATGAGAAGTTTGCGAGGCGCAATCAATTAAGCTTTGATCTTCCTCGAGACAATACCATTTTTCATAGAGAAGAGTGCTATGACCCAAGCCATAAGGAGGGCCACGATCCCCAAACTGACATTAAACGTAAACATTGGCGTGAAGCCGTGATATTCCATCAGGTGAACGACGGGGTCGCATGATTCCACAAAAATCATGCCACCGCAGATAAGCCCGAAAGAAACCAAAAGCTCAGTCATTGGATACAGTGGGTTGCGGAGGGTTTTGGGATTTGCTGGAGCAATAATGACGTAGAGATAGGTGACAACACGGAAGACACATGCCAACACAAACAAGTTTCCCCATTGCTGGTGCAAAGTGGATGACAACGCCGAAGCTTGCTCATGCAGAGACATTAAGTAACCTGTCCAGTATATGGTGAGGACTGGGAAAGGGTTAGGAGAGAATCCCGGCGTTGCTTTAATCACGGTCGAGACCTGCTCAGGAGCCGCTGCGAGGGATAAGTTGTCGGTAGCCTTTTGGAAGCGCCAATCGGCCAAGTTTCTCTCAAGCAATACACCACAGAGACCGCATCCAATGAAGATGAAGGCAATGGACATGTGCTGGAAATCCTTCGCAGAGAACTCGCCTCCTGCGTTAGACAAGTGCTCTAAAAATATGTTGGTGGAGCCATAGAAGAGAATCAAAGCAGACTCGACAAACTCCATGGTGCAAAGACCGGTAGATTGCCAGCGAAGCCAGAAAGTGTTTGCAGCGGACTTTGAGACGAAGCGGTGATTCCAGGCCCAGCCTTTCTGGGAGAAGGCACCGCAGTAACGGGCCAAGTACACCAAGCCCAAGACAAAGAAGACACCGCCTTTAATGAAGTGAGCAAGCATGTTGAAGAAGAACACATCGTTTCCGTAGACGAGGAATGTGGCAATGGCGGTGGCGAAGTACACGAAGAGGTATGCAAAGAGGGCCCAATTGAGAACACTGGTGACAAGCAAGGAGAAGTTGCCAGTGGCCTGGGTGACGCGCTTGAAGGCGGGGAACTTGAGAAAAAGATCGGTGAGGAAGGACTTGCGGGGCAGCAACATGGCGCCGTGAGAAGTCTTTAAGTGGTTCTCGGAGTAGCCCTCTAGGTCAAAGGAGCTCAACCTTGTGTCGGAGTTCAGGCCGCGCAAGGTGATCTCGGGGGAGTCAATGGTGGAGAGCTCTGCGTCTAGCTCTGAGTATTCGTAGTCGGAGTCCAGAGCCATGTAGGAGTATGCCACGGACGAGAGGCCCACGAACCAGTGCACAATGGCGGCCAAGAAGAGGATGACGGACATCTTGGAGTATGCGTTGTTGGGGTATAGGTCGCGGATGGAGGCGTCGAAGGCCCAGAGAAACGAGCAGGACGCAAGGAGCAAGGCGGACTGGAGGGTCAAGAAGGGCAAGTACAAGGCGTGCTTGGTGTTCCAGAAGACCAAGGTTAAAGGGCACACAAAGACAAACGCAAAGAGGCCCGAGACAATGTGGGCGTAGAGCGCCCAGCGCTTGGACGAGGCGGTGTTGAAGTACGTTTCCGTGGAGTAGTTCTCCCAGAATAGACGCTCCTCGGGTGCCAAGTCCATCTGTAGAATGGGCATGCCGTGGGTGTGCACCATTTTGTGGGGCACGGGCACTAGCGACTCGGAGGCGGCGTCCGTGCCATCCTCGGCATGGGAGGGCTTGAGCGCCATGTGCAGTGAGTCGTGGTGGCCCATGGCGTGGGCAGAGTCGGAGGAGGCGAGTGCCGCCACTAGCAGGGGCATGAGGCCCGCAAGGAAGACGGCCAGGCAGCGCATGGGGAATTGGGCGGAGGCGAAAAGAAAAGAGGCAGTGGGGCGGCGGGCCAGCAGGCGATCGGGCGTGGATTGGAGCGGACAGGCGTGGCAAGGGCCAGGGAATTGGAGGAGGGAGAAGAAACCAAACGTGAGTAGTGGCAGCGCACCTGAGACATTTATATGCGCAGCCACAAGCGCGGCGCGGGTCGGCTAAAGTGCGACTGCGTGCGTCTCGCGCTCGGTGACTTGCCGTTGCGGCACGGCTCGGAAGCGCCGGGATGCGCACATTTGTAAGCTGCTAATTGCTGGGGCCGGGCTTGCCTCTCTAGGAAAGGGCCATTCTGCTTGTCCTTACCCGCTAACGACGGGCATGGGGCCCGTTGCTTACGTAATGGGGTTTCGGGACTGGGTCCTTGGGATTGTGATTGGCGCTTGCGGTTGTCCTGGTGCTGGTAAAACTTCTTGCTATGTGGTCTTGGCAGCAGTCGACTGGCTGGAGGTGAAGCTTGGGTCGTGGTGAGCGCTCGCAAGTGTGCTTTTTTGGGATCGCGCGCCGTGTTGCTGCGTGAGATAATTGTCTCAGACGCCGCACCATTGTGGGATAGAGCCTGGCCGGCCGGGCCTGTACGCAAGCCGGCTTGTTCCGGCGGACCCTGGCCCTTTGGTTTGGCGTCTGCGGTCGGGCCTTTCGGGTCGGCGCCGGTTTGTTGCGCTTGCGTGGGTCCTTGCTGCTCCTGCACCGGCCGCTTCGTTTTTCTCCCGCCGCTCATTGCGAGCTTGCAAGCTCGTTTGCTGCCACTTCCAGCTGTGCCTGGTGCCACAAGGACTAGGCTCGTGTCGGGCGGTTGTGTGAATGCCTTGGCATTGGCATACGTCCTCTGTGCCGTGGTTCCTGTAAACCGGGCCATTTTGGGTTTTGATGGTGGTTGTTGCCTGAGCAATGTGGCCCTCGCTTTACTCATTCCTCTTCGGTACTGCACCCTCGGAATGGCGCCACCACTTGGACCCCCTGTCCGTGTCCTGCTGAGACTTGCTATGTTCTTGCAATGCATGGCACCAGATTCTCCTGGGTGGGCTGATTCTCCCAAGGGTAGCGGCTTTTGTTTTCATTTTTTTGCAGCCATGTGGTCCCGGGTCGCCTATCCTCGGCTCGGCGATACAGCCCTGCCAGTCGCTCTTTTAATTACTTGCATGAGAATGCTGCGAGTTTTTTTTTTCTTGTATTTTTTATTGTGCCACTTTCTACTCCACACATTTCACACGAAGACTCGTAATTGCCCCCCTTGCTTTCTCTGCTGATTTACTTCCGTGTCACTCTCCATTTTCTATCCCTGATTTCGGTCTGATGCCTCTCTTTGGTAATATCTGCGAGTTGCGGGGCCTTGGCATGCGCCACTTCTCATAGTAATTTTTCATGTAGTGCCAACGGAAACTCGGTTTTTTGTCTGCCTGTCTTCGTTTCAAATTTGGGCTTCTATGCAACGGAGACAAAGCGTCCTCGACTACTCTACATAATCGCATGACCTGACCGCTTTCGGGGATCCCTTGTTACATGTCTACGTAGCACCGGAAATTACGGACCATGTGCTCTTCCAACCTAATCAAAGGCATGTGGCGCCCTCTTGCCTGCTCTGGAACCAAGTTTATTGAGGGCTATAACGCATTTTTTCTGGTCAAATAATCGAACCGGGAGTAGGTGTAGCCGATAAATGGAAGATCCTCCTTGATGTTCTCTCCATTGGTTTCGGCTTGCTGCTGGTTGGCGCGACTCATGGCCGGGCTATCCGGAACATTTTCTAATTCATCTGTGGGGAAGAACCTGGTGTCCGTGATGGACCTGAGTTTGGGGATGAAAGGTGCGTCCACTTTTCTGATAGTGTCCCAGTCCACGCCACGGAAGAAGGGATGCTGCTTGATTTCATCTGCTCCTCCATGCCGTCCGAGTCTCCGGTCGCTATTGGTCAACAAGCTGCGGATCAAGTCTTCGGCCTCGGGGGACAAGTGTATGTCCTCGGGGATCATCAACGACTCTTGCCAGTTGATGATCTTGCGATACGTTTCGTGCGGCGTTTCCGAGCAGAATGGCGGCCATCCAATCAAACACTCAAACATGATTGCGCCTAAAGACCACCAGTCACACTCTTGGCCATATCCTTGATGAATGAAGATTTCTGGCGCGATATAGTCCGGCGTTCCCACCGTGGAGTACGCCATCAATCTTCTTGATTTTCTCCATGTCTGCATTTGTTGCCTATTGGTCATGGTCAAGTGGATGGCATCGACCATCATGGAGTTTCTTTGGGTGTTCTTGCCGGGCGTACTCAAAGTGTTCAGAGAGCCGGGATTGTCCTGCTCTAACAATTTCTTGAAATAGTTGGAGTCGTGCGTCTTGTGAAAGCCGGTGGACAAACCAAAGTCGGAAAGCTTGATGTGGCCCCTGATATCAATCAAGATGTTATCCGGCTTGACGTCACGGTGAATGAAACCCAACTTGTGGATGGCCTCAATGGCCAAAACACATTCGGCCATGTAAAACCTCGTGATGTCTTCGGTGAAAATCTGCCATCTAATGAGCATTGTCATCAAGTCTCCACCTGGGAGAAATTCCATAATCAAGTACAAGTTGACAGAGTCTTGGAAAGAGTAATACAATGAAACGACCCAAGGCGAGTCACTCCCGGCCAACACGTCACGTTCTGCCTTGACGTGCGCCAACTGGTCCTTCTTGTACATTTCGGACTTCAAGAGAGTCTTCATGGCATAGATTTTGCCCGTGTTCTTTTTCTGCACCAAGCGGACTTCTCCGAAAGCCCCCTTTCCAATCACCTTGACGGTGGTGAAATCTTCTAAAGATAGTCTTGTTCTTCTCAAGCGCAAAAAGTGGGATTCCTTTTTCCCCAAGTTCTGAAGTTGTCTATTTTTTCGCTCTTCGCTCATGCCAGCTTCCTCCATTGAAAGTTTATTTTCCAAGTCTAGACGACGCTGATTTCTCTCGATGGCGTGCGTGACAGCCATCTGGTAGTGGTTTTCTAATTTGAGCTTGATGGCCGCAGTTTTGTCTTGAGTTGCTTTACTCATCAAGTTTGGCTGTCTGGAGAAGTAAACGTAGTTGCCGTCGGTGGCCTCAGGGGCGGCGTGCACTACCTGGGCTGGCGGAGTCAGGGGATTTGCGGCCGGGAACTTGGGTGCTGGCTGCAAGTTGGTGAAATGGCTCTGGTCAGGGGCCTGTGGCTTGAGGACGGGCTTTTGGGTGGACTGAAGCAGAGGTTCAGTGGGTTGCTGGTGGGAAGGAGTGTTGTTTTGCCGAGGAGAGGTCTCAAAGTGCAGTGCTGGAGACAGCAGGAAAGGCTGCTGGTGAGCCACGGGAGAGTTTTTTGCAAAGGTGGCCACGCTGGGGCCTTCGCCAAAGGCCAAATGGTCATGTAGAGAGCCGGTCACCAGGTTGTTCAGGTGGCTGGTCTCGGACAAGTTGGTGTTGCTCGAGTTGTTCAAGGCAGTGAATGCGGAGGGCGGCTGGAAGCTCAAGGAGGAGTTTGAGTCCACCAGCTGGAAGTTGGCCCTTTTGTCGTCGAAGTTCTGGAAACTGCGCCCAGCAGAGAACGTGGGCGACAACTGGAACTGCGGCGGCTGCACCTGGGCCTGGTGCTCTGGCGTGTTGACGGCATTCCAGTCGGAATTCGGCACCCCGGCGTAGTTGTTGTCGTAAGTGTCTTCGTCCATGAAACTTTCATCGTGGACATCATGGCCTTGTTGTTCATAGTGCAGCGCAGGAACTTGTTGACGACGTAGATCGTCGTGGCCGTACTCCAAAGGCGAGCCCTGGGGGTTGAAGATGTGGCTGTGGTAATCAGAGTCCATGTTCACGTGTCGGGACGGGCTGGTGTTTCGGCGTGGCGGATTGCGCTGGGCTTGACTGCTGGCCAGTGCGCTTGGGCGGCTTGATCCGCAAGGTCTCGGGTGAAAAGTGTTGTGGTCTCCGGCAGGGTGCAGGTCCAACAGTGGGTATAGCAGGCGGGCGGACGGAGCAGACAGTCACAGGAGAAGACGGGCCTGGAAAATCGCGGCGGGTTCGAAAAGACCAAGTCAAGAACACGACAGGTGACGGTGTGCGAGCGGTGCCGAAACGAGGAAAACAACGATCTCCTTTTGCCTTGTCGCGCGCGTGGGCCCGACTTTTTCGTGCGGGCCCCTGTTGCTGCGCGCCTGGTCCGAGGATGCACCGTCTTTTCGCAGACTGCGCTCGCAACACCTTCTACTTTCGCTTGTTGCTTGCCTGCGGAAGGCGGTGCCGCCGGGGGGGCTTTTGGGACGCACACGCCCGCTCTCTTCCCGTGTTTCTGTTCCTGCTCCGGTGCCGGCTGCGGCGGACGTCGTTATTGCCGATGGGCCCTGCGCCTGAACCCGCCGTCTGGAGCTCGCTTCCCCAGACGAGCGTACTGCACACACGCCAGACCTCCACCGTGCCTTCTCTTCGGTACCCAGACTCTCTGTCTATTTCGGGCTCACGGCGGGACATTCTTCTAGACGTGTTGGTCAACTGCGCTCAGGGCCGGAGGCAGGCTCCGCTGCGGAAAGAATGTCCCAGTCACGTGACCTCCTCCGCTGCCTCTTACCTAGCTAGATTGCTATCTGGAGGATTTGTGCTCCGGAGACCCGGCCAGGCCGGCATTTGTGTTCCTTGTATTGTAGAGCCCTTGCCCTATGACTAGCGCCTCTCGGAATTCTGCGTTCTTGCCCGCCATATTTATTCCACTTTGGTGCCGTGCTTGCGCCGTATGCACGTCTCCTCACTACATCCCCCCAGTTCTCAGCTCATACCTACTGCCTATCGCCACTTGCCCTAATGCCTGGTGACACAAAATTGCGCCCCTACTACGACCCAGACACCTTCAATGCTGGATACCTGGTGATCTACCGGCCCGGAGTCGGCCTAATAAACACCGAGACCCAGCAGGAAATCACGGCCTCTTTCGGATACGGCGCTTCGGGGGGAAAGGGCAGCTTTCTAGGAGGCAATTTGGGGATAAACGCCGTGGCCTCTCCGCGGGCCGTGGCCGCCCTGGCTGCCACTGACAAGAACTATCTCAACGATCTCGAGATTCTGGAGTACTTCGACTTCAACAACTTGCTGGAGGTGTTCAAGAACCTTGTGTCCAATTTTTTCAAGAACTATTGCCGGATCCTTTTGTCCCAGCCCTTGGACATTGTCCGCTTGATTTTGCAGGTTGGCTACTTTGACTTTAGCACGCCTGCCGTGGCCCACACGCCTTTGTCGAACGAGCTCGTACCAACCTCGTCTGCAGAAGACGACGAGCCGGTGGACTTCTTCCAACCCTCGCTGCCCCGCAAATCCCAGAACCTCCCAACCAAGGAGAAGCCCATCGCAAGCTCGCCAAAGACCAGCAAGCACAAGATACACCCTGTGTCTCAGCACACGATTGACATAATGTCCGCCATAGTCACCAAAGACGGTCCGTTTGCTCTTTTCCGTGGCATAAACGCCTCTTTCATCCATTACACGTTGACCCATACTATCGAGGCATGGCTCACGGGGTTCATCTCGCCCTTTTTGAACATCCCCGATCCGTTTTTTTTGGATTTGACCCACTCCACGGAGCCTGTCAAATCCCTCTGGCTTTCTGTTCTGGCCTGTGTGCTCACAAGTGTCTTGCTCATGCCGCTTGACTTGATCAAAGTCCGGTTCATGATCACGCCAATAAACACGGCCGAGAACTCGGCTACCTCTCCCGATACTCAAACAAGTCCTGCTAAGCAAGTCAATGCCCGCTCTATTCGCGATTCAATAAGGCACTTCCCAAAACAATACTTGTTGAACCCGCCTCCTCTAATCACAGTCTTGACTATCTTCTATCAGTTTTCGACAATCGTGTTCCGCAAGTCCGCGCCCTACATCTTGTTTGTCAGATACAATATCGATCTGTACCTGGCCCCAAGCCTTTATACTGTTGCCAACCTCTTGCTTCTGATCACAGAATTCTTTCTCAAGCTTCCGGTAGAAAACTTACTCAGGAAGGAACAAGTTCGATTCTTGTTGGAGCCTAAGTCCTTGCAGCAAGACAGATACAGGATAGTCACCATCGACAATCCTGATGAAAACCTTGTTGTAGAGTTCAACGGCTGGAGCCGCAACTCTCAGGATAACGAAGATGTGGACGTGAGCCTCTGGTCTCGGGTGAAGCGCTTGGGTTTGTTCAAGGGTTGGCGTGTTGGTGTGCTCAACGTGATCGGCTTTTGGGGCTACAACATTTTCAAAGCCACATCGGTAATGCCTGAGGAGAGACTCTGATTTATGAAAGTGATGAATTCAAATGAAACAGCAGTACTGGATCTGACCGCCTTGTAGAATTAAGTCCATTTGAACAGTCATCCGGTCGTCTCATGCCTCGTGTACTCGCGCACGTGACACGGTCTAGCTGGTTATCACTCACCAGGGCCGCACCTCCACCTCAATAGCACACACGAGACCCATAGCTTCTTTGTCTCTGGGATCATGTCTTCCTCGTATGCATATGATCCTGAAGAGTTCGAAAACAACAATCCATTCGCCGAGCCTGATGACATGCCCTCCGAATCGCAACCTATAAACAGGGATTTGGAGGCATACCCCGAAACCCCGGCGCCTTCGATGAACAATGAACACACCCAAAATGGATCGAGCGAACCGAATGCAAATCCCGAACTGGTAAAGGGAGAGCTCATGAAATTGCTCCCTGAAAGATTCAACCACAAATACAGCATGAACATCCACCTTCGCTCAATCGAGGCCAACAAACCGGGCAACCCAATATTGAAATTCGACGTCAGCGTTGTTGGTTTGCTGAAATACAGACAAAGTCATTACAAAGATGTACGCAGAACGTATAATGAGGTGGTTAAGTTCAATAAGTATTTGGCCATCTCGAATTTGGAAGTTTTTGTTCCCATCATTCCGCTGTACGCCACGTCTTATCCCACAGGCGGGGAGGACGAAAAAAAGCAACTTATGTACGTTTGGCAGGAGTGGTTTGACAGGATTACCGGCAACCCGATCCTTATCCGTGACGAAGAATTCGTTTTTTTCGTTGAAAACGACTTTGGGTATACTGTGATCAACACCAACCGCAAGTCCTCGGTTGCAAGTGGACTCCGGCGGAAAACTCTTAAGCAGTATGCAACGCCCTATGATCCATACAATGAATTGGCTACATTTCGCCCCGTGATCAAGTCTGCCTATGTATTGGGACAAAAGCTTCATAAAGCGCTCGAGAAGAATCAAAAGAACGATAAGCAACTAGCATTCCTTGTCTCGGAGCTAAGCACCAAACTTAAGGGCCTAAGCCATTTTGAGACTGTGCATCCCGGAATGAAAAACATGTGGGAGAAATTAGCCAATGTCTCCCAGATCCACTCGGATCTTTTGTTGGTACAGCTGATGACCGACATGGGTGCGCTCGGAGACGGGCTTGAGGCCATGATCAGCGATCTATACGAGATCAAAGAAGCGCTCACAAATCGACACCTCATCATGCGGGAGTTTGGCCGAGCGCAAGTGGAAACCAAGGCGAAACACGCCAATGCAACAAAAATAAAAAACCGATCATCACTCGATCCCATCAAGGTGGATGAAGCTTTGAACGCCCTTGAATTCGCAACCAAAGCCGAGGAGAGTCTTAACATGCAGGTCAAAAGGATTTCTGGAGAAATGATGTTCGAGAAGAAAGAGACGACCGAATTCATAGAGAAGAAGTTCCAGCGCATGTTAAAGCAATTCGCCTTGTGCCGCGTGGACCAGAACCGCAAGCTTTTGAAGAACCTCGAGAACATCAGGTTGGATGTGAGGATCATCGACTCCAATGGTGGATTGTCGCGACTCAACAGAAGCAATTTGGGCCTGATGAAACAGAGAATTGTCGAATCCCAGACTGGCAGCGGAGATGCTTGGTCTTCGCGCACATTCCGCAGTCTCAAAGAGGACGAGCAAAGCAAAGAGAAGTCGAAAAAGCCGGCCGAGGAGGCCGCACCGGTGGACGCCAAACAAGTAGCATCTGTGCTAGGGGTTGCGACCTTTTGAAAGGGAGCGAGTACATTAGAGTCGATTTGAATCGTTTGAAATGGGCATATATAAGAGTCTACGTATGGTGGTCTGAGCTCAGTTGACGGTGTATCTCTTCTCGGCTTCCTTCCAGTTGATGACATTCCAGATAGCCTTGAAGTAGTCGGCCTTCACGTTCTGGTATTGCAAGTAGTAAGCGTGCTCCCATGCATCAATGGCAACCAAAGGAACCAATGGGCCGGTAACTGTGTCTTGATTGGCAGTGGTGACAACCTCCAATTGGCCGCCGTTTTCCTTGTTCTTCACGATAAAGGCCCAGCCAGATCCCTGGATACCAGCCAACTTGGCATTGGTGATGGACTTCAAGTTGTCAAGGGAGCCAAACTGTTTCTCGATCTTCTTGGCGAATTCGGACTCGCTAGATGGTGCCTCGCCACCACCTTGCTTCTCTGGGGCCAAGTTCTTCCAGAACAAGCAGTGGTTGATGTAACCGCCACCGTGGAAGTTGATCATCTTTTGCAACTCAACGGTCTTCTTGACCTCACCCTTGTGCTTGGCCTCGGCAAATTGCTCAATGGCTTGGTTGTAGCCGTTCACATAAGTTTGGTGGTGCTTAGTGTAGTGAATCTCGTTAATCTGGCCGGAGATGTGAGGCTCTAAGGCAGAGAAGTCCCAGTCCAAATCTGGCAAGGACACCTTGGTTCTAATGGCGCCCACGGAGGAAAAGGCGGGCTTGGCGGTGCGGAGAGATGTTCTGATGGTGGAGGAGAGCATTGTTGCAATAAATACGGGGTGGGTCGGAACCTGCGATTCGGATGCGTTTTCGTTGCTCCGTCCCTCTCTGGTGTGTATAGTGGCTACTGCTGGGTGCGCAATATGGTAAGCATGATATCATTGGCGGTCCGGTGCAGTTCCTCGGACACTATGCCCGAACGGCATGGCAGGTTCATAGCTCACGGCTGGTGCGGTCTCTCGAGTCACAAATCGCCTGGAGACGCTGCGCCGCATACAATTGTATGGGGCCGCGGCTGACCGCCAAATACTAACAATTCGGCCCTTCTCGCCATCTTCCAGTGTGTAGCGAGAGCCGAGCTTGACCGCGCAAGATGTGTAAGCCGCGAAAGAAGTACAAGCCGCGGGGCCGACAAAGACGGACGTCACGTGCGGACTACACCCTCCACTGGCAGCCAAGCAGCTTGGCTCTCGGTTTGTAGTTTCGTTCCAATTGAATTGACTTATACTCAAATTTTAGTGGCGGACTCGGGACTTCGGCACACCAAGCAGTTGCCTGCCGCCCGGCCGCCGCGGCAAGCGACCTGGCGTTCTCAAAAGCACTCTTTACACACGCTAGCTCCGCAAAGCACGCAATCTCTCAGCTAGGCGGTCCTCTTTTTCCTCGCTTATTGCCGTGGGAGGGGTCTCGATATCCACCTTGGTTTCGTTCAAGCCCTGCTTCATTTCAATGCCAGCCTCGTCGGCCACCTGATTCATCAACTCGTCCACCTCCTCCTGCGGGGTGGTCAACGCGTTGACATTGTTTGTCGCCGACTCGTAGTAATTGGTCAGGGCGTCCAAGTCTTCAAACTGGTTCTCGAACTTGTCCATCACGAGAGAAATGCGCTCTAGATTCATGGTCTGAAGTGCCTTGTCCATACCCTTGATAACCGTCGTCATGTTGCCGGTGACCGACCGCATGGTCACGGCCGTTTGCACACGGGAGGCCACGGCATCAATACGAGACGCCAACCTCAAGAGATTGACCCGTTCGTTGGCCTTTCGGATAGCATTCTGAGCATAGAGCTGCGCTATGTCCTTATTGCCCTGCGTCAACGCTTTTTTGACCTTTGCCTTCTCTTGCAACTCCTCCTTGGCTGCTTTCGCCGATTGCCTATTCAACAGTTTTGCTGTGAACTTTAACTGAAAAAGTGATTGCTCCAAACCCGCCATTTTCTTGTAGTGTCTCTTGCTCTTAGCGCCTTTTCTGCCATGTATTCTTATCTCGCGCAGCGGGGTACTGCAGGAATCCTGGGTGCTCATAGTGGCCGCCGGCCCAAGTTCTGGTGCCTGCTGGGACCAAAGATTACTGTCTACGATCGCTGATATCGGAAAGTTTATTGGTGCATTGAATCTGCACTTGTCTCCCGGAATGTCCTCACGTTTTGCTAGCACCTAATCGAGATCCTGTGCGTCCGGCATCTCCGTGTCCTCGGGGCGAGGTGAGCTTCTGGTCGCCGTCGGTTGGCCGTTCAGACCGGATCTGGCCCGCGTCTGTGGGCGATGCACTGTGACTGTGACGTTTGGGGGCTGCGAGGGCCGTGTGTTGGCTGCTGTCTCGGCTGCTGCGTCTTCTGAGGGCCGGGAGTTCGCTGCTGTTCTCTGGGTCCGGCCTCGTTCATAAGCCGCCCGATGGTTGCGCAATGCATGGCTGATAATGTTACCAAACCCGCCAGCCACATCAAACCCCCCAACGGTGAAGGCTTCTCCGTTACCTGGACTACCGTTTTGGTTGGCACTTCTCGCTAACGCTCTTTGTGCGCTGTCGATGGCTCTGGCTATAGGATCAAGCTCTTGAGCATCTTCTGCTGTGTCATTGGTTGCACCTGCATTGGCTCTTGTCGTTCCATCGTCGGTGGCCGGCTGCTCCACTGTTACTGCCACCGGACTTCGTTGTGTGTTTATGACATCGCCAAATATCTCGCCTAGGTTGTTAAATATGCCCCTTAAGTTCGATTGGTTCTCGCTCAGCTCGGGCCTTTGAGACCCATTGGTTGAGCCATCCTCAGCTGTATTCCTCTGCGGCGTTGGCAACAGCGAGTTACGCGACCGCTCAGGACCAGGACGTATGTTCGTAAATGTCGTTGCTGTCGTGGGTGGAGGTGGCAGCACAGCAATGGCTGAGGCTTCGACGCTGGTGCTCGCTAGGATATCCTGAGCCACATCCGGCGTCAAAATGCTTGGACGCACTCTGTTCGCTCTCACTGCGTTGGATCGAATCGTGTCAATATCTGACTCGTATGCGTAAGAGAGATAGTGAATGTCATCCTCTGACACGTAAGAACGAAGTCTGGCTAAGATGGCACGAATACGAGTGGTGATTTCCTGAATGTGTGACGCAGGCTCTTGCTGCTGCTCAGCACGTTTCTCCGTCAAGATGATTGACAGTACCAACTTTTGAACAAACTGCGGCATGATGGTTTGGAGTTTTGCCTCGGTATACTTCTGCTTTGAATCGGCGTCGGTGTTGAGATGTAGCGGGTAGATCTCTCCGGCTATGGTACGTAAAGCCACAAGGTAGCATTTAAGCGCAAGAAGCCCCGAGCCCAAGTACAAATGGCAATAGCCCAATTGAACCCATGCCGGAGTAAATGTCCGCTCTAGCAGGATTGCCGATTGCAAGTCCGTCAAGGCTTCCAAAAAACAGTTCAAGCCAATGAAGGCAATGGCTCGGTTTGTATAAAGCTGCGGCAAGTTATTGTAGGATGTATGGTCCACCTGGTCAATCGCCTCGGTGTAGACCTTTATGGCTTGCGGGTAGGAACAGTTGGCCATGAGGTTGTTTCCCAACTCCCTGGCGTTCAAAACCAGGGCCAAGCTAGAGCTGCAAGAGGACAATTGCACTTGCAAGCGGAGAAGGTGCTTGAAAAGCAGGAAAATCGACTTCCAGGAACACGGCAGAGGCAGGTCGCCTTTTAAGTGAGCGAGCACCGAGGACGACATGCCACCTAGAGACACCTTCGGCGGGGAAGCGACAGCTTGGGACTCCAAAAAGTCAACGAGAATCTTGGACACCACCTTGGGGTCGGAATCCAGCAAAGAGCCGTTCGGCTCTGTGGCCATTAGCGTGGCGGTCCGGAGCATTGAGTAAAGCTTCGTCAAAAGCAAAGGGTCTTGCGCCAAGGGGTTTAGCGGAACCGCCTCGTCGTCCACGTGAGCAATGAGTTCATCGGTTTGCCTGTGCTTCGACAGTTTTCCGATAGCATGTCCGAGAAGGTGGGCACGTAGTAGGAACAACACGCTGGTGTGGGAGTCAGCAGCTGAGGGCAATCCGTCAGCCAAGGATCTCAAGCCGTAGTTTCTTACCACCCGAATTCCGATGGCAAGCTCCTCTGCCTGGCAGCACTTTTCCATGGACAGAGCAGGATCTTCACTGACAGCATCAAACTGCGCCTTGAGCGAGTCCAAGTGCGAAGAAAACGCTAGGATGAACGCAAGCAGGCATGCATTGTCATCGATCGATTCCCCAGTCATAGTCCGGTCTTTGAGAGGCTCGTTTTTCAGGCAGCTTCCTGCAATTTTGGGGTGTGGGTGGCCTGGGAAGAGAATGGTTGTTTCTTTAGGACACGAGAGAAAACCTGCTGCGGCAGACCTGGCGTGCCGCTTTTGGTCGGCGCACAAGGCCTTGGTGCACTTACAACGAACACACGCCCTGGCACTGAGCTCTACCAAATTGCACGTGTGCGTGTCAGACCGACTCACAAAATGTTGGCTGTGGCCAAAGAACTTTTGATATACTTAAGTTAAGGGCAAGCGACACTTGGTTCTTTAGGCTTTAAAAAGAGCTCTGCAGACCGCTTTCGCACGGTGGAACTAGTCTCGCAGCTAAATGCAAAAAGTCACTGTGATCAGGCAGAAGCCACTGCCATGAAACAAAAAGTTGCGGTCATTAAGAACACACCATCCATTCGCAGATACACTGATCAGCCAAAAACCCACTACCGCAGCCAATGCAGCCACTAGTGGGTTAAGTTATTTCAGAAGGCGCTCTCACTTTCGAATAGACTTCAGGTCTTGGTTGTCTGCAGTTATTTGCAATGGGCCACTAGATACTGACTGCACACACGAGATGGCGAAGGGCTGGAAAGCCATTGTTCAAGTTGCGCCCCCGGCAAGTCAAAGCTTAGCAACGGCGGGCCTGACTTTTCAGCTGGTGGTGCAAAGCCCGTTTGAATCTGAGACTTTTCGATTTTGGCAGACCAGGCCAGGTGGACTAGAAGCTAGGATTAGAAGGGCGGCGCGGAAGTTGCACCCGCGGGCGCGCACCTTACTGTTATCAAGACACACCTAGTGGCGAATCATCGGACCATGTCGTTCTTCACCAAGTCCCCGCAGTCTAATCTGCTGACATTGGCGTCACTTTACTTGCCGGAGAACTGCGTCAACAACACGCGCATTCGAACATTTCTTCGGCTCTCCCGCATGGCCACCGACGATACCATCAGACAGCATTTGAACGAGATCGACAAGTCCAGCTGTGACTCCTACTTCCAGTCGAAGATCGCGCCACAGTGGAAGGCCCGTACCGAAGCCATCCAGTATTGCTCGGACTACGCGCTGAAATTGCGTGAGCAGGTTGAGATGGCGCAGAGTCACCTGAACAGTGTGTACGACTATCGGACAGACCCCTATGCAGCGAAGAATGACCTTGATAAGGTTGAGAGCGAGTCGGCCAAGTTCGTGGCCATTGAAGACTGGACTGCCAACGAGTCCCGGGTGGAGACCATCATAAGAGAGGAGACCTCTTCTGTCCTAAACGACAGATGCCACTACAATGACTGGCTACAGGAATTCAGGAAATTCACTAAGGCTAGCGCAGGGAGCTGCTGATACCATATTACTTGACAAAATTCTCGCTTGTAGATCATCTAGATCCCAAACCTTGTCGTCCGAATATTCGACATGTAGTGCAACCTTTGGCGCTGATAACCTTTGGCGCTGATCGTTTTATCTGTGGACAGCTGCTGCGGCTGCGAATGCAAAATTGTTCATCGGCTTACTCGACGAGCTCTTTTGGCTTTCACCTGAGCCGACCCGTTTCTTGCCAGCACTCTGCTGATCTTGTTTCTTGCTTGCTTTCGAAGTACTAGGTTTCTTCGCGCTTAGTTTCGGCTTGGGAGCTGATGCGTTGTGCTTGACCTTCGCCATCTCCGCTTTTGCAGATTTGGCCTTCGCTTGCTTGTCTACCAAGTCTTTGGCCCAAATAAGACAATCGATCCATCCAAAATTGCTGCCGATCTTGATGTTTTCGCCCGCTGAACCAACAACTTTGATACTGTTACCAAACATTTCCTTATCGAGGTCACTGAAACGCTTGAGGAAGATTAAATCGCCCCCTTCTTTTATCATTTCAAGAATAAGATAGCCGTAGATCTCTTCCCCGACAACTTCGCTTTCATCGTCCTCGACCATTACGCTTTCGAATTCATAATCGTACATCAGATAGTCTCCGCCCTTGTTTGCAGTCAAATCGACCATCATGACGTTCAAGCTGTCATCAATCAAAAACACCTTGGCCTTGTTGGATATACAAGCTATGACAGGGATCTGGTTCTTGTTTAAGATAGTTTGATGCGTCTCAACCAAATTTTCGATCGTGTCATTGTCTAGACTTCCGGGCTTGCGATTAATTAAGCGGTTGCTCAATGCCAGTTTTAGAACATGGTCCAATTTGATTATCTTTTCATCTTGTCCCAAAAATGACGATATTTCGCTCAATGTAATTGAAACACCATGTGTCTTTACAGGCGCACTATTGCCCAGTTTTGTTTTTTTGTTGGTACTGGAATTCAGAGTAGGTGATTTTTGTGCTGGTGCAGGGAGAGTTGGCGGCTGGATCGGCGGGGGTTGATTTGATGTGGACTTGCTCACTGCTTTCACGGGCTGTTTTGGCATGGAGGCAAAAGCCGTGTTAGTCCTCAAGTTTCGTTTATCTGGAGATTGTGACTGATGTTTGGGTGAAATGGAATTTTCGGCCATGGCCTTTTGGAGGCCAATGGTGGAAGAAGATGCTGCCTGTTGTGCTGCAATAAAAGAATTGGATTGAGGTATTTGTGACACTTGGCTGGGTGGTGTATGCGGGTTCCACAGAGCAGGGTTCGATTGATTATTTGGGGGTCTCGGCTGGGAATCGTGAGATGGAGGGCGATGAGGTTGCATTTGATTGTTCTTATAATGCGGGCGATTTGAAGCGGCAGAAGAAGTGCCTTTATCCAAAAAAGCCGGATCATTTCGGATAGCTTGCTGAAATGAAGGCTGCTGAAAGGAGGGTTGCTGGTAGTTTTGGTTTTGAGTAGGCACCGAAGCATGCATATGTTGCGGTACAACATTGGGTGGTGGAATTTTCTTGAGCCTGGTGGCCGGAGCATAGCCTGATTTGGTGCTGATGGTTGGAACAAGAGTGTCGAAATTTTGGATTTGCGAAAGGAGTTTGTAATTTGAGTTGCTTTTTGCAAAGTTTCGATTCGAGCCTGTTTTCATTTGTGGAACATTTCCTGACCCAGCGGTCAGCTGGGACGGACGGTCAAGAGATCCCGGCTGACCATGAACATAAGGCTCAAAGCGAGGCACACTTCTTCCCCAAATGTAGTCTCTGTTTTTCCACGGTACACCTTTGAACCATGGCATCAGTTGGATCTCAGGTATAGACAATCGGGCCTTGGGATCGAACACCAAAAGTCTGTCTATAATCTCCCGAACCACTTGAGGTATAGGCCCACGATACTGAAAATCAGTATTTATGATTTTTTCGAAAGTTGAGTACTCGGTGGCACCCTTGAATGGTGGGACGCCGTAGAAAAACTGGTAGAGGATGCAGCCCATAGCCCAAAGATCAGCTTCAAATCCACACACGTTGAACTTGAGAAGCTCTGGAGAGACATATTCCGCAGTTCCCACAAAGGAGCCTTTCCTTTCAGATGACTCTCCTTGCAGCTGGGGATTGAAAGACGCATAGTCGATTTTCTCATCGTGTCCTTCATCATCACTGCCTAAAAGCTTTGCAGCACCAAAGTCGGTGATTTTTAGGTTGAAGTCATAGCCAACCAAGATGTTTTCCGGCTTCAAGTCGCGATGAATCACGCCCTTCAGGTGGATGAATTGCACAGCGTCGATGATCTGGAGCATGTAAAATTTCAGCACCGACTCCAGAAGAGAGCCGAATTTGGATATGATAGATAGCAACTCACCGTACTCAGCAAAGTCCAAAACAAAAAATAGACTCAGTTCATCCTGGAACGTATAGTAGAGCTGCACGATCCCCGGGTGTTGTAGACCCAACCGGTGTAGAGTGGTCTTTTCGATGTTGACGTATTTGATCTTATCTTCTTGGACAATGTGCTTCTTAGAGAGAATCTTCACTGCGTATGTCTTCTTGTCATGCAAATCGACAGCCAGAAAGACCTTGGAATACGAGCCCTCGCCAATTCGAGCGCCAAACTGATAGTCTCGTGCAGATCGTCTTCTAGGGGCATTGGCGGGGTTGTTTTGATACTCAGCCATGTTGGCACAGAAGAGATCAAAGGAGCCGGGGGCTGGGGGCAGTTGGTATGGGAAAAAGCGGTGTGAGGCGGTGCGGTGTGTCCTCAGTGGGGCTAGATCGGGGACTTTGGAAGGCCGGCAGCGTAAATGCAAGCGAAGTGGTTTCGGGCACACAAGTCACAGATGCTTGGAAAATCAGCACAATCGACAAGAGCCAAGGGTCAAAAGAGTAGCTGCCAGCAGTGTTTGGGGAGATTGGTGTTCTCGGGTAGGGAAAAAACGTGAGTTGGCCTGAGTGCACCGCGAAACCAAGCTTTTCTCACCTGCAAGAAGCTACTATCCTGGCAGAGAAAATACGATCCCCGGCTCTGGCCTACCAAAAAAAAAAGAATGGCTGTCACGGTCGCTCTCCTAAAATTAGAGTGGAACCCGCTTTGGAAATCTTGCGTGAAAACGGTCAAGGCGCCCTTTCTCATAGCTAGTTTAGAGCAATCCCAGGTGCGCTGCATTTAGAAACAGGCAGATCGGAGGCTGCACATGCCGCTGGCGACCAAGGCGGCCTTTGGTACTATAGACAGCACTGGAATAGGCACATGAAACCAGACCCACGCCTGCATTTATCTCTAATTTAGAACGGTGCACCATCTTCCGCTATTGAAGTTAGGCGGACGCTCGAACCTTGCCGCTTATGCAAGCTGCAGTGTTGTTTGGAATAGGGTGCATTTGGGTGGGCCGCTCCTGCAGGAAGACCATCCATTGGCCAGCTTCCCATCAAACTTGCCATTGCCGTAATGCCACCTAATGGTCTCTTCAGTAAGATGTAGCGTATGTAGCTCAGTACACTGTGTGTAATGCTGCCGTCTGCATCAACGGCCAATCTATGGGCCTTCGACAAGCTAGGGTGGCTGAATGCAGGCACACAACCACCGACTCCGGACCCAAGAGGCTAATGGTCTTTGAGTGACCCTCTGCGGCATGACAAGACCGGAGTTTTCGAGTCTTTGCAGCTAGTTGCTAGCGCCGGTTTGGCACGAGTGGTTCTCTGGGTGTGCTTGGATGCAGTCGCTCGGCTCTTCTCACAGTGCACACTGTGCCAGCACCAAAGCTTTATCTATTGATGCCGAAATGTTCATGTTTCAGTGCACCCGAATAAAGCGATGTCTGGCGCTTGCCAGATGGAGCACATACCGAAGTATCCACCGGTCGACCGGCTCGGAGTCCATCCTCAAGCTTTTTGACTCTCAGAAGTATTTCTCAAACTTCAACCAGGCCGGATATCTGGTTTTCTCGTCAGCCAACGTGGGGCTCTTTAAGAACAAGTATCTCTCGTCACCAAGTGGCTTGCTCCGCTTCTCGCAGGTGCTGCTTGATAAGGCCAAAGACTTGGTCAAGGTGATGTTGTTGGAGGCCCAGAATACCGAGCAGGGAAAACTCACTTACATTCGAAAATTAGATCAGTTGAGCGACACATTGTGCCGGGTCATTGATGTGGCCGAGTTCATTAGGGTGGTGCATCCTAGCCAAAGATGGGTTGAGGCGGCCCAAAACACCCACGAGATGATGTTTGAGTACATGAACCAACTTAATACGGATGTCCGCCTCCACTCAACCCTCACAGCTATTCTTGACGACAAATACATCACTTGTAACTTGAGCAATGAGGAAATCGAAGTCGGAAAGTACTTGCGACAAGATTTTGAGCGCTCAGGGATCGCTATGGACCCAACCACCAGAAACAACTTCGTGTCCATCACTCAGGAGATATCCGTCTTAGGCTCCTCCTTCAACAATGAGATGCAGAATTTGGAGTCCTTCTGGATATCTGTGCCTCGTCGTGACTTCGATGAGATAGATCTGGAAGAAATCAAGAGCGAGATTCTCCTGTTCCAGTCAAAAAGCCCAATTGGCTCCCCTAGTCTGCAAGATCTGGCCATCTCTAGCAGCGTTTTCATACCCTTGGCTGGTCATATCCCATCAATGATCTTGTCAAGCTGTTCGTCTGAGCAAATTCGGAAAAAAGTTTGGATATCTCTCCACAATTCTGTGGAGTCCCAGTTGCACACATTGAATTCGTTCTTGAAGTATCGGGCTCTTCTAGCCAATATTTTAGGATACAAATCTTTTGCAGAATATCAGCTTGAATTCAAGATGGCCAAGAATCCTGAAAACGTGGTGACTTTCTTGAAAAATCTCCAAAACAATCTTTTGACCGATGGGACTGTGGTCAGCGAAATTAAAAGTCTCTACAAATACAAAGATGACTTCGACCCGCAGGCCAATGACACAAAAGTGTTGCAAAGCGTCAAACCTTGGGACCGTGATTATCTCTTAGCGAGTCAGAATGCAGAGACTACTTCTGAGTCTGACACCGGCAAGCTTCCTGACATTTCCCAATATCTCTCGGTTGGTTCTATTATGAGCGGCCTTGACAAGCTCTTTCGCAGCTTATACAATGTTGCCCTAGTACCAGAGCAGACGCAGAAAGGAGAAACCTGGGATCAAAGCCGAGTGCGCAAATTGAGCTACAGAGATGTTTCTACAAACGAGATTTTGGGATATCTCTATGTTGACTTCTGGTCCTCGAAAGTGATGCCATCTCACTTTACAATAGTGTGCTCCAGGGAAGTTAATAATGAGTTGGGAAGCGAAAGTGGCGAGGAACTCGCTAGCGAAGTTCACTTGAATGAGACCAAAGATTACCAGTTGCCGGTCATCTCTTTGGTTTGCAATTTTCACAATCAAAAGGGAAGTCTGTTGAAGAAACTCACCGGCCTAGATACTGACAGCCCTACCCTCTTATCCTTGGAGCAAGTTGACACAGTTTTCCATGAAATGGGCCATGCAACACACTCCATGCTCGGAAGGACAAAACTTCACAATTTGTCGGGAACAAGGTGCCTGACCGACTTTGTTGAATTACCATCAGTACTCATGGAACTGTTTAGCAGTGACCCGAGGGTGATTTGCAAAATCGCCCGGCATCAAGTGACTGGAGAACAAATGCCAGAATCACTTCTCAAAGCACACCAAAAAGACTCAGGCAGCCTCCGCAAGACTGAGGCTTACATGCAATCGAAAATGGCGCTTTTAGACCAAGCCTTGCACAGCGAGATTATAGACTTTTCAGACGAAGCCTCTCTCAAGTCGTTTGACTCGACTCAAGTATACCATGACCTCGAGAAAAATCTTCAAGTTTTCGCTGACGAGTTCTCTACATGGCATGGAAAATTCCCGCACCTCTTCTCATATGGCGCTGTTTACTATTCCTATTTGCTAGACCGGGCGATTGCAGAAAAAATCTGGAAGGAGCTCTTCGAGAAGGACCCCTGGAGCAGAGCTGCCGGAGAAAAGTACCGGAATAGCATTTTGAAGTGGGGTGGGACCAGGGATCCATGGTTATGTTTGGCAGATGCCTTGGACAATCCTAGTTTGGCCGAGGGTGACTCCAATGCCATGGCGGTCATTGGCGACATATAAGATCACCACACCATGGGGAATGGTGTGAGGCATGTGATGCCCCGACTGACAAAAAAGGCGAAGGTGCCGCAAAACTGGGAGTTTGTGGAGGCTATCAAGAAGCTCATTTTCTAAGAGACCTCTAGAACTTCAAACTGTATATATTTATTTATAAAGACTGAACATGACAAGGTTCGGCTTGGGTGCTGCTACCGTTTCTGCAGTCTCAAATCGCGCCATCTCCGACCGAGTGTTCTGTATTCAACCAGACACTATCTACGGCCTCGGAATATGTTACCCCGGCTCATATCGAGAAATGTCAGCTCTTTTAAAAACTCGACAGCGCTCAAAAAGCCCGTGCTTGACATAAAGAGCGTGCTTCAAAACCAGCAAGAAATGAGGGATTCCATTAGCCGCCGAAATGCCGGATCCATGTCACAATTAGACTTCCTCCTTCAATACCGGCAATATCAGATTGACCTTGAAAGTAAACGAAATCACTTGCTTAGTGAGCGGAAAAAACTTGGAAAGCAGCTAGCTCAAAAACTCAAGGATGACGAGGAGGCCGAGCCTATTCGCCTGCTTCTATCAGAGTACAAATCAGAATTACTTAAGTTGGAGAAAGAGGTTACAACTTTATCTGAAAAGATACACGACTCTGCGGATTCATTGCCCAATTGGATCTCGCCTCTTGTGCCCAAAGATCCCTGCGAGCCAGAGGTAGTGGAGATCATTAACGGAAGTTCGGAAGCTGAAATTGAAACTGCTTTGCCAATCTCGAATCTCGATCACCGGACAATCGGCCTTGACCTTGGGATCTTGGAGTTTTCAAAAGCCTCCCAAGTCAGCGGCTCCTCATGGTACTACCTCCTAGGAGACGGGGCGCTCTTGGAGCAAGCCCTCATTCAGTATTCTCTTTCTGTTGCTCGGAGGCATGGCTACAAAATGGTGATACCGCCTTCAGTGGTCAAGTCCGAAATCATCAACGCCTGTGGTTTCAAGCCCAAGGATCAGAACGGGGAAAAACAGGTTTATGGTCTTCTGGATCTGGACTTAGCACTCACAGGAACTGCAGAAATCCCATTGGGGGCATTGCATTCCCAACTGACAATGGATGTCCCTGCAAAGTACGTGGGGATTTCTAGAGCATATCGTGCTGAGGCAGGTGCCCGAGGAAAGGACACAACCGGTCTCTATCGTGTGCATGAGTTTACAAAGGTGGAACTTTATCATTTCACAAAGCCATCTAATTCACCGGAAGAGCTCGAAGACCTCCGCAAGTTGCAAACGACTATCATCGAAAGTCTAGGGATCCGGGCCAAAATGTTGAATATGCCCACCACCGACTTGGGCGCCCCAGCTCTCATGAAGTATGACTGTGAGGCATGGATGCCAGGAAGAGGTTCATGGGGTGAGTTGACCAGCTGTTCCAACTGTGGCGACTATCAGTCTCGTCGACTCGGAATCAGAAGCAAAAACGAAGAAGGAAAGCTTCAATATGTCCACACCTTGAATGGCACGGCTCTTGCTGTTCCGCGTGTGATCATAGCTATTATTGAGCAATTTTATGACTCCAAAACTGAGTCCGTGTTAATACCACATGTACTCAGGCCCTACATGGACGGAAAGGACAAAATTGTCAGACAGGGGAATTGAGCGCCATTCTTGTATATAAAGCCATTATGGTTCTAAGCATCTTAATTCTCTTCTTCATCATCGTAGTCCGAATTGTAAGACCTTGTGGGCTTGTCGATCAAATCTCTGGAGGGCATGCTCACAACTCTTTTTCGTTGAAGCAAAGGTGTGGCTACTCGTAGCTGCAGAACCTTTCCCTTATGCAAGTTTTGTAGCTTATCATATTTCCTTATGTCGAGAGATTGCATTTTGACTTCGAACTGTTCGGCTTCCTGCTGAAGATTGGCGAAGCGTTGCATGATGTCATTGTACATGCTGAGCTTTGACTGGTATGTGGTTTCGAGCTCACTGTGATCTTCTCTTAACTTCTCGTAACTCTGATTCATCTCCGAAATTTTGCTCTGCATCGTCTTATTTTCAAACTCTAGCAAGATCTTTTGCTTTTCTAAGGCCTCATTTGCAGAGATTAGGTCAGTTTTCTTGTCAAACAAGGCGGATATCTCTTGATCGATTGCTTGATTGCGGGTCGTTGCGAAATCAAGCTTCTCAAATATCAGCTGAAATTCAAGAACTGCCTTGTGTGTCAAATGCTGATTATTCATTATGTCATCTGCACGTTTCTCGAGATCGAGCTTCACGTTCGACGTGCTTTGTGAGTTTTGCTCGCGATTCTTTTGGAGTAGATCTACCAATAGATCAATTTTTCTATTAGTCTCTTCGATCCCGTTGTGAGTGGAAGGGTTCTGCACTTGAGCAACAGCTCGCAGCTCGAGAGATTGAATGTTTTCACGTACTGAATCCTTATCCCTCTCATCCTGCTTTAAAAACTTATCGAAGGTGGACTCTATATGACGTGTTGAATCATTGTGACTATTGCGAGTTTTCTCAAGTTCTATTCGAAGGTCTTCAATTCGTCTCACTAGATCAACTGTGAGCAGAGATGCAATCTCTTGTGATACCATCGTGCTTGTCTCTTCACTTAATTTTGAAAGGTATTTCTTGTCCGCACTTCTCGCATCCTCCAAGATCTTTCGAAATTCAATAATCATATCGTTCTGCCGATGTCCAATCTGCTCCACCAAGGCTTCGTGTCTTGTTTGATCGTAGATTTGTTCTAGATGCTGAAGTATTTTCGATACGTCACTTTTAGTTGCGCTGCCCTCTTCTGTCACTTCCCTGGAATACTCCGCAATACTCTCTAGGAGTTTATTCAAATTCTGATTGTTATTTTTGGATCGATCAAACAATTGACCCAAGTCCACGTTTGTCTGTTTTGTCTGGTGCTCGAGTGAAAACAAGATCTGTTTGATATCCTCATGAGAAGTGAATAGCTGTTCAAAGTGGCCGTCTATGTTATCATTTTGAAGGAAGTTGAGTCGACCAATAGACGTGTTCGCCTTATGGGGAGAGACTGGCTTGAGACACCTATTGGGACTTCCCGTTGCAATGGGCTGGTCTAAGTTCTGGTTCTCCGCATTGGTAACCCCGTACTCGTTTTCAGTCATTCTTGACCTTCGGGTCTAGTACAAAATCGCGATGTTCTACCTACCGTAAACACTTGTGCGTATACTACTGTATGTAATGGGGTGTGCTGCATGATATCTGCTGGCACATCGACCTAGAAGCCAAACTTGCTTTTAAAAGCCAGCTTGTACAAAGATGACTTTCCTGAATCCATGGTCTCGTTCATGCTTTCGGAGAGGCCGTTGGCGTAATTGTTTGCCGCTTCTTCCATGCTATCGAGACCATCCCGAATATTACGCATGAAACCCAGCGTGCCAAAGGCATATGGGTTAGCGCTAGCCCCCTTTCTTCTAGGCTCTGCGTAAGGACTGGTCTCAAGCTGGGCAGCTTTACCATACGGTGTCGCTGTGCCATAAGAATGGGATGGGTTAGCTTCTGGACTTATGTTGTGAGCCAAATCACTCTCTGGGTTTTTAGGTGCTTTTCTGTTGGGCCCAGCAATCAACAAAGCCAAGTCTTTACTAGAGGTGAAGGAGCTTTGGCCTTTAGCCCACAGTACTGCTCCTGCAACGGGTCTTTGCGGTATGATTGCAGTATCATTGAACAAAGTGTCAGTTGGCTTTTTCTTATAAGTCTTGTTTTTGTTCGAGTCGTAAAGAAACAAGTTAAGCATTTCAGTCGCACTCAAGCTGATGAATATTTCACCGGTGCACTGAATACTTGAAGATCCTCCACCTTGTAGCTCAAACACTGACTTAAAGCTCGAGAAAATATCTGAGGGTATCTTAATATCCGCGATATCATTCAATGCTGGAAGGGAGAATAGCTTTATGAAGCCAGACTTTGTCACGCTAGCCATTATAGCACCCTCACTTCTAAAAGTCACAATGCCACTGCACATACACGCCTCATCTATGACCTTGTGGGAGAGCTTCTGTTTGGGAGTTTTCAAGACCCGTAAATCTTTTTGAGATGAAACAGCAATATATCCAGGAATGACAATGTTTTGAGCTAGTCTTCGAAAATTTTCGGGAGTGGCTATTGCAGACTCACCAGTGGCGGCGTTAACCGGCATGATGTTATCCAAACAGCTGAGGCCCGTTGCGTCCGCACTCTTGTAGTTCAAGCCCAAAGTCTTATTCTCGAAAATAACTTCGAATGCCCCGTTTCCGATTGGAATGATCTTGAAGATTAGAAGATTACCACCCGCGCTCGTCCCGACTATAAGCATCAAAGAAGAATATCCGTCTTGGCCATACTCCATGATAGCAAATTCCATCGACGTAACAAAGCATTCATCGGTAATCGAGGGCAAATGCTCAGAAACTGCCAGTAGGTTGTGGATGATGGCTGGACCCGTAGAAAAATCGCAGACAACGAGTCTTCCGCTTCTGTAGCCGATGGCAGCAAATCCGGTATGAGACATTTTCAAGCACGTAACAGCATCAGGTGCATTGAGGCTGACTAAGTAATGCGGAATATACAAAGACAGTGAGAAGTTTCCGCTTAGTCTAGACGATAGATCAAGAAGCTTTGCGTCCTCGTTCTGATGCAAGATTTTGCAGTCATTATAATCACCCGAATTTGCCCCTTTGTTTGTTTGCGCCATCAGCTTTCCAATTTTGCAAACCGCGACATTTCCATTGGCTAAACTGACGATTGCATGTTGAGCTTGAAACGAAAATGACACCTTTGTGACTCTGAATGAACTAGAACCGGTATTAGTGTCTAAGGTCAGTCTTAAATTGAACTCAAAGCCTCTTTCATTTCTCTGATGGTCCCCTGCGGTAACATCAAAACACCGGACCGTACCGTCTTCGTGACCTGACACGAGTACATTAATAATATTGTCATCCGCTGCTATAGTTTTCGGAAACTGGCGAGCTACTGGAGCGCCTCCAGAGACAAGACTTCGCTGGTTAGAGTAATCATTTCTCTTGCTCAGAATCGAACCAAACCATTCGGTCTTCTTAACCGATTGCACCATTTTAAAGGTTGTTGGTGGCATAATTGTCATGAGGGAAGGTGGTAGTCTAGCCAAAAGATCTCCGGGATTATTTGGGTCAAGAACTGTCTGGCACAAAGCACCGAAGTTGGTTCTCACCAATAGCTGCGAAGCATTGTGGCCACCATCGAAGTAAGGTTGTTGGTCACCAGCAATGGGCAAGAGTTGATTAATGTACTCCAAAGCACCTATATCCAGCGGCCTGCGGTCGAATTTAACGAAAATAGCACGCTGCCCCTGAACGGGCTTAGAGTAGAAGTCACCTTGCTTTTCATGAGATGTCAAGCTGTATTTAAGCGTGAAGCCGAAGTCCAAAACGTCGATTTTGTGGGGGTTGGAGTTGTCCGCGCCGCAGATGAGCAACATGGTAAGCTCGGGGTCCTGGCCAGCAAGCCATTTCAAGGTCAATTTTTCACAAGGTTCAAGAGGTCTGACAGCAGCACCCTCCTTCTGTAAATTTGTATGGTCTGTGGAGCGGGCCTCCAACAAGGTACCATCGTTCGCATCCCAGAACACCAAAGTACCATTGGAATGAAGGGTCACCAAATGCAAGCCGTTGGGGTGGTAGACGGCCTCTTGCAAGGAGCAGGTGACATCCTTTGCCGACCCGAACAACTTTTTCTTGCCTCCAGTTTCGAAGTCATTGGAGAACTGAAAGCCTCTGCATTCGGGCGTGAGGCGGTAGACGAAGGCATTTTTGATGGTGCCTTGAGTGATAGAGTACTGAATAGCGCAGTGGGAATATCCCACCAACAAGACGCCAAGGTCCCGAGGGTGCCACTGAATGGAGAGAACGGGAGACATCTTCTGCTTTGGCAAAATGCATTTCTGGAGGTTGTCGACTCTGAGAGGCGTGAGGTTGCAGCGATCGACATCGTAAAAGAAAACGGAGCCATTAGAGAGGCCCAACACAAGCCAGTCCAAAGAGGGGTCGGACCCGACGGCGGTCACAGACCCCGGAGCCAGGTACGTCGAGAGAATCTGCTTGGAATGAAGCGAGAGCGTCGTGACATTGCCGGAGGCCTCCACACAGACCAAATAAATGCCCTTGATGAAGCGCAAACACGAGATCTCTCCCTTGGTCTTGAGCTCAAACACGACTTCCACGGCACTCTGGCCAAACACGTGGACAGAGCCGTTTTTGGTGGCTAGCGCAAGAAGCGACTGCACGGGGTCGAAAGCCGTTGCCACCACTGAGTCTAGGGGGAGTCCAGCCTGGTCTCCAGCCACAAGCAGAAGGTGTTTCTGGTTGATCTCCGGCGAGAGGTCTGACGAGTTGAGGTTTTTGATCGCATTGCTGACTGAGCTTAGCGAAAGCGGCGCTTTTCTAGACTTGAATTTGTCTAGCATATTGGGCGACGTCCATACAATGTTGGGTGGTGTGAGTTCCCTGAATCTGATTCTCAGTGCGACTGTCGTCTGGACCTGTATTGGGTGCAGACCACCATGAGGCTTAGTGCTAGGCGCGTTGGAGATGCTATACGTCATTCTTGACCAGAGGCCTTTGCACTTTCCATTGCCGTGTCGGTATCCAGGGTTGAAATGCGATTTTGGGCCGAAACTTGATCTACAAGATTTGTTTTAGCGCCGGCTTTTCTCCGCAATTCTGGATTCCCTCGCCACAGCTTAACTGTCAGATTCTTTTTGAATGGCGTGTTCCTCCGGTGAATTGTACCTGTAGGGAAGCTGGGCCGCTTACGGTCTAGATTCTTGCCCGAAAATACGCCAAATCCGGCGTGGTGGGGTGCTTGGATGTGCGTGGTCTCAATCCGTCTAGTTCAGCATAAGTGACCCTCTTAGGGGGGTGGAATCGCTCTTCGCCGAACACCCCCGGTGTGACGCCCTGCATCAGCAAATTCGCCGTTTTCAAGCCCACCCACTATCCCTTGCATTCTGGTTTGGCCCGGGTATGTGGTGTACGGGTGCGTGCCCCGCCCCAGGACACGTAGGCTCGCACGTTGCACGTAAACTCCCATAAACAACTACGTAATGGTATGTACCCCGAAACTAGACTCCGGGAGATGAATCCCACTAACTCCAGGCTTTGGATAAACTCGTCGGCCTAGTCATGTTCGCTGTGGCTACTGCGGTATACACTTACTACACGGCATGGGTGTTTTTGTTGCCCTTTTTAGATGAGGACAACTTGATCCAGAGCTTCTTCTTGCCTAGGGACTACGCCATCAAGCTTCCTTTCCTCCTTCTTTTGATGGGTTGTTTGGCTGTTACCTCTTTTGTCGGAAACGTCTTGATTAAGAACGCCCAGAAGGAGAAGTTGAAGAAAGCAAAGAAGACTGAATGAAGCATGCCCGTGTGTGCAAATTCCAGTCTGTCTTCGAGACTCACCTCGTCGTCCCATGTCCAAGATGCACACATCGACTAAGCAAATAAACAAGAATCTACTAGAATACATTATTGCCGTACTATGTAAGATATTTGTGGCACGTAACACCTGCCCTGGGCCTAGCAGCGAATCGTGTAGTCTCCGGCCTCGGTGATGTACTTAACACCCTTATACGGTTTCACGGAGTCGCTGAGACCCTTAGATTTCACGACCTTCATGCTGTCGATTTTGAGGCCGCTGGGAAGCTGGCCTTTGTAAGAAAAGTTCAATTTGAACCACACAGGCCTCACGGCTTTGGTGTTTTCCGCGTCAAGATCTAGCAAATTCTCGCTGCTGCCAGTACTGTGGCCACGTGAGGAATCCTCTGTTCTCAGAGACTCAATGGCGAATCTCAAGACTGGATGTGCACCAGTGGGTAGGTTTTGGATTGTCCACATCCCCGATCCGTTGCCCTTATAAGCAAAGTCTCCATCGGTGACTCTTATGGACTTCATGCCAGAAATTTCGGTGTCGGAATCGTGATGCGACGAGCCGCCGCCCACGGGTTCCTGAGCAAAGACCTCCACATTGATGGCTTCTATTTTAGCTACTGCCGCACTTCGGGCGGTCAATATGCGGAGTTCGACTTCGTTTTGATTGATGCCCAAACTGTCCTGACAATCGAACTCGAGGATCCCCGCCGTCTGAGGCTGTTTTGCGGAAATTTCATCCAAATCCACCATGTAGGTCATTAGAATGGAGCGCCCATCGGCTGGAATGAACGACAAGGTATTTGTGCGTGACCAGGAATCTATGTTAATGCAAGGGTGGAATTGAGGACACTCCAAGAGCGACGCAGCAGAGTTGAGGAGGATTTGGATCTCGGGGACCCCCGAAACGTGTGACAAGAACTCTATTCTACCAGCGATTGTTCCTGACAAGACCGCAAGCTTGTTGCCAGAGGGCGCAGTATTTGCAGAGGCCGAGTAGAATGCCGAGTCGAAGTTCTGGGTCCGCGCATACAGCTTTTTCTTGGACGCCTTTGGTGCCAAGATCAAGTCAATGGTCTCAATCACATCGACAAACATCTCGTTATTTGTATAGCGAACGTTGGCCGATCGCCACGGGACGCTGCTTTCTGCGGCACTTGAGGATGGGGTTGAGAATGGTGACGCGTGGGGATCTGTAAGCGAGGAGATCGACTTGGCGTTTGCTGCTGATGCCAACTGATTCCCAGTCAGGATGATTTTAGAAAGAAAGCTTTTCAGCGAGACTATATCCTTCAAGTTGTTGAACTCCGTGAGATTCGGAATGCCGTCGGCGATCATCTCATGTAATAACAAGGTCAAAGTGTCATTGTTTGCATCGATTATGGCAGTTGTGAGCGGCGATCCAAAGTACTCCGTCATGGTTTCAATTAGCTTATTGATGAACAGCAAAGGCATAAGGGGATTGGCCATACTCCCGAACTCTCGATTCAGGCACAACAAATAAATGATAAATCGATCGGTGGCACACGAAGTTATCACGTATTCCGAGTTTATCTCCACTATTTGGGCTGGTGTCGACTTGTGGTCAGCAAACTTGGACCTGAGGGTGTTGGCCACCGACAGGAATGTCGGCACATGAGAGAACACTAGGTACTCATATACAAGAGTGTCCTTTGTATCAGTGATATAGACACCTTCAAACATGAGGTCTAAAGTGGTGGATCGCTAGCAGTTGAAATTGTGCTGGAGCGAGGAGCCACGATGCAGGACCAGGAATCTTCCTCTTGGCTGGAATGAAAAGTCAAGTTACGCTATGAAGAGACGGATAGATCCTGTTTCCACGACATAGATGTCTGCTTCCTTGGATAATTGCGTTTTTGTAGGCAGTGTATCAAAACGACCCCAGATGTCTTCTCTGTTCAAATGGGACCGATCTCAAATTTACTGCGAAACTGCAACTTCTTCACACTAATTTCTTGACAGTCACAGCGCAAATATTACATAGGACAAACATTGCAAGAAGCTGGAAAGATCTGTGAATGTGAATTCTACATCTGCAATTTCAAGGGTCATGTATTAAAAACACATTAGGGTCGGGGTTGTATAAAAAAATTAGTTGGTCGAGCCGTTCTTGACATATAGGGAAAGAACCGAAATAAGATGGAAGCATAGCGTTTGCCAAGCGCGTTAGGACACGATCAAGAGCTTTTCATTCAGAGTTTTCATATCACACTAAACCACGCGGCAAGCCAGATTCACAAACACACATTAATAACAGAGGCCGCCTTGTTGGAATAGGCTCTGGACGAATGAAGAGCAATTAATCATGCACTTTGGCGCTTGGCCGAGACGGTATGCAGCCATCCTTATTTTGGATTTATTTTCTGTTAGAGAGTTCTGAGGAGGCAGCTTCTTCGGCCTCGAGTCTGACCTCGTCCTCGTCGGAGAGTTCGACATCTAAGTCTCTGATGACGTGCTCCTCAATGTTTTTAGCTTCGGACATACCGTAGAAACTGATGGCAACCATACCAAGGAAACCAGCGATACAGGAGAACACCAAAGCAACAATACCTCTGGCAGTGAAACCAGCAGGCAAGGCCTTGACTTGAACGTTGGCACCAGTCAAGTCCATGAAGTTGGTGCTACCGGCAGCGTTACCGGTCGTTTTCACACCGACTTTCTCACAGACAGACTTGTGGTTGTCAGTGAATTGCTGAGTGTCCTGCTTTTGCATCTCCTCTGGAGCCTCAATCAACACGATGGCCAAACCTTGCTCCAAGTGCCACTCGATGTGACAGTGGAAGAACCACACACCAGGGTTGTCAGCCTTGAATCTCATGACAATGTATGATTGTGGGTTGACGTAAATGGTGTCTCTGATCATTGGGTACTCTGGGAACTCGGGAGGATTGTTGGCGTCGAAAGGCACTGGCAGCTTATCGTCAGGAACACCCTCACCTCTGGCAATGACCTGGAAAGTGTGACCGTGCAAGTGGAAAGGATGCTTACCAGTATCGTTGTTGTTAAGCACAATGTCAACGACATCATCCTTTTGCAAGACAAAGGCGTTGGTGTTACCGTAGATGTAGTTGTTCGTGGAGAACTCACCGGAGCTCAAAGCAGTGGCGAGAACTGGAACCTTGGGAGCAACGTAGGTGATGTTGTTGAAGAAAGCGTAGTTGACACCGTTGTTCAAGTTGTCCATGGTGACATCGATGGTGATGGTCTGGTCAGCGTCGTCCAAGATCTTCTCCTTGGAGATGGGCTGCAAGTAGAAGTCATCAAGGAAGTCGTCAAGAGAGTCAACAAAGTTTTCACCGGGCTTCTCTGCGTCGTTGTCGTACATGATGAAGTTGGTGGAGTTGACAAGCAAGTCATCTGGGAGAACATCCAACATGTCGGTGTCGATCAGGTTCATGAAAGCGTAGTTCTTGTCGGTGGAGTCCTTTGTCTTGATCAAGACATCGTAACGCTGGGCGATGGTGATGTAGATCATGGAGGTGGTGTTTGGCTTGACGTAAACACCGTCCACGGCAACAACGGTGAACTCGTGGTCTTCCATCCACAAGTACTGAGAGACAAAACCACCGATGTTGACAAGTCTGACAAAGTAGGTGGTGTTGGGCTTGACTTCCCAGGTGTTGTTTCTGGTCTCATTGAACAAGGTGTTCTGAGGAATGGGCTCGGCACCGGTGGGGTTGAATCTGTTCAAAAACTTGGGCATCAACACGTCGGCGGTCTCGTGGTACCACTCACCAATGGGCAACACCACTTCCTCGTCGAAATCGAAGGGGTAGTCGTCCTTCTCCTTCTCCTCAATAATGAAAACACCTCTCATACCGTCACCGTACTGGCCGGCGGTGTGAGAGTGGTACCAGTAGGTACCGACCTGGTTGGGAACAGTGAAGTTGTACAAGAAGGTGTCGCCAGGGGCAATAGGGCACTGGGTGACCATCTCCGGGCCGTCCATCTGGGAGGTTCCGTTCTGGAACATACCGTGGAAGTGCAAGGTGGTGTTTCTGTCCTCAAAGCCGTTGGTCAAGTAAAGGTTGACGCGGTCCCCGGTCTTGACCCGCAACGTGGGCAAGGGCCAGGTGTTGTTGAAACCAATGACCTGACGCGTCTTGACTCCATCAGGACTGGCCTCCACCCAAGTGGTGTTGTAGTACCAGGTGTGGGTCTCAGCCGCAACAAGACTGGCAAGTATAGAGAAGATGAAAACGGAAAATGCACGCATATTCCCTAGATCCTGCAGCTATAGTGTTCTAAACGAAATAAAAGTATCCCCCCTATGGAATGTAAGAACAGGCTGAAGAAAAAAGGAAATCTAACTTGCTCACGGGAGGTGAACCCTTATATAGGTGACGGGGAAGGCACGGCGACAGGCCAAAGCGAAGAGCTGCAGAGGCCCGAAATTCGGGGCCCGCGGCCAATGACCGTGGCCATCTGCATACAGCGCGACGCAGGCGCGCCCCTACATGCAGGCATGCATCGCACTGACCAATTACTCCGGTGTCATCTAGCATTGTGTACAGGGATCCATGCAAGATGGACCTGATAAAATATTTCGTATGCACCTCGACGGGCTGGAATCCCACGCTGACTGACTGCTTCTCTCGGGCTTATGCCCCGAACTGCAATGCCGTGGTTTCGAGTGCTCGTCCGTACTCCGGTGTGAAGCGCCCCGCATCTCTTTGTCCTCAGGACAATGGCCTTCGCTCTTGGTGCTGATTGATGTATCCCCGGATCACGTGTCCGCAGGCACCCGACCAATTCCTCCCCCTCCACTGACCCGTTCATTGTTGCAAGCACGATCCATCGGCGACAGCTGCAGTCCCACTCCGGCATCTGCTGCCTCGCGTGAGCTTAAGAAAGCCTAAGACACGCCAGGACACCACAATTCGTTGCCGAGGCCGGGTATTAGTGATGCAGTTAGCTGTGGGTTGTGATCCAAATCCAGCTTCGGGGGTGGTGCGGCAAAGAGTTGTTGCAGTAGCACAATGGAACAGACACAGCACCGAGACCCGTGCCCCTGTTGTGGTGCACAGTACCACTTGCACTATGATTTTTTTGATAATATGCACCTCTGCATGCATGTGCCATCCCACATAATCTCTCGGGTCTGGCAGGTTGATGGCCTGATGGCGCGTGCACGTGCAGTCGCGGCCGGAGGTGCGGGTGTGCCAGGCAAGGCTTCTACTAGCGAGGGGCAGATCCTCAGCGCGTCCGCTGGTCAGGGAGGTTTTGTACGTGTTTCACCTCTGTCAGGACTCTATGTTTGGTGGGCCAGTGCCGCCCGGCTGCCATGGAGAAGTGCATACGACGGAGTTCCTCTTTGCACGTTCTATGGCCGGCTACGCGCTCGCAACCAGCCTGCTTTTCTTTTTCGCATTAGCCGGAATCGAAAATGGCTGCGCAAGGGCCTAAATGTAATTATCTTATTGATCACCTGGGCTTGTTCGGTCTTGTAGTCGGGGAAAATTTACAAAGTCATTGGTCATCGATGCAAAAGGGACTGAAAAGCAGCAATATTGATCTTTGGCCAATTCAGCCCTATTGTGCTGCATGTACTGGGCTGTATTGTTCGTACGAGCCTGTCATTGGGATGACAATGCGCGTGGGTGGTAGAGGGCACTCAAAGCACTGCAGAAAAGTAGCTGCCATACTTGGCAAGTTTCGAAACTCCAAGTTGTGAAGTTTAGCCTCTACTAATTTGGTCTTTGTTATTTGTCTCTGAAGTTGTGTTTCTATCGAAGCTGTATATTTATTGAAGTTGTAAGTTTATGGAAGTTGCTTCTCTATTGAAGTTGCTTCTCTATTAAAGCTGTGAGCCTTATACTCAATTATAACTTGTCAATCTGTTTCATCTGGATGAGCTTATCGTTTTATACTCTCTTGAATTTGGAAATCAAGATAACGATGACTTAGACATCAGAGTTTCAATGAAGGTTCAACGTCAATTCGAAATCCAAGGACAAACAGGCCACAATATTTTAGAGGGAAATAAATATAGAGGTACGAGATGGGCAATTACATGGAAATATCGGCACCTATAGACACAGACCCAGACAAACGACCTTTCATTGCCCTAGACATAGTATCAACACACTAGAAGCTAAGACACATCGAGCCACACGGTCCAGGTTGGCTCTTGCCTTGTCGTTCACGTCAATTCTCTCTTTCAAGCGAGTTATTCTGAAGACAGTGATTTTCGAAGTGTTTTCAAAAGTCATTTAAACAGCTGCAATCAGCGGAATTTGGACTTTAGACGGCTAATTATGTACTTTTGGTAGTCTCTTTAGAGTGCCAGGTGAGAAATGGCTGCAAAAAGAGAGCAGCCTAGTGGAAAGAAAGTGATCCCAGTTGTCTTCCACACGAAAGCTTGAGTTCCTGGCTATGAACTCTAGTCCCAGTCCCGTATGAAGTCTATTCTGTATCATTTTTGTAATATGGTCAGAGGCTGTGAAAATACAGTTTGCATATTTGCACAGTAGCCACAGTTCTCACAGTTGAGGAACAGGCTTACATTTCTTTAAGATCGGCATGTTTCAAGATTAGGCAACTCTCAGCTGTGAAGAGCGATTTTGTGCCTCTCTAATTGATTCCAATGAAACGAGCATACTCTATGAAACGAACATGCCATTAAACGGAAATACTATATGAAACAAACTGCTATTTAATGAACATTCTATTAGACCATTAGACGAACTGGCTTTTGGAACGAATATGCTGTGAAGTAAAGATCTCAATGAAACTAGAACAGCTATAAGACACGGAAATACTGCCATGATACTGATGTACCATGCTGATATGAAACTTACATGCTGATACACCGATACACCTTCAAAACGAGCATGCTGGAAACCAAGATAATGTTATGCTGGACATCAATGAAAGCTGACATTTTCAGAAAAAGTGTGATAGCAGGTGCTTTAGTCGAAAGCTGATAATGGGTATCGGAATCAAGAACGCAGATTCTGACGAACGTGGACAGGCACTCGCGCTTTTTAGCCTGGAAATTCAGAGAAGGCCATTTTTTGACAGACAGCTACTTCCATCTTAGCCATTTTTGGTTCATTGAAGTGGCCATATAATGCCCTTCTAAAACCACCGGATCTAAGATTTAGGAGATCTTACAACCCCAGGCAGTGTCTAGAGCTAGAGGAATAGAGATGGGAAAAAGGCTCTAGCCCGAAAATCTTACGGCCTACTTTTCAAACAGCCAAAAGAGAATAAAACTGCTCAGTGCCCTAAAATACTAAAGAACCATCCACTTTTAATTCTTTTCCGGTTGTCTGAAAAGCGTCCGGTCTCAGCATGGTTGCGAACTCCATGCTTCGCAGTCAGTGTTTCCTACAGGAACGCACCATCAAGCAAAGACCACTACAGAGGAACAACCCCATAGGCCCAGTGGCTGTCACGGGACGGAAACTACGTGCAAGCACCAAAATATAACCATTCAAGACATTACAAACCCAACACCTTGAGGACCCCATCAAACTTGCCATCGTCGGTCCTAGACATGGAGTGCAAATGGGTACTTGGCGAACTGCAACACTGCTCGACCGTAGCACGTGACTGCGGCTGCGACCCATCTCCACTGTCTCTTTGCAAGCGACTTCTGTCTTCTCCACATGAACGTGCTGGACCGCCGCCATGCGTGCCGTTTTTCACAATAGTGCATTTACCCGACGGTTGGCATCTCTGAACCGAGCCTGTGTGTCCTATCCCACTGGTCCCAGAGCCTCGTCCCACACGGCTGCCCAAAAAGGGTCTCTGGAGTCATCGATCCCATTATCCAAAGCGCCCCCGCCCACCACGCCCGCTTCAACTTATAGGGCCCCGACCCATCCGACATCGGTTCCTTTGAAAAGGCTTCTTTCGTCGCGCTTTCCGCTCTCTGTTAGCGAGCTGGTTCGGGACTTTGCCAGACGGAGCGTGCCACTATCGTTCCAACACGACTTGCTCTCGTCGCTTTCTTTCTTTCCGGAACCGGACGCCGTCTCAGGCAAGAGGGGCCTGGTGGTTCAGACCGTGCTCAAGAACGGTGAACGAATAAACGAGTTTGTCATCTACCCGCGCCGCTTGGCTCGTCTGTCTGAACTGTCTTCAGTCGACGCTGGCTACCGTGACTGCAAGCACTTGATTTTGGTCCATGGGTATGGCGCCGGGCTCGGCTTCTTCCTCAAGAATTTAGATGCCCTCTCGTCGCTCGATGACTGGGTGGTACATGCTGTTGACCTTCTTGGCTATGGATGTTCATCTCGGCCGCCGTTCACTGCCCTGTCGGTCAAGTCCGTGGAGGCGTTCTTCCACGATTCCTTCGAAGAGTGGCTAGTGCGCCGCAATCTCCACCTGGCGCCCCAAAATAACTTGGTGGTGGCACACTCCATGGGTGCTTATCTCATGGCCACATATGGCCTCCGAAACCCCGACTTTTGCCGCGAGCTTGTGATGGTGTCGCCAGGCGCTGTCATTCGGCACAAGCGGCTGGTGCCCGTTCCGCCATACTTTGCGAGATTATGGGAGCAGAACATCAGCCCTTTTTCTTTGGTCCGTAAGGCGGGGCCGTTGGGATCCAAGCTCGTCAGTATGTGGACCCAGCGTCGCTTTGCCAATTTGCCGGAGTCCGAATCAAAGCTACTCCATAAGTACTCCTACGGAATATTCCAGAGCCCTGGCTCGGGCGAATACATGCTCAACTACCTTTTGGCGCCGGGCGCAGACGCTCGCTTTCCTTTAATGGAGAGGGGCATTGAACGCTTGCGCTGCAAGTGGCTCTGGGCCTACGGTTCGCATGACTGGATGGACAAGGAAGGCGGCTCGCTTTGTTCTCAGAAGATAAATGCTACTAATGGGACTGGCCTGAGCCGCGTATGCATCGTCCCGCAGTCGGGCCATCATATATATCTCGATAATCCAGACCATTTCAACCAGATGGTGTTGGACGAGATGAAGGCGTTTTAGAAGAAAATAGAAACAGACAAACCCTCGAATGCCCATTCGTGCTAGGCGTCCATGGGGCGCACTTCCGGCCCTTGGAACGACAGAATGACAACGGACAAGGTAATTTTCAACTTGCTGTCAGTGATGACGATCTCCTCACCCTCCGCCACGAGATCCATCAAGCACTTTGACAAATTGTGCTTGGTTTGCTCCTTTAGGCTTTCTGGATGACTCATGTATAAATTGGCTCGCGCCGAGGTGATCGAGGGACTGACCATCATATACTCTGGCTGGGTACCCAACCACTCCACAAAATCCTCAAGAAGCCACCACTTGTACGCCACGATTTTCTTGGACGCCGTGCCGCACACCGGACAATCCGGCTTCTTTGAATGTGCGAATGTGTAACTGAAAATCGAGTCGTCTCCCAGATACATCATGTAATTACTCAATGTGGGATTGCACGATGTTATGATTTTGAAGACCTCATTGCTGCAAGAAGCTGCAATGATAGCATTGGTAGACGCAATGGCGGGGATAATATTCTTGACCACACCAAGGGTGAGACTTCTAGTCACGTTTTCAATACCGAATTGCTTGGCTCGTTCTTGCGAGATCTCGTACATGAGATCCACATGGGCGACCTCATCCGCATTGAAAGGCATGTCTGGGAACCGATTGGGCCATTCAAGTTGGCTGGCCCACTCTATGCAATGTTCCGGCAACCGTGGGGTATTTGTAATTGTGCACACGGGATAGGTGTTCTTGGGCGAAAGCATGTCTAAAGAGCACTCAAAACAAGACGTCAATGTGGGGAAGATTACCCTGGACTGGCCGCGAAAGCCCTCTGTCCCACCATCAACTAGCGGAATAAGCCCGTCTAAAGACTCACCCACAAAGCCTACCAATAGAGCGTTGATCCACCGGCGAGCCTCAATGTTATCTAGCCCACATACGATCGCCGAAAATTCCTTGTAGAATTCGGCAGATTTACTTTGAATGGAGCAGAAATGAGGAACTAACTGTAGTTCAGGATCTTGAAGACGGTTTTGGATAAACTTGCAGGCAGTGACTGCTTTGGATTTGCCAACATCGTCATGGCGGAATAGAAATTGACGATTCAAGTTGGATACGTCAACGGTGTCCATGTCGATCACATGGAGCTTTTTGAAGCCAGTCAAGGCCAAGTTCTTGATGATTTCGCACCCTAGACCGCCAGCACCAATAATAAGAATCTTGGAGTTTGACAAGGCCGAAAATGCATCGGAAGCAGAGTACTCTTCGGCAACCTCGTTGAATGGGCCCAACTGTGATAATAGACAATCGACCGAACTTAACTGGCGCGTCATTCTCGTTTGAAGATGTCTTGGTATCGCCACAAAAGCTAGAGTCTCAATAGCTTTGCAAGTGGGGAGCAAAGTCGAGCGCTTTCACAATCGAGCTGCTTTACATCAACCGTTGTTTCCAGCAACGCGATGCAAGGACACTGTGTGGTAGCATTGCGGGATTAGCGAGCCAAAGGAGATTCGCGGGGCGGACTGCGCGGTACTGCAGCCAAGCACACGCTCTCAATGCCGCACTGTTTCGCAGTCAATGAGCGGCCAATGGTCAAACCACCGTTGAGGATATTGTAGTGAGGCAAGTAGCCATAAAAAAGCAGTCAGCAGTCTGTGCGGGCAAAGATCAAGCATCCTCCATGGAGTCGGGCTTGTGCAATCGCTTGTGCTGCGGCCTCTGAGAGGGCGGCATTCCGAGTGGGCGCTTGCCCACGCCTCCCACACCCGGCGAGGGAACCCTGCTCTTGCTCACCAGTGGCAGTACCGCAGCGGGAGGCAAATCCTGACGCCTCACCTTTTGCGACTTGTACGGATCCACCGTACGCTTGACGCCATTGGCCACAAACCTGTGATCGTACACCGGGACATTGGCCTGGCCTGGATCATTCTGTAGATCGATTGCCTTTTTTGAGCTGGTAAAAAACACAGCCTCGGGCGCAGGCTTTGGGTCCTCATCCATGGGCATGGCGCCCAGGTCGAAGCTCCTGTCTGCAGAGGGCCTTTCGCCGCGAGCCCCCAACAGCTCCAAGTCATAGTCGTCTAGCTTATCATTGAGTTCGCTTCCGTCGCCCGGCATGTCGTCGCTGAAAACAAACAGTTCATCAAAATGCTCAAGATCATAGTCTTTGACAGTGGGGGTTTTTTGGACCTCAACGGGCCGGGCCGCTGCGCTGCTCGGTGTAAGCGCACCGCCCGCTCCGGGTCTCACGTTCGTTTCCGCAGGCACGGCAGGGGATGGCACGGAGGTCGGTTTCAGGTGTGAAGCTGCCATTGCTGGGGCCGGAGACAAGTTCAGGGGCGCGGGGCCCGGCGCACGGCCAGAAACGCCGTCTGGGGCGGTTTCAGCGGCTTTGCTTGCAGCCTTTGCCTGAAGCTCTGCCTCGCGCTTCACTATGAGAGGGTCTCGGTGGAAGTCCAGGGATTGTAGCTCGGGAACAGGCTCCTTGACTTTCTGCATTTTCGCAACTATGCCCTTTTCATAGAGACAGTTCCCAAGCACGTTGCCAAAGCACCGCAAGCAGCGCTTGAGGCCGTCGGTAAATGCCTCTTTCTTGCACTTTTCGAACGCCACGGCCTTGCCCTTGGCGTTCTCGATAAACCCGTAGCCAATATCCTCATGAAATGTGCCGTCTCGAATCGTGATCCGAACCACCACCGAGAGGCCCAACGACACTCTGCCGGAGCCATGCGAGTCCAAGAAGTCAACTTGAATGCTGATGAGCTGGGACGACCACCCATTGAAGCCAAACACTTCGTTGGCGAGATTGAGGGCCTTCCATCCTTCAATGTACGACACGTTTTGGCCGCCGCCGCCGGGACGAAAGCTGACATACTCGGGGCCTAGGACCCGGTTCAACTGCTTTTGGATGCGTGCTTGTTCGCTAGGCGTGTATGCTAGTGGGGTGTGTGGAGATGCAGACGACTGTCCTGACAGGTGGGACGCATTCTGGGGGTTCTGCTTTGGGGCCGGCGTTTGAGTGGCTGGTGGCGGACGAGGCCCAGAGGTGCCATTTTGCGGCGGCCTCGGGGCCGGAACTGGACGGGAGGTGGCGCCTGGTCCACGTGACGGCATGTTGCTGTTCATGATGCTTGCACTCAAAGTCGTTAGCTATGTACGGTGGCACGTCTCAGACGCGACGGCTGGGTGTGCGGTGGTCCTGCACACAAGACACGGTCTTTCCCGGTCCTCGTGGCGGACGGCGGTGGGTCTTGGAATGCTTTAGATAGAGGCGGCGGGGTAACTCTAGGGGTGTCTGTGGCTCGTAGGTCTCTTCATCTGGCTGCTGTTGAAGCCACTGGCCAGTTGCCTCCAAAATGGCACGTGACACGCCGGCGCGCGTCTTGTCATGATTCATAGAAGACTGGTGTATTTCAGCTATTAGTGTTTAGCTATTAGCGTTCACCAATTAGGTTAACATGCACAGCAATCGCATGGACGCCGGCGTCCAGCCCCTTTCGGGCGATGCCGTGCGTTCGAAGGGTACGGATGCGACCGAGCTTCTAGCTCCTCCTCAGAGAGATACGGAGGCCTTAGATGAGCAGTTCGAACCAAGAAGGCAAGCCAACAGTGTTATCGTTGCCGCTGAGTCTGGCGGTGAGGCAGTCGTTCCAGCAGCAGATGGCCTCTGCAAAGTAAAGCGCAAGACCTCGGCTCAACGGGACGAAAACCACTATCTCCGACAGAGACAGATCGAGGTATACAAGTCTACGGTGCTGAGTGAGGAGAGAGAGAGGCGGAGGCGGCTACGACAAGGCCAAGACCAGGCGGCGGCAGACGAGGAGTCTCCCAAAAAGCGAAAGCGGGTGGACTTCGACTTGCAGGCGTCTCACAGTGAAGGGCAGGCGGAAACAGAGAACAGTACATCCCCGCCAGCTTGATGCGAGCCAACGTAGCTTGTTATTTGGGACATGATTGCTTTCATGGCCGATGTACTTATACAGGAGCCGGCCATTCGATGGTCCTAGGCCCGCCAATATGAAGGTCAACTATGCGATGGGTTGAGCCGGATCTTGCACTACTGCCAAAGCGGAGTGAATAGGCAGAAAAGCATTCGCTTGACACTTTTGGGATACACTGTGGATCCTTCTGCGTAGCCCGAGACGGCTGCTTGTGCACGCAGCAAAGCCAAGTGATGAGAAGGTTTCAAATGGCCTCATCAGTAAAGCCAGATTACACCCAGTTTGAATCCACTTTTAATGGGTCACGACCGTTCAGTTCAAGGGCTGTTTTAGATTTAGGCCAGCTGCGGGTTTCAATTTTAGACCAGCTGCGGGTTTCAATTTTAGGCCAGCGGCAGGTTTCAACTAAGAGGCAAGGCACGAGTTTCAGGTCATTTCAGGCGTCAGGGTATACCCAGTAATCAGACTGGAACCGAAAATTGGGCCAGACTTGGGTTCTGTATCAGAAGACTGGTCCTAGATCAAACCCAGTCTTCAGGCCAGATCGAGATGCTGAGACAAATCATGAGCGTTTTCACTGAAGCGCATCAACGCTTACTCTAGTATTGCGCCTTGACTGCACCAAATATCCGGTCTAGAACAAGGCACGATTTTGCACAGGTCTAACAGGACACCCACTTTCAAGTCAGCGGGTGGAAATCGTAATACCAAAAAAAGGACAGCTTTAAAGCTTCTGCAGTTTTGAGAACAGTAGCCAAAGTCTTATCAAACGAACCGGCCACTAATGATGGGAGTGGAGGAAATCCACTTAATCACTCATCGTCTTTTCATCAGTCAACAGCCGCGCTCATAAGTCAGTAGAGCAGATCAAGACAATGTTGTCGCCCTTAAGTAGAATGCGGCCGAGTTCGACCCGGCTTCCGTCTTTGGTGGATATCTCGACGGCTTCATCCACCACAATGTTCATGAACTCGTCGAAGCCTCGCACCTTGCCCTGAATATTCAGGCCCGTCTGCTCATAGAGCCAAATGGTGACAAGAGCTTGCTGTTGCAAGAACTTGAAAATGAGGTTGATCGGAGGGAGCATTGACTTTTTGCTCTTGACGGCAGACATACTGGCAATGTTGTGGTAGAGTGATGAAGATGCCGTTGAGAGATGTGGGTGCGACCGATGTTACATCCGTACATCTCCTTGGAGGTGACTGGTTCTACTGCCGTACTGGGTTGAAGACCGGAGATGTCATAGAATAGATGCATAGACCCGCAGACCCTAGTTTGACTCCCGCATAAATCGAGGTGAGGTCCTTTTTTGAAACAAAAAAAATCAAGGGCAATTGGTAGGAACCAGAGAGCCGCGGTTTAGTGATTTAGCCACTAGCAGAGGGGTAAAAGCAAATAGTACTGAATTTGAAGGGCGCTTATTTAGGATGCTTTGAGGTGTGCCACCATGTAGAGAGTCGAGCTGCCAAGAAAAGAATTGGTCAAAAGGCAAAGATTAGTGATGCTTCCACTTCGAATTTCACGCAAAAAAACCACCAGTGAACCCGCAGAATACGAAACGGTTCCAATATTCACAGCACACGGAATTGTATCAATGCACAAACATTGACGGAATAGTACCAACGTGCCCGAAGCTTTCACTTTCAAACATTGTCTAACCATCAACCTGCATCCAGCGTCTTACCTATATGTTGGTTCAAGGGCTTCATATTCCATTAAAACTGAGGTTGCAAGCGGCAGCCTGCACATAGCCTCGGCACGCTTTGAAGTACAGGCGACCGGTGCAGAAGAAAAAGGTTCCAGGGCAGAAGAAAGAGTCCCAGTGAGGAAGCAAAGAGTCTGAGAGAAGGTCGCAGAGACGAAGGTCCCAGAGAAGATCAAAAGGTCCCAGACCAAAAGGTCCCAGACCAAAAGCACACTCATACTGCTAAAGCCCCAAGGCCAATTAGGTTTGAACAGCACGGAGGACAGATACGGTCCTCAACACCGACACCCACCCGTACCTCAGGCCATTTCCCTGAATTCGGCTCCCACCGTCATCAACCCGGTGTCGGGGTGTATTGGCGCAACTGACGCACCGGATCCAGTGCCCTCTAAAGTGTAAGAACGCGGATTCCATCCAGAACTCGTGTGGTGTGCGTGCATGCAGCATATAAAAGCGCAGGCCCAGGCCGCATAGCAAAAGTAGCCACTTTAGTTACTTTTGAGCCTGTCAAAAATAAGGAAGCCGAGGCCACGTTAGACTGCCCTGTCCGTACTATTAGTTGCTCATTTCCCGTTTAGCTTGAATCTGCGTGCGGTCCCCCAATCGCCACCCACTCCAAAGACTACGGCTTAGCCATCCCTAAATCGCCATCCCAGGCCAGAATCCTCGGACCCTGCCTATAGCTCATTTTGCTTATTCCAATGCCCGTGAACACGTTCCGTAAACCCACTTTTCTTGAAGTGGAAAAGGGTAGACATTTCGAGCACTTGATCGACCAAATCACCTCCTGTTCCCAGACAGACTTGCCTGCGCTACTCCAGGCCAATCTTACATGGAACTATCCCGTCTCGGACCTCATTCACTGGGTTCGGGTTCTCAACCATTTCGATGATCTTTTGGAAAAGTTGATTGCTGCCTATGGCTACGACCAGGAGCACCCCCGCTTGCGGGAGATCTCGCCACCCGACACCGAGCTCATTATCTCGTGTCTCAAGTTTTCCAAACTTCTCCTCGAAAATTGCAGAAACCGCAAGTTGTACTCCAGCTCCGATCGCGTGTTCCAGCTCATCGACACTCCCAGCTTGGACATCAAGTTGGCTGCCTTCGATTTGTGTGTTACCCTCGCTGAGGACTACGCACACACCGGCGAGTACCCTCCCAAAGCCCTCGCGTCGAAATTTCTGAGCATAGCAAGATGCTTTCCGCCTCCGGTGCCCGCCAGCTTCATCCAGAGCCGAATTGAGCGTTCCAAGAATGCCCCAGAAGACGACGAAGCCTTGAAAAAGGCCCACTCCGACCATTACAGCTTGGTGGACACTCTCGACTATCAAAAGGAGTACCCCTCCAAGTGGAAATCCTTGACGTTTGAGTACTACAACACGCATCCCGTGCATGCTGCACCCAAAAACGAAAGCACCTCGAAAAAAGACTCGGTCTGTTCTACGAAAGAAAGAAAGGATAGAACAGAAGGTCTTCTGTGCTTCCACCTCAGCGAAGACTGTGTCAGAAAATTGTCCATAGAGCAGATTTGCGATAAAGCCTCTGAGGTGCTTCCCGACGAGGCCTTGGTATCTTTCACATTCTCCGCTCTAAATGCAAAAGCCTTCAACACAAACTCTGATGACTCGATGTCGCTCAGATCGAAACTCCTCCGCTTAAAGTGCCTTGCCATTGCTTATATTTCCCTCGCCTACGGCACAGCTTTCACCTCTGAGCAGCTTTTCGAGACAGAACCATACACGATGAGCTTTCTTGTGGACTTGGTGTCCCCCGAGTTCTATCCTCTCATCTCTTCCGATATTTTCGCCGTCGCTCTGAAGACCCTCAGGGCTATAGCGGCCCACCGCACCTGGGGACTTGAGCTCGTGCGTCATCTTGGAGGAAACGTCAGCCACGGTTTGCTCTACCAGGTACTACGTTACATGAATAAAAAACTCCAAAGTGTCGAAAAATGTGAAGATAATGATAGCTACCAGATCTTTTTATCTATACTATCGGAGTTGGTTGCTACGCTGTCTTTAGTTCCCCGCTTGGTGGCGGGCGGCTTGCTCACTGAGTTGATGTCTTTCATGAAAATTCGCACCGACAACCGCTGGGTCGTCACAGTTGCAGTAAAAGTTATTACCAATCTACTCGATTCTTCGCTGGGGCTTGTCAGTGATTTTGCTGCGAACGACGGATTCCGACTTCTCATAGAGTCGATCAATTTCGAGGTGGACTTTGCCCTTCAAAACCCTGGATATGCTGGAGGTGCTCCGTCAACTATTGAGACATTTCACACCATATGTTTGAAGCAAGTGAGGTATATTAGGACACATCTAAAGCTCTTCATCCACATTCTCCAATTCGAGGCTGGGGATAGACTCAGAAACTTGTTTGACTCTCTGATTCTCTTGACCTTTAACAAAATAGTCTCTAACCCTCGTGTTTTTGGCCCTGGGTTACTCAGTGAGACCATTGAAGCAATATCTCAAATCATCCACACCGAGCCTACTGCATACCCAATCCTTCAGGAGGCAGGGGTTATAGATTGTTTGTTCGCTAACTACTCAAATTTGTTTTTGCCACATTCTGATCTCATCATGTCACTTTTTGAGGTATTGGGTGCAGTGGCTCTAAACAAAGATGGTATCGAGAGAATTGTTCGGTCAGGTGCCATCAAAAACTGCTTCCAAGTCTTCTACGACACTGAGTGTGCCAAAGAGTTGATTCATGCATCTGAAGCTTTCAATCTCAGTAGCTCTATGAGAACTTTGGGGAGACACAATCCTGCTTTGCGGCCACTCATTTCCCAAGAAATTATTTCAACGGCGAAAAACTACCCAAATTTCCTCAGCGATAAGTTTACTCCCTTGAAGTTTAATGTGAGCACAAGTGGGCTGCTTTTTAAAAGTCCTTTGGATGAAAATGATCCACCTTGTAGTGAGATCTCGCTGTGGGAAAAGAATTCAGCGTCTTATTGCTTCTGTGCATATACAGTGTTCATTGCCTCCATGTCACACCGCAATGAGGTATACAAAGATGATATATTGTCGAACGTGCCTTTTAGCTCCTGGCTTGAGTTTTTGGTAATTCCAAACATGCCTTACGATTTTGTGGACAGCACTGGATCCAGAGATTTCCAAAATATTATGACTGAATTACCTTACAAATTGGCCATGACTGAAACTCTCTCTTTATTGTCAAAAAGACTCAATTCTCCAAGAATGAAAGAGCTACTTGATCATGAAAAGGGGACCTCCCATTTCACAAAGTTTGAAAATGATTCAAATGGTGGAGGTGAATTGTTGAGTGAATTGATTTCAATCGTCAACCTTTATCATTTTTGCACCAATGCATTTCTCAATACTTCTGCATCTTTTTCGCCGTGTGAATTGGCAGATTTTCTTCAAAGCAACATGGAATTTATTGATCAGATCATGAAATTAATGGGGGTTAGCTTCACTGAGGAAATTTTTATCCGTACTTCCTGCCTGGAGCACGTCGCTAACAGAACGTCACCAAGAATCTTTTTCATCAACAATGATTCATTCGTCAAAATTGGGCCCACTAGTATTGAAAAAGAGACAAACAAGGATCCTGTCCTTGGTTGCAGACTGCAAAACACCTTGCAATTGAGACAAATTTTTGACTTAATAAGAGGTCATTCCTACCAGATTATTGGAAGTATTGCACAAAGTTGCATGTTTCGAAGACAGGATCTGTTGTCATTTTCTGGTGCTCAAACCTTTGTAATAGCAACGAGAAAGGTGGCATTTTGGATGCAAACATTACTTGAGAAATCCGAAACGTTCGAGCCTTATATGGCTGCAAACTACAAACTCTTCTTGATATACTTCATTAAAAAAGTCTCATTTGGGAATCCGAACGGCAAAACACTACATACATCTTTGGTCCTGAACTTTTTTTACACCACCCGTGTCTTTGAAATGATTTCAGCCTTTACCTCTGATATATTTGAAAACTTGGCTCCATCGAAGGAAATACGTGAGATCATAAACTTTCAAAAGAAAGAGAAACTTAAAAAGGTACGAACTGGGAACCCTATTGGGTACAGTCTCGGTGATTTGCAGGTTGAATACCTCACACACGCTATTCCATTTATGGCAACCTTTTTGCAAAATGAAAGTATAATCAAGTTGCCTTTCATGTGGACATATTACAGCAAGGAATACTGTATTAACGATAGTTTCATTGTTGAAGGAATCAAGTCTCAGGCTGCAGTTCAGTGCTTACATTTTTTGAAAAATTCAATTGGATCTAACTCAAAACTGTTTAGTCAAAAGGACTACACTGTTTTATCGGATTTGCCCCTCTCGGTTAATGAGAATTTGATTGCCATGTTATTAAATGTCTGGCATTGCGAACCCGTTAATGAATACTATCCACTTAATGAAGACTTGATGGCTTATCCCACAGACCAAATTAAGTTTTTAATGTCCAGGTTAAATATCGATGAAGATGGAAGCCGCAAGTTTCTTTCATTCGTTAAAAGCATCCGAAATGTTTCCCTGATTTCTGAAGAATCACTTGCATCAGCGAATCCTTCGTGGGCCCAATACAAACAATTAATTTCGAAGGAAGAATTGGGAGATCAATTTGTTCATGAGCATATTCGTACTGACGCGATCGAGGTTATGAAAAAAGTCAAATTGGAGGAGGAGAACAAGACATTTCCATTTCTTTTAATCCAATTAGCAGCCACCATTCCATGTGGACTGTTTGGCGATTATTGTATGAGTAATATAATGGATCTTTCAACCTCAAAACCTGAAAAGGACACCTCGCTGTTGATTTTACCGGAAATTATTTCGCTATCCGAAGACCAAAGCGAATCAAACATAGACAAGCTTGCTCATTTATGCACTTTTCTTTACGATTATCTATTCAAAAGGCATCACAACTCGGACATCAGTCGTGACTTTTATGCAGATCTATATTATTCTTTCTTGAGCAAATTTTTGACGGATCTTCACTCGTCCCCCTCGCTTGTTGATCTGAATTACGTTGCTGAGGGCCTTCTCTTGATTCTCCCCTTTTTCTTGGAGAGAAACGAGGCATGCTCGGGTGAGTTTGAATGGTTAGCTGATTATCGAAAGCCTAACTTGCTTAAAGATATCGCAGACGGAATTTTGTCTTTGAAGCCCCAAAGCAATCCAAAAGTTATTCTAGCGTTGACAAAGGTGATGTACCTTCTTTCTAAAGAGCCAGACTACAGGAAGCATGTTGCTGAATCACTCCTCTTAAGGAATTTGTGCACTCAAATGAATAATTTTTATTCGGATTCTTTCGAGGAGTACCTGAAAGATATTCAAAGCGGCATCATCCTTGTGATCCGAAGCTGTCACGAAAACAAGGCTGTTATCAAAACTGTTATGTCTGCTGAGATTGCAGACCGTTTCAGAAAAACTGCAGAAATGAAACTTGACTTGCGTCTGTTCTTGGACACTTCAGGTTCCTTGGCCACTCGGGATCCAACTTTGTTTCTTGAAGTGGCGTCTAAAATGATAAGGATTGAAAATTATGATGGAAAAACCCCCGAGCCCTTCAAAGTCTTTTTGTTAGAGAAGTTCAGAAACGAAGAAACCCCAGGAGCCAAAGATGAATCTGACTCAAAAGAAATTGATTTGGGTTTGGACAATTTCTCAGAAGAGCATACTGAGGGCTATGCAGTTGGTTTGGTTCATTTCATTCTCGCTGAACTCATGAAAGCAGTGAAAACAGACTGGGTCTCTACGCCACCAGAGTTCAATGAAAAGGATGATTTCCCCGATCACACGAAGTCCAAAAACAGGAAAAAAACTGAACTCAGATTTGAGTTTCTTATGAAGAATAAAAACTTCAGGCACATTTGCTTCTTGCTACAGAGCATTTGTGAATTGGTCGGGTCTTATGATCAGGCGAAATTGGAGTTCATTACATTTTCGAAGAAATCTATAGCTGAGGACAAAAATACGCCAAGATACTCGAGTTTGAATTTTTTCATCCACCAATTGATTCCAACATACCTTTTTGTTACCGAAAATGGAGCAGAATTTGAAAGAAGAGAAGCAGTCTCATCTCTTGCAAAACTTACCATTTTGGCCCTCGTCTCTACATGTACATTGCCATATGATCGGATACCCGAATTTAGCAAAGAGACTCCAGACATGGCCATCATACGAAAACTTGTGACAGATTTTATATCCAGAGTTTTGCGTGATACTCTTAGCGACACCTCAAACAAACCAAGATCTTACTCCAAGCTTTTTGACGTCCTTAATTTGAGCTATTGCTTCCTTTCATCAAATTTCAGAGAACTTTGCTACCCTCTTTTAGGCGTGAATGCCACAAAATGCGATCTTTTCTATTTAGCCTCAGCCATGATAGATGCCCAATTGCAAAATCAAATGACCAAAATTATTTCCAATGTCGACTTGAATTTTCCTAAAGTTGATAAAGTCATTAACGTGGGTCTCAAAACCATTTCTGCTTTGGGAAAAATCAAATTGTTGCATGCTGACCTATTTGAGTCAACTCAAGGAGACAAAGATGATGATGCAATCGATGATATAGAGGACAAGGATGAGACACCAGACCTCTTCCGAAACTCCGCTTTGGGAATGTATGATAATAATTCTGATAGCGAGGTTTACACCGATGAACAGCGTCTATCTGATTCGGACATGTCCGAAGACGACTCAGAGAATAGCAGCTTTGACTCAATGGGATCAATAATGTATGGACCACCCGAAGACGAAAACAATAGTGATAGTTCCGTTGGTGAGTCTAATAATAATCAGGGATTTGAGGGCTTTGACAGCGAGAATAGTGAGCGGGATATTGAAATCATAGAGGATCTTGATATAAGTTCGGGTGAAGACTGGGGTTCCGAGAGTGAGGAATTCGATGGCTTTGATGAAGAATATGAAGAAAACATAGGGGGCACTCAGGATGATGCTTCCGAAGAGGAATATGATGAAGCAGAGCTAGATGATTGGTTGGAGGCTTTTTCTGACCCTGTTAATGGGAATGAAAGAGGCACGGCGAGATTCAGCACTTTCGACGAAGATGAGGATGAGGATGAAGATGACGAGGATAATTTTGATGAAGATGATGACGATGACGACTCACGCTCTGAATCTGAATTCCACCATGGCGATGGCCGTGTGATTTATAATTTCAGTCCAGCTACAGCACGTCTGGACTTAATTAACCGCATGACATCCATCGTTCCTACGGGTTCGGTTTTTCCCCAAATAGATGCCGCTTTTCAGGCTTTACTCGCCGACGAAGGTTTCTCTAACTCATCAGGCTCCATACTCATCAACTCGACAACAGAACGGTGGCAGAAGGCTCATAAAGAAATTGACAATGTTGTTCGGCTGAAGCCAAATCCCGCAATCAGAGCGCAGTTGATCGATTCTATATCGCAGGCAAGTTTAACCATCCACGAGGAAAAGATGGAAGCGAAGAAAAAGGCTCGCCAGGAGAAAGAAGAACGCCTCAGAAAAAAGAAGGCTGAACTCCAAGAATCGGCCGAATCAAATCAAGAAGAAGAGAATACAATTGATGAAAATGAGGACCACGAGCCGGTTATGTTGTGGATTGGCAATCAGGAGGTTGATATTAGTGGTACAGGCATCGATCCAGAGTTCCTTGAAGCTCTCCCCGAAGACATGAGAGAGGAAGTTTTCACGCAACACGTCAGAGAAAGACGTGCCAGCGCAAACAATACAGGTAGTGACATCAGGGAAATCGATCCTGATTTTCTTAATGCATTGCCTGCTCTGGTTCGAGATGATATCCTCCAGCAAGAGTCGATTGTAAACAGGTTTAGCAACAGTGGACTCAGCTTCCTCCAAAGTTTCATCGATGATGAAGGCGAAGATCTGGAAGAAGAGCTTGATAGACAGCTCGAACTCCTAAACGAGCATGACACGGGCCCTCAAATTGCCGAAGATAGAGACACCGAAGAAAAATCAGAGAGTCTGACCAAAAAATCTAGCTACACTATTCCCTTGATTGAACGCCAGGGTGTGGCCAGCTTGGTAAAGTTATTGTTTATCCCGTGTCCTATCAACCAAAGAAAGTTTGTTTACAAAGCATTGGCCCAAATATGCAACAACAAACAAAACAGGGTTGATGCCTTGTGCATGCTACTTGCTATCTTGCACGATGGCTTACACAACCAAAGATCACTGGAAAAAATGTTTATGCAAGTAGCATCAAAGGCTGAAAAAGACTCGAATCATCTGACTAGGTCATTTCCAGCGGGTGCCACACCAGTCATTGTTGGTGTTCAGATAATCGAAGCGGTGCTTTATTTGTTGGAGAAAAACCCAGCAGTAAGATTGTTCTTCTTGACCGAAATAGAGAACTCATTCTTGTCGAACAAAGCCCAAAAGAAATACAGACCCAAAAAGTCTTCATTTGTGGAGGAGCGATACCCGATCAATTTATTGATAAAGCTTTTGGAAAATTCTCTCTTGAGTGAAGAGCACTATTTCATCGACCTTCTTGCAAATGCTTTGCACTTTGCCACGAGACCTTTCCTTGTGATACAAAGCAAAACAAAATCAGTCCCATCCTGCTTTGCAACAAAATTTATACCTGACAGCAATTTGCGTCTCGTGACCAATATCCTTACGTCCAATGAGTGTGTTAATTACACCTTTAGAAACACAATAAGCACAATGCACCATCTTTCCATGTTTCAGAAGTCACAGGAGGTGTTGTCCTTGGAACTCTCGGAAAAGGCCAGCAATCTTGGGGAAAAAATTGTCCGAGAACTCGATTTGCTTAACGCGGAGTTACGTACAAAACAAGAAGGGGATGTTGATGTGTTTGACAGCAAGGTAGTCAGCCGGTTGACCACTCCTAGCTCCGACCAGGCAAAGCTTCTTCGTGTATTCACTGCTCTCAATTACGTGTACGAGTCAAATAAACCCGAAGACGGGATGAGTGAAAGTTCCCAGAACAAGTTGAGTGAGCTCTACAAACATCTCGAGTTAGGCAAATTATGGAAAGCTTTGAGTGGCTGCTTGAGAATTTTGGAAGAAAATGAGTTTATGTCACACCTTGCGACTGCCCTCTTGCCCTTAATTGAGTCTCTTATGATTGTGTGCAAACACAGCAAAATGAAGGAACTCAAGGATGTTCAAAAATACGAAGTAAAGAACATTGACTTCGAGAAAGAAGCATTGGAAGATCTCTTTTACGCTTTCATTGACGAGCATAAAAAGATTTTGAACCAAATGGTACGGTCAAACCCAAATTTGGTGAACGGGCCATTTAGCATGTTGGTGAAAAACCCCAAGGTGTTGGAGTTTGACAACAAGAGACACTACTTCGATGGGCAATTGCATACTTCAAAAGAGGGCGAAGGTAGAATTCGCATTTCTGTTCGCAGAGACCAAGTCTTCCTAGATTCATATAGGTCGTTGTTTTTCAAGTCGACCGAAGAGTTCAAGAAGAGTGGCCTTCAGATAAATTTCAAAGGAGAAGCGGGAGTGGATGAAGGTGGGTTAACCAGAGAGTGGTTTCAGGTTTTGTCAAGGCAAATGTTCAACCCAGACTACGCATTATTCACGCCAGTCGCAAGTGACGAGAACACATACCATCCAAACAGAACCTCCTATATAAACCCCGAGCATTTGTCGTTCTTTAAATTCATCGGGAGAATTATCGGGAAAGCTATCTATGATAATTGCCTATTAGACTGTCATTTTAGTCGAGCAGTCTACAAGGAGATTCTAAATAAGCCGGTGAATCTTAAGGACATGGAGAACCTCGATTTGGAATACGCAAAATCCTTGCAGTGGATGTTAGAGAATGACATCACGGACATTATCACGGAAGACTTTTCTGTGGAAAGTGACGACTATGGAGAACACAAGGTGATTGACTTGGTGGAGAATGGCCGAGAGATTCCAGTGACGGAGGAAAACAAGCAGGAATACATTCGCTTGGTTGTGGAGTATCGCTTGAAAACCTCTGTGAAAGAGCAGATGAGCAACTTTATTACCGGGTTCCATGAGATTATTCCCAAGGAGTTGGTGTCTATATTCGACGAAAAAGAGCTCGAGTTGTTGATCAGTGGGTTGCCCGACATCGATGTGCAAGACTGGCAGAACAACTGTACCTACGTCAATTACTCGGCATCTTCGGAGCAGATTCGGTGGTTTTGGAGAGCAGTGAAGTCTTTCGACAACGAAGAGCGGGCCAGACTCCTCCAGTTTTCGACGGGTACGTCAAAGGTCCCCTTGAACGGATTCAAGGACCTCAGAGGGGCCAATGGAACATGCACATTCAGCATTCACAGAGACTACGGAGCCAAAGACAGGTTGCCTTCGTCCCACACGTGCTTCAATCAAATTGACTTGCCTGTGTATGACTCCTACGAGACTCTCCGAGGCTCTCTTCTACTTGCCATCTCCGAGGGCCACGAAGGTTTCGGGTTGGCATAACTTGAACTGGAATTGAATAATATCGAATATATAGTCTTGCAGAGATTCTATCGGCCAGGATTTGGAGAGATTCTATCAGCCTGTGGGCGCCGCTGCTCATGCAACGTGTTGTGGCTTCCCGAGGTCAATGCCTCGTCTATTAGCCTAGCCAAGCCGGGCGCCCCATTTCTCTAAGTCGTCCGAGTCCTTGAGCTGGCTGATGGACTTGTAGTTTTCCTCGTTGATTTTCTCCGCCTCTTCGTTATACAAGCCGCACTCAGCTAGGTACTCCCGCGGCCTCATGGTGATCCTGCCCTTTTTCTTGAAAACATACTTGGTGATGGCCATAGCACAAGTGGTTCCGTTGGCCAAGTGAAACCTGGAGAAGATGTAGAGCCACTTTTCGTCCCAGGCGTAAATGCTGGAGGTCACAGCATACCTCTGGAAAACAGTGATTTCCCGCTTGAAGGTGCACTGGATGGTCCCCACAGGGATATAGGGGGAGTTTAAGATGGTCTGTTTGCGGAACTCGCCGTTTTCGTTGTCCCAGAAGCGCAAGAAAAGCACCTGAAACGTCTTGCAAACAAAGTCCGTCCGAGCAATGTCCAAATCCACCAAGTAAGTCAGGTTGGATTTGTGTAAATACATGTCTATCTCGAGGGGCGAGGCATACGTGTGGTATGTGGCAGGCCGGAACACATCATCGGGCCGTTGTCCAATGCCATAGGTGTTCTTTTTGGTTTTGTTGTACCGAGGTTTCTGAAGCACTAGGTGCCTGAAAACTAGGGTGTAAAAGCGCAAGAGATAGGCAAATGGTAGCGTTTTGTACGACGAGAGAAGGAAGATTCCAACGGCCCACTTGCACACGGTTAGGAGAGACATCGGGAGAAATAAGGTGCAACAGGTTCTGGAGTTGGAAGAAAAATGTAGTCGAAAGCCGAGGCAAACGCGTCGGCTCGGGAGAATTGAGCCGAAGCGTGGGCGCCGCACCGGCTGCGGCGCGCGGTCCATAATCTGAGGGAAAAGCGGCCGGATTTAGTATCTACAGAAGCCGGAGTAAACTTCAGGAAGGAGCCGGAGTAAACTTAAGAAAGGAGCCGGAGTAGAAGTCAGAAAGGAGCCGGATTAAAAGTCAAAAAAAGGCCTGGGTAGATGTCAGAAAAAGGCGTGGGTAGAATTACAGACAGGGCTGGACGTAGAAGTATTCTTTATACGAAGCCGGGGCTCACTCTATGGCCAGGCAGTCGTGAGTCTCTATATGCAGTGTAATCCAGTCATCAACAGTGGCAAACTCTTTGGAGCAGAGGCGGCAGCGGCCCGGGATCTTGCTCCGGTTGCTCTTCTTGGTGCCCTCGGGGTACTGGAAGTGGATTGCCTTCAAGTGGTTCTTGTAGGTGTCGCAGCGGGAGAAGATGCCCAGCGTGTGGCTGCAGTTATCGCCCGAGTTGCCGGCCTTGAACGGGCACTTGAACTGGCCGTGGTCAGTGCCGGTCTCCTTCCAATGGCACTTGAAGTGGCGGAAGAGGTCGTTGGGCCGCGAGAAGCCCCGCTGGCACACCTTACACACATGCGGTCTGGCGGTGGGGTTGAGATGCGTGGACCGGTGGGTGGCCAAGTTGGAAAAGTGCTGCAAGCACTGTGGGCACTGTCTCTTTTTCCTCTTTTTGGGTGTTTCCAGGCTCCACGAGGGTTCCGGCGAGGTTTCGCACGAGGCCTCGGTGTCCGGCTTGGCAGAGCAGGCGGCCAGGCGCAGCTCGACGTCGGACAAGCTCAAAGACTCGTGGCTCAAGGCACGCTTGCGCGAGGCGACCGCAGCATCCGCGGGTATAGACACCGGCTCCGAGGAAAGCGGGAGCAGCAGGTCTGCGGTGGTCAGGCCGTCGGAAATGTGCAGCAGCAAGACCGTCTTGATGGTGGGCAAGGACGTGGCGGGGGACACAAGCAGGTGAGGCTCGCGGGAGGACCCGTCGGAAACGGAAGATGACTTGGACGAGCCCCAGGAAGGGTGGGGCAGGTGGTTGAGATGTGCCGGAGCTATGGGAGGCGCCGGGGAGGCGCCCGTGGACAAGGGCGCAGGCAGGAATGCGGTCTCGCGGGAGGGGGATATGTAGTTGGAGTTAAGCGAGACAAGTCTGGGGTTGGAGGGCAAGTCGTGCTTGGACTGGGCCACGCTGGGGTGTAGCACACTGGGCAAAGTGCGGGTGGCCTCGTAGTAGGGAGCGGAGGAGAGGCAGCGCTGGCCATGCAGCGGTAGCGGGAACTCCAAGGCAAGCAGATTTAAGGGGGGGAGGCGGTAGTCGACTTTGAAACCCATGCTGGAAGAAGAAGGAAAGGAGGAAGGAAGACCAGATGCCGTGGTGGCAAGAAGTGGGCAGCCTGTCCGGAGATAGCCCGAAGCGGAAATCGGTGCGAAGGCGAGGCTTGCGGCCGTGCGTGTCGACGCGCACACTCCAGGTGGTCAGGCGTGCGGCAGCGGCAGGAAGCTGGAAACAGGAGCAGCACGCAGAGGAGCAGATCCGGGGTGGTGGCGGCGGCGGGTCACTCACGTGCTAGACGGGCGCCGATCCAGGGGGCAAAAAGCAAAAAGCAAAAACAAATAGGAAAATAGCGTATCCCACAAAAAAGAACCGGGGTTGGGTGCAGCCGTGGATCAGCGCTGGGCGGAGTCCGGAGAAGGCGGCAAGAGATAGGCAGTGGCGGGCCACGACAGGAAGGAAAACGGCGGCGGCGTGGTAAAAGACGGTTGGGGAAGAAACCGGAACACGAGTTGTGGGAACAAAAAATGGGGGGCCCTGGAAACTCTCTGCGGTGGGGTGCGCCCGCGATATATAGGAGCATGTCGGTCCAAGGTGTTCCCGATTGTTCCGCGCCCAGGAGAATAATACCTCGCGGACGGCTGAAAAACCTGCCAAGAGGGTGCCTTGCTACCGACGTGCATGACGGCCGCAATGCGCGCAAACCTTTGCATGGATAGGAGGCCCACGGCACTGGCCTGGTGAAACAGCGATGAAACAAGCCACCGAGAGGTCGGCGACTGGCCACGGGGGCGGCCGGCGGCCTGGCACAGCCCAGTTTGGGCGATGTCAGAGCCCGGTTTTGCGGGTGTTTTAGCGGCACCTCACCCTGGTCGCGAGGTCGGGTGCAACCAACGCCGAGTAGCCGAATGCGGCTGCGACGGGGTGGCACGGCAAGGCGGGGCCGGCGCCGGGGCCCGATTGATGGGGTGCGGTGTTTGCATACAATCCAGGCACCCAGTTGCCACCGGATCCAGCGGCTTCGGCGGACAAGCCCGACATTTTTCTAGCGGCCGCCTTTCTGGAAGATTCCAGTTGCTGGGCCCAAACTGATGGCAGTGCGCGGTTCCCATGGCATGCCGAGTAATCTGACCGATGCCTGCGCCTCGCGTTATTTGCAGGACGCTGAAGCGGCCGGTGGTGGCGGGATATTTCTCGTCGAGGCTTGGCTACCGATAGGGCGTGGGATCCCAGCACCTATCCCTGGAGTTTGCGGTGACCAAGGCGGAAACCCCCGCAAGCAGAGGACTCATCGGCAATCTGGTTGGGCTGCCGAAGTACCCCTATTCGGGTGCGGCCGCGCCGTTTCCGCGCACCTAGGAAATGGGCCGCGCACGCCAGAAAGGCGCAGGGAGCGGGACGGGCACGTGACGCGGTTGAGGCTAGGGGTTCCGCTGGGCGCTGCGGCGCACTAGGGTGGCGGTGGCAGGGCGTGGGAGTTTCAGGTGTGTTTGAGTCGCGTGTGGGGCTCGTTTCAGCCAGGCGCCGGCGGCGTTTCGAGCGTGGTTCAGGCGCGTGCGGGTCGGCGATGCTCGGTGTTGCGGCTGTGGGGGGCGGGGCTGCTCGCTTATGTCGCAGTCATCTCCGGGCAGAGGCGGCGTTCGTGCGCGGCCCGGCCGGAGCTTTCCCCATCCGCAGCGATCTCCTGATGCATGGCGGCTAGTGTGCAGGGGTGCTCGGAGAAGAAGCCGCGCGAAAGCCGCTCGGCGCCGCGGTGAGCCGTGTGTTCCGCGCTACCCGCTTTCCATATACGGGCACGGCTGCTGCTGTGCCAAGCCGGCCGCCCCGATTTGGGTCGCCACAGGCCACTCGCCTACGTATCCAGCCCTGCAGGCGCGACATGTACTGGGGCCCAGGGCCCGGTTGCTTACGGATTACTCTATGGAAGGCCCGGGTCACGTGGCCGGCGGGCAAGCGCCCGGCCGCCACGGCACAGCCAGCGGAGAGGCAGCGCGCGGGGCCCGGACCGTGCGGCTGGCGCATCTAGGCCTTTCTGGAGCGGGCCTTGGTGGAAGAAGCGTCGGTGGCCGTGGTCTTGGCGGAGGCCGCGGCAGGGGCGGCAGCAGCGGCGGCCTTCTTGGCCTTCTTGCCGGAACTCTTGTAGACGCGGATGTAGAAGGAGATGAACAACAACAAGTAGCTGGTCAAGATCAAGTAGCCGTAGAAGGCGGCCAACTCGGAGCCGTAGCAGTCGCCAACGTGAGGCAAGGACTTGAAGTAGCGGAAGGCGTAGTGGGTGTAGGTGGCAAAGTAAACAAAGCCCAAGTCCAAGACGAACTGGATGATCTGGAAGCGGGTGACCCACTCCTTCCACCACACGCGGATGCCGCGGGCACTCAAAAAGTAGTACCAGTACATGACCACGTGCACGGCGAGGTTCAAGGTGATGGGCACCCACTCGACGGAGGTGGAGCCCATCAACTGGGTGTAGCACAACAAGGCGGTGGCGCCGTGGTGGTACACGTGCAAGAACAACAACTTCTTCTTCTTCAACACCAAGAAGACGGTGTCAATCAACTCCCAGTACTTGGTCAAGTAGTTCAAGTAGTACAAGGTCACGAGCTTGGGCGCAAACGCCTCCTCGCTGCAGATGGCGTAGAACACGCCGTGGTTGACCAAGATCGGCACCAACTGCTCGATGGTCAAGAGCAAGAGCGTCAACGACGCCACGGTCAACCCCAAGTTGTGGGCCTGGAACAAGAAGTTCAACTTGAGCGCAGGCACGTTGAGCTTGCTGGTCACAAACCGCCCGCCGAAGATCACCGTGTAGTACACCACGATGATGCCGATGGCCTGCCAGCCGTTGGCCAAAAACGTCTTGTTGTGGACGAACTTGAACTCCTCGGCGGGGTATCCCACGACCTTTTCGAACACGGCCGAGAAAAGCGGCCAGAGGTGCACGCCAAACGGCCGTTCCACCGAGGGCATGCCGTACTGGAAAACCGGCTCGCTGCTGAAGATGTGATGCAAGTCGGACATGGTGGTGGAAAAAGGGTGGGTTGGAGTCGAGGAAAACGCGCCTGTCTTATGGGCGTCTGCGGGCACGACTGTGAAAAACACCGCGTGCACGCGGTTTGCGAGGGCTGCCATTTGGCTCCGACCACTTCACGTGCCTTGCTTGGATGTTTGGGTTTGGCCCCCAGTTTGGCTTTCTGGGCTGGCTTCTGTTGCCCTTGGTTCTTATTTCCTGCAGTGGGGTGCTGCAAAGATGGGTTTTGTGGCCTTGAAGAGAAGCTGCTCTGGCTTCTGCCTCGGTAAAACGCACGTGCCGCTCAGCTCTCGATGCCGGACCGGTTGGGTTCTTTGGATTCCTGCCAACGTCTGTAGATGTTGGCTTACTGTTTAAGATTCTGGTTTGCTTTTATATTGTTTACTATTTTATCAACTAGCAGTTTTGGTGGTTTTTCTGACTAGCCGTATCAATTGCTTACTGCAGGTTACTACTTAGTACTACTAGTTATCGCTCACTACTGGTCATTACTAGTTATTGCTACTACTACTAGTTACTACTTATTACTCGTAGTTATTGCTTAGTACTTACTACTAACCACCACGGGTTAAAACTAACTACTTGTTTCAACTAGTTCTAGTTTACCATTCCACGTTATTACCTATTCCAACTAGTTCTAATTTATCATTACACGTTATTACTCACTGCGACTACTTATTGCTGACTACTGNACTAACTACTTGTTTCAACTAGTTCTAGTTTACCATTCCACGTTATTACCTATTCCAACTAGTTCTAATTTATCATTACACGTTATTACTCACTGCGACTACTTATTGCTGACTACTGCTTTTGCTACTACTTTTGCTACTACTTTTGCTACTACTTTTGCTACTACTTTTGCTACTACTTTTGCTACTACTTTTGCTACTACTTTTGCTACTACTTTTGCTTACTAGTACTATTTCTTACTCCTAATACTCTTTTATTCTTACTCCCCCTGATTTTTCTTACTTTCAATACTTCTTTTACTACTACTACTTTTTATTACTACTACTACTTTTTCTTACTACTACTACTTTTTCTTACTACTACTACTTTTACATACTCTTTCACACTTACCACTGATACTTATTGCTTACTTATACTTGGTGCCTATCTCTCACTCTTTATGAGTAAACTAATTCCTACTTTAGACTCCTTACTGACTGCTATCTCTTGATTTCTGCCTACTGCTATGTGCCATTATGCCCCATTTTCTCATTCTGACGGACCTCGATTATCTTCGGCCTCTCGTCTTCTAATCCCCAGAATCTCCTCTCCTGGTGACCTTTCTGGTCATACCCTAAGTTACAGCCTAAGACAATCCCATTCTGTCACTCTACGTAAGTGCCTTATCTCAACAACTCGCATACCTTTCGGGCGAGCCCAGTAAATCTACCTTTTTATGTTGCTTCCACGGCTCAAAGCTACTTATTCTCGGCCATCTTGGATCTGTGCAAATTGTGCCGCTTGAAGCAACAGATACTCATCTAGAGCGACAGCTTGACAATACAGGACAATGACCGGTTAGCTTCATAATTAAGTTTTTATTGTACATAAGTTTCATTTTCGTACGTGTACATCACAGCGTCTTAGGCCACTTTTTGCAACTTGGGCTTGAGATTCAAAAAGTCAATTGACACAATAATGTCGTAACCGTTCTCCTCGCATGCATACATGGCCTCGTGCTCGTTCGAATGCAAAAACCTGATATTTTCTCCAACAAGGGCACGAATCAAAGTCGTTGTCTCAAGATCTCTGATCTCGATAAACTGTGGATCAAACGCCAAGAGATAGGGATAGAATAATGCAATGTTTTGCGGCTGCCCTTCCCAGAAAATTCCCCAATCATGCTTGGTTCTCCACCCATTTCCATTGATGAAAAACGAAAATTCGCTGTAACTCAATAAAAATTTCTTGTCGAGTCTGTGTATAGCCAATGGCTTGACGGTTTCTCTTTGTGTTGCAAAGTCTAACGAGGGATCTGCCTCGTCCAAAATGGCCTCTTTCTTGCCGGCCTCCAACGACAAAATTTCAAACCCTTTCGTGCAACCAATACAAAGTTTAGTTTTCAAAAACGATATCGACACGGGGTCCGATGTGAACGTGATCTCCCTCACTTCAGGCTTCCTGTTTTTGTTCTTGTTTTTGTCAAACGGATTGATGGGCTCCACTATGTTAATTGCCTTGGCATTACCACTTTTAACAGCACACATGAGAAGCTTGCCATCGCAAACTCCAGTTTTGAAATGTGAGATATGATTGAGGATCACTTTTCCACTTCTTGTATTTTTGACGTGATCCAAAGAGTCTGTACATGACAAATCAAACTCGTAAAAGGTCTTGTCGGATAAGACTAAGACCTTGGAGTATTCCACCAAAACTTCAAGCTGAGTGACGTATGGCTTGCTTATCACAAGTGTGGGATCCGAACAGATTTTCTCGGAAGAAGTCATGCTAATTGAACGGACTGTGGAAACCCACACTCCTGAATCAGTGCCGTAAAGAAGTTTCTTACCCCCATAGCATGGCACTGCGCAATTGATTCTATTATTTCCCGTGAACCGCCTGGTTTCATACTTGCATAAAGCAAATACGTCATTTTTCTCAATTAGCCTCTTTTGTTGAGCTTGAACTTGCAGCAAAACTTGGTTTTGATTTGTGAGATCATCTGCGAACAAAGAAATATGAGTTGCGTTGCTTCCAAGACCAAGGAAGTTTAGCTGCAACTTAGGTTGAGAAGATGACACAGGATTATATTGAGAAACCTCTTGTTTGTTTCGGATACCAACATCGGACACAATAGATCCGTTCTCTGTGAATGGGAGCAAGGTCTTGAAAGACGGGATGTCGATTCCACTGTTCATGAATAACAAGGGTAAGTATATAGGACGCTCAAAGACCTTGTGTACCTCTCTTTTATTTTGGATCTTATGCTTCACTAGTAACAAAGCATGCTCGAAAAGATAAAGATCGATTTTCTCATTATCCCTTTTCCGACTCAAAGTCACTTGATAAATTATGCGATTGTTATAGTTCAACTTGAAATTGAAACGCTCCTCGAGGGTTTGTCTACCCAAGAGTCTATGCAAAACCATCACTTTGTGGCGGTCTGTAGCCTCACCGGTTTGAACATTAATGCGAGCCAATACTTTTTCCAACTCTTCTTTGGTATCCAAAAGGTATTTATAATCGGGAGAGTCTTCCTTGGTGTTTTTCAAAATGCCGCTAACCAATAATTGGTATCTTGCTGGTCTTTGAACACCTTTGATCAAAAAAGAGGAAAAGTCTTGTTTTCTCGACTCTGGCTTCTTTTCAATCGCTTCTAAGAATCTGGCGTATTTCATGTTGACCTGCTGTTGACGCTCGTGTTCAAAACTAGCAAAGACTTTGTTTCCTGAATATTTGATAAATGGTTCGAAACTGCCAACATACAGCAATAAAATGTCTCCAATTAATTCTACCACTGGCTTCTGTGTTTGCTGTCGCGTAGTCAATGCTTCGCTAAGACTCTTTGCCAATCTTAGAAGTTCACTAACACCTCCAAAGACCGTTCTGATGAACGCATCACGCTCTCTCTCAGGAATTATATTATTGCTAGGGTTTCTCAATGGCATGATGTAGAAATCAGTCATAAATTCCAAGTCCTTGACGTAGTCCCTCTCGGTATAAATAAGTTCATAAATCAACTCCTGTCTCATTTTCTCGTGTTTGTCTAACTTCTCGAGAACATCACTATCCACAGTTTCATGCCACAAGGTTTTGGATGCCTCGGTATCATGTAAAGATAATCTAGATACAGCTCTTTTCAAGCCGCCCCGTGGTTTCATGTTGAGCCTTGCTTGTTGCTCTAAACGACGTGGACAAGCGATAGAATAACACAAACGATTTCTGTTACATGTGGGAGAATAGCAGTCGGTCAAGATGGTGAAAACACCATTGACTCTCGACTGGTCAACAAAGTCTTTTTCTTGACCGACTTTGCTTAAATTCGTGAAGCTTCCCGAGAACCCATCTATGGGACTTTCTGGAACCGGGGGATAATTGTTTGTTGGGTACGGCGTGTTTGACGGGGTTTGGCCATCGAGCAAAGACGTCCTGTTCGAATTATTGTTACTGCAATTGCCGCTGAGTCCGCCGTTGTCGTCGAAGAACTCGACATCACTGTAAACACGACTGAAATTGTAAATTTCATTTGACGAGTCTCTCAACCTATGATTGTAGGTTGCATCATGGAAAAACTTTTGCGCATCCAAAGCACGACCTAAGAGAAGGGCCAAGTTTCTGTCGTTAGTGCGTATGATGCTGCAAATGAGATCAATCGCAACTTTACCAGTAAACGAGTCATGGTACTCCAAACCATCTTTCATATTGATTGTGAGCACCATGCCCTCCTTAAAGGCTTTAGCAACACGGGAAAGGATGGCAGGGTAGACCGCGGGCTTTCTTTGCGCAGCCGAAGATTTGCCAGTGGCCAAAGTCGACAGCGAAACAGTTCTGTCTTTTTGCAAAGAGGCCGAACTGGAAAACTTTTTAGTCGACAATGATGAGAGCTTACCTAAAGAGCTCAAGGAACGGGATTTGGATGAGAAGGAAAAAGAGTGGCCTGAGCTTCCCGATACGGAACGCTGGTTTTGCGTATTATTATAGAAGACAGGTTGGTTTGAAGATGTCATGGACTTCGTTCTTATCTCCTTGTTGTCCCGCTCTTTCCGGAGCTGCTGACTTTGAATTGCTTCTGCATTATACGTCGGCATAGAAGGCGAGGTGACAACCCTTCTGTTTTCGGCAATGGGCTGAATAGGAGGCTTGCGTGGGGGAGTGGAATACTGAGCATCCGCAGGATGGCCGTACTGCGGGATAGACAGAAGCTGCGCAGGCTGGTGATGTGGCTGCAGCAGTCTCATTTGGTGAGGGGGAACGTTGGGGCGGCCAGGGAGGTGGTCGAAAGACTGGGTGTTGATGGGATAAGGCTGTTGTGGAGGAGCGGGGCGGTGGGGACGGACTTTTTGAGGCAGCACAGTCTGGGGATACTGACCAGGGTGAGGCGCAGGCTGGCGATGGTGATGCGGAGGGATATTTGAGGGGTTTCTTGGGATAGAGGGACCGTCGGGAGCATACCCCGGATGGCCCTCATGCGGCACGTGAGATGGAGGGTGGTGGTTCAGCAGCGGGTGGGGGTACTGCGGATGATGCTGGGTCGGGCCAGGCGGTGGGGGCGGGAAATTGATGTAAGAGGCCGGGTAGGGGCCCGGGGCCAGCGAATGCACCGGAGGCACCGGCCCCGGGGACGGAGTTAAGGACAGCAGAGAGCGGTTGGCGTCCAGCTGGTACGCGTACGGGGCCAGTCGGTGCATGGGGTCCAGGGCGCCATGGGCCGCGTCGGAAGGCGGCGGGTACGGAGACCCGTGGGCGGCATGGGCAAGAACAGAGCCATTCCCTCGAGGGTGCTTGTTGTTGTTGTAGGGGCCCGGAGCGGGGGCGTGTGGGGGGCCGGCGTTGAGGGAGGCGTCCATCAAGGCCAGCGGTATTAGATGTTCCGGGAGATTGAAGGCGTCCTGCTGGTTAGCGGAGTAGGACATGGTGGGAATGCAGTGGGCCGAGGAGAGGGGAAACGGCAGAAGCGGCGACGGGACAAGCGGAAAAGAGGGGGCAGACGGGCGAGAACGGGCCGTTCAACATAAACGTCGGAGTTGCGGATGGCGGAGCAGCCCAGGGCCCAGAAACAAAGGGCAGGGTTGCAATGGGAACGTCGGGTGCCTGACGGGTCGCCACAGAAAGAAGGAGCGTGGTTCGGGCTCGGGATCAAGGGCACGGCAGTTCCAGGGCACTGGCGGCAACTGGGACAAGAAAACGGTCAGAACTAGGCGGGTCCGGCTCGAGTGTGGCAAGCGGCGGAATCAGACAGGCTGAGGGGAGGGGGAGAAAAGATGATTATACGGTAAGTGAGGGTGTGCTGGTGCGACTGGAATGTGTCGGGTGTTGGGATGTCTGTGCAAGCAACGAAAACAAGCGAGCGTCAGCAGGCGAGGGAGGTCACGTGCCCAGCGCTCCGGGCCGGGCGGCCGGGAAAAAGCCGGCGGCCCCCGTGCCGTACTCTGCCCGCTTGTGGGGCTCCGGCCGACGCCCTCCCGCCGCCAGTCCGCTGCACGGGCCAGGGGGCCGCCGGTGGTGGGGGCTGTTGTCCTGCACACAGCGAGGGCCCACCCCGGGCATTCGCACCCTCCGCCGCGCCAGGAAACCCCCTACTACACACTGTTGGAGGCCAATACCGCCGATTTTGAGCCACCAGGAAAACCCGCCGCCGCCGCCCCGTCTCCCATGCCTGCATACCACTCCACCTTTCTCGGCGACACGTCGGCCGAACGAGTCGTGGGGAACATTGTGTTGTTGCCGATCCACACGGCGTACCGCGGGCCGTCGTACCCGCCCAGCCAGGAGTACGACATCATCGAGGAGGTGCTTGATCTTTTCCGGGCCAACTCGTTTTTCAAGAACTTCGACATCAAGGGCCCGGCCGACCGGTTGCTCATCTACGGGATTTTGTTTGTCAGCGACTGCTTGTCCAAGTTGAACGGGCGGGTGTCATACAAGGAGGCCGTGCGGGCGCTAAATAACTTGGCGCTCGACTCGTTTGCGTTGCCGGGCGACGTGGGCTTTCCCATGAATGCGTTGTACCAGGCGCCGGCCAACAAGAACGAGGCCGAGTTGTTGAGGGGCTACTTACAGCAGTTCCGCCAGGAGTTGGCGGACCGCTTGTTGAAAAAGGTCTACGCCGAGGACCAGGCCGTGCCCAGCAAGTTCTGGTTGGCCTTTACGAGAAAGAGATTCATGAACAGAAGCTTGTGATCAGAAACGCTTGTGATCGAAGCTTCTTATCAAAAGAAGCTTGTGATCGAAAGAAGCTTGTGATCGAAAGAAGCTTGTGATCGAGAGAAGCTTGTTTTCAAAAGAAACTTGTGATTAAAAGAAGCTTGTGATCGAAGCTTGTTATCAAAAGAAGCTTGTGATTAAAAGAAGCTTGTGAGCAAAAGAAGCTTGTGAGCTAAGCTTGTGATCAAAAGCTTGTGACCGACTGCCGCTGCGCTGGCCCCGGCCGCTAGTATAGATACGGAACCAAGCACCACGTCCTTTGCTGGTACGTCACGTACCGGTGCCCGTAGATGCGGTTCACTAGAAACCACTCCTCAAACTGGATTCGGCGCCGGAAAAACAGAACGAGCACCACCAAGCTGCCGCCCGCCACCACCTTGTTTCCAAGCATGGTCTGCATGCCCGCCACATACAACAAGAACCCGAGGTAGCTGGGATGTCTGCACCAGGCATACACACCGGTAGTCACTAGTCCGCGGGGCGACAGGCTGCTGGTCTCGATATAGTGGGAAAAGGACTCTCCACACTGGGCAATAGCCGTGGCCCGAACGGCAATGCCCACAACGGCCAACACTCCGCCCACCTCGGCACTTTTCCACAGACACCATCCGCCAAGCCGCTGGTTGACAAGGTACTCGGCAATGCCGGCCACGTGCACCGCCGCCATGTGGCTGGCTCCACGGGCTCCGTAGAGGAGGAAAGAGTGAGCTGACGCCGTTCGCCGCAGGTACCGCCAGGTGACTGTGTACTCACAAGTGTGGAACGCAGCCCAGCATAAGACGTACTGGGCAAGTACATGGTGCGGGTTACGAGACGCCACGGCAACGGCCAGCAAAAGCACGAGCCATTGGATTGCCGTGGAGAGCATTGGTTTTTTGGGCTGCTGCTGATTTCAAAAAAAACAAAGACTCAAATACAAGAATAAGAGTGAAAGCCGTGTGCTCAGTGCCGGGCTCGTGCACGTGACGCAGCCGCGACACATGCCTGGCGGGAACGGTTGTTGTTCCCTACTGGGCAGTTTCTGCTGGAATTTTAATTTGAGGGTGTTTCAAATATGTCTGGCTTGAGTTCAAGCATGTATCTTTTATTTGGTTACAGTTTGTTATGTTTTATTTGTCTCGTTCCAGTAAAGTTGGCCCTGCTCGATTCAACTGAATATCTGTAGGGTTGCAATTGTTTGTACATTCTTTTTTCCAGGGTGCGGAAATACTGCAAAATTCAAAGGAAGTGAGAGTTTCTAAACCTGACCACTCCCATCATTCCTTCTATCCATTATATCATTCCTTCTGTCTATTATATCATTCCTTCTATCCATTATAAAATCTTACAATCACTCTCATTACTTTTTCATCTCATTCATTTCATCTTTACTTTCAATGCTTTTATTTTAGGATCTTCCATCATCTCTCTCATTCCTACATTTAATTCCTTCCATCATCTCTCTCATTCCTATTATGATTTAATTCTTTGATCACTCTCATTACATTTGTCATTTAATTTTTCTCTTCTTTACTTTCAAAACTTCTACCATTAGACTAAGAGAACTCAAAAATATTTTTGTGGTCAGATTTTTTTTCGATTATTAATATATTTGTCTTTTACGATGACTCTCCACCGGACGACCACCTGCTTATAACAGCTCGGTACAGTTGATAAGACAAGACTTGATGCCACTTCGTGACCACTCACGATAACATTTTCTCGAAACTCATTCCATGGATCATAAAGGCTCTTCTATTCACTTTGTCTTCGTTTACTTCTTCTCCTGCCTCTGGGTTTTTTATAGAATCTCAATTCAGAGGGCCTTGACATGGCTCTTTTGAGTTGTCATTCCAATTGCTTCAAAAAGCATAATTTCTCTCTTTATGCTTTGAAACTCATTCGTTTTTATGTATCAAAGCTTGTCACTCTATGTGTCGGAAGCTTGCCACTCTATGTATCGAAACACTTGCCTCTTATGTATCAAGAATCTTGTTTCCCGGTGAAGCTCACAATACACTCCTATCCACTTCCTGTTCACACTTTATACCTCATGGTGCCTCATAAAAATAAACAAAGCCAGAACTTCTACCGAGCCCAATGTTTTATGAGCTTTGGCACCGTATTTGACAGACTCTTCGAAGTCCATATTCTGGGTAACCGCCGCTATTTCAACTCGTTCTATTCACTTCAGCTGCGCCAATTCTACCTTGCTTCCACAGTATCTGCTTGAGTCTGACTCGACACCATCCTTCAGAACCATGTCCTTGAAGCCAAACTTATTCTTCCTACTTATGCTTAAATTGTTAATAACAAGAATTAAGTTCAGAACGTCGGACGCTCTGGAGCTACCGTTCCAGTGTACCCTGCTGCCAGCACGGTCCTGCATCATGGCGCGCCGGGCTGCTCGTCTAAACAGAGGTACGGGTGCAGGAGGTACGGGTGCGCGGCGCTCCAAAGGCTCGCTCCCGGCGCTGCAGCTCCACCACATGTCTCTCCGCCCCCACGTCGTGGCCCTCAAGGCGTTCTGTTTGGGCGCGGTGGCCGTGCTGCTGGCGGCGACCGCTTTGGTCACGTGGGGTACTGCACACACGGCCCCGCGTGTGGCCCTCTATGTCGGCGCCGTGGCGTGCTTCCACTTCCTCGAGTTTCTCGTGACCGCTGTCTACAACGCGGCTGAAACCGACGACGACTCGTTCATTTTGAACGACACCGATCTCCACATGGTGTATGTGGCGTCCTTGGTCGAAGCGCTTGTGCAGAGCCGCTTTCTCCCGCTCTATCCGGTGTTTTTTGGTGCTGGCCTTGTGCTCGTGGCCGTGGGCCAGTGCACCCGGTCCCTCGCCATGCGGACTGCAGGCGTGTCCTTCAACCACTACGTCCAGAAAGAGCACGCGGCGTCGCACGTGTTGGTCACCTCGGGCATCTACCGGTACTTGCGCCACCCTAGCTACTTTGGGTTTTTCTGGTGGTTTGTGGGCTGCCAGGTCTTATTGCAGAACTATGTGGTTCTAGCGTATGGGGCGTTAAAGCTCCACGGGTTTTTTGCGCGCCGCATCGCTTACGAGGAGGGTCTTCTCGAGTCCTTTTTTGGCAACGACTACGCGCGCTACAAGGCCACTACGCCGGTGCGAATACCCTTCATATAGTACCCGGCGGTAGTTACCTTTTAGAGACACAGGGGTTCGAATACCTTCAAAAAAGGTTCGGAGACCTTTAAAAGGGGTTCGGCAACCTTCAAAAAGAGGTTGAATACCTTTTAAAATACAGGGGTTCGGATACCTTTCATATAATACAAGAGCTTCCCTCGGGGCTTTCTATAAACACAACTAACTGCTCGTGCTGTCCTGTAGCTCTCGATCCCGTCCCCGCAGAAAACGCCTCTTGCTTTACTTGGGGGCAACTCCGTTACCGTTGATGTTCCTGTACATCATCACTCCGTTGTCTCCTTCGACAAACTGGCACCATCTGGCAGAGTTCCACAATGCCTGGAACATGTTCTCGTCGCTGTGGCGGTAGTGCTTGCCCATCACCTTCTTGATGGCTTCGCTAGCCTCGCGCGCGTTGTAGAAGGGGATCCTGGAGCAGTAGTGGTGCAACACGTGTGTCTCGATAATGTCGTGGAACACGTGCTTGCCAACGAATCCAAACTCTCTGTCGATAGTGGCGGCGGCTCCGCGAGCAAAGTTCCATTGGCTGGCCTCGTAGTGAGGCATTTGTGGGTCGGAGTGCTGCAAAAAGGTGATGAACACCAACCAGTGGTTGACGCCAATGTATGGAACAAACCAGTTAACAAAGACATTAAAGGCGCCGTAGTTCTTGTACCAAGTGTACAACACGAGCATCTGCGTCAAGATTCCAATATCAGACATCACAATGTACCAGTATTGGTTGTTCTCAAAGATAGCAGACTTAGGATTGAAGTGGTTCATGGCCCATCCGGACTCGGCCACCGGCTGTCCAGTCACGTTGGTGAAAAGATACATGATCCATCCGAAACCTTGCTGCAAAATCAACGAGTACAAAGAGTAGATTGGCGAGTCGCTGGCAATCTCCTCCAAGTGAGATGCTTGTCTGGACTTGACAAACTGCTCCTTGGTCTTTGGCACAAACACCATGTCTCTAGTCATGTGGCCGGTGGCTTTGTGGTGCTTTCCGTGAGAGAACTTCCATGAGAAGTAAGGCACCATCCAGAAGGAGTGCAAGACCCATCCAACTGAGTCATTGACGAGACGCGAGTCCGAGAAGGCCTGGTGGCCACATTCGTGGGCCAACACCCAGAGGCCAGTTCCGAGAAGGCCTTGCACCAAGCAGTACACTGACCACGCTGCAAACCTCAAGGTGCTGGATGGCAACAAGTGGATGTAGTTGTTGGCAACATAGCCAAAGAGACCCATCCAGAAAATGTCTCTGAAGACGTAGTACATGGACTCCATGGTTCTCCTCTCGTAGCAATGGTCTGGAATGGCGGACAAAATGTCCTTGATGGTGTAGTCGGGAGCCTCGAACTGATTTCCAAACGTGTCGATAGCGGTGGCCTTCGCATCAAAGGACGTGATGTTGCCAGTCTTCTTGATCGATGCCGGTGCAACACCGGCCGATGCGCCAGTGGTGGTCGAAGACAAGGATGCTACAGGGGCCATTGTCGAGCAGGGGGCTGTAGTGATGAGGAAAAAGCTTCACCTGGCATCTTAGGCGGCGCGAGCTGAGAGATTTATAGCGCGCGACGCTGGGAAAAAAAAAAGAAAACCCAAAGCCTGCATCCAATTAATTGGGCTAATCGAAAAGATCCATCTGTGCAAAAGAGGCCAGGAAAAGAAAAGACCGCGGTGCACACAACCATGCGAGAATCAGCGGACTATCCCCTGACGGCAGATCATATGCGGATCAGTCACGTGCTGCCGCCTCGGGCGCCTTGCCAGTAAATGCTGTAAAAACGCTTCCTCGGATCCCTGAGGACCCACTGAATTTCCCCTCATTATGGCTTTTTTTCCTTCTGTCCTTAAAAAAGCCCGTCTGTCGCTCTAAAGCACTTCTTTTAAAGCGCTGCCTTGATGGCTGCTGGGAGTTGTGTTGGGGCAGATGGAATTCCGATTCCTTGGTCTCTTTTGACGCCTCAGCCGGCTCAAAATTCAGAATGGCGATTGCCACGCCTCCCTTCTGTTATGGATGGATTTGCTATCTGATGGGTTTGTGTTCTGTTAGGTTTGTGTCATTTATTCTGGCTCGGCTGGTGGCCCTCTGGTGTTTGCTTACAAGGAGGTTGGTGCAACAAGCAAGGGGCTACAGGCTTTCGCGGGCGTTTAGCAGGCGCTCGCCTCAACAGTTAAGGGGAAGGGACATTACCGCGGGGCTGCAAAAGTTGGGGAAATGTGACCGGGCAAATCCGGGTGCGCTGATTGGGCGTGTGTCTAGGTTCGCGAATTCGCTGCTTTAGACGGCTGCCGCGGTGTCTCAAGGTCTACTGGCGCCCCACGCACAGCCGTGCTGAAACTGTCCTTGACTTGAAAAATACGGCAGCAGGTCCAGCCGGAAGAAGTCGGTTAACTGGCCAATGGCGAATGTCAATGTCCTCAACGGCATGTTTTGCGTGTTTCGAGCACACTCCGCCTTAAAAATGCGACCTCACCAAATTATCGGATCCGGGCCCGGAACCGGCAGGTGCGCCTACTGCTGCGACCCCGGGAAAAAAAAACCGTGCCCGGGACACCGGTTCTTCTCTCACCTATATCTTTTGCAGCAGATCCGTGATCTCGGCAACCAATTCGTGCATTTGTCATCTCCATACGGCCTTCACACCCCATCAGCACAACTAATTTCAAATCAGCACGATGGTCGAATTATCTCCCGCGCCCACAATTGAGAAAAAGCCTATTAACTTCTCCAACATCTTGTTGGGAGCTGGTTTGAACATGGCAGAGGTCACCACATTGGGCCAGCCACTTGAGGTCATCAAGACCACCATGGCCGCAAACAGAAATATCAGCATTTTGCAAGCTGGTAAGTTGGTGTGGTCACGTGGTGGCTTGTTGGGCTTCTATCAAGGATTGATTCCTTGGGCCTGGATCGAGGCTTCTACAAAGGGTGCAGTGTTGTTGTTTGTATCGGCAGAGGCCGAGTACCGCTTCAGAACCTTGGGAGCCAGCAGTTTTCTCGCAGGAATGGGTGGTGGTGTCACCGGTGGTGTCGCCCAGGCATATCTTACTATGGGTTTCTGCACGTGCATGAAGACTGTGGAGATTACTCGTGCCAAGCAGGCCAATGCCCCTGGTGTTGCGCAGCAGACGTCGTTGCAGGTGTTCAGGGATATCTTCAGAAAAGAAGGTATTCGTGGTATCAACAAGGGTGTCAATGCCGTCGCCATTAGACAAATGACCAACTGGGGTTCTCGTTTTGGTTTGTCCAGATTGGCCGAGGATGCCATCAAGAATTTCATCGGTAAAGGCAAAGATGACAAGTTGTCAGCCGTGGAGAAAATCGCTGCATCTTGTATCGGTGGTGGTTTGTCTGCATGGAACCAGCCAATAGAGGTGATTCGTGTCGAGATGCAATCTAAGACGAATGACCCTAACAGACCAAAGAACTTGGGTGTTTTGTCCACTGCCAAATACATCTACTCCAACAATGGTGTGAAGGGCTTGTACAGAGGTGTTGCACCAAGAGTTGGTTTGGGTGTCTGGCAAACTGTGTTCATGGTTGCCTTCGGTGACATCTTCAAAAAGATGTTGAACGCTGATGGCGGCCACTAGCTGGCTTCACAAAGGAAGGAATACGTATGCTTGTACAAGTGGTTATGCATATGCTACTGCGGATATAAGATGACAAATTGAATTATTATTTTCTTTGGATGCCCCACTTGTCGTAACAGTAAAGACCAAATGCAGTGAGGAAAATTCCAAACGTCTGCGTGCCAGAAAAGTTGAAAGAAGACTCCCAGATGAATGCAAAGATAATCACGACTATTCTTTTCATTATGTTTGCGATGGAATAGTCAATTGTGGAAACAGTTCCTAATAAAGAGAAGGCCAACAAGGATTGCATGAAGTGCGACAACCCGTTCAAGGCAACCAAGCACACTAGTGATGGAGTGAGCTCGGACAAGGACAAGACGGGATTGTTGAACTCCGATATGACGTAAAATGGCATTGTGAACACAAAGCCAATGACTGAACAAAACAACAAGATTGTGAGCTTGTCCAATTTTTTCTCCAGATCTTTGTTGAACGATGGTAGGGATTTTTTCTCGGGTGCAGACACCGTGCTGTGGGTTAGCCTCTTCTTGGCGAAGATGTTTTGGGTCACGAAGATCAACATGGAAACGAGAGCGTACACAAGACCAGAAACATAAGCTTCGTCTGGACTGACCACTTTCCCGCTAGTAGGTTTCTTGGGCCTGTAGCAAGTCAACATGATGCCGCACATGAGGGGTACCAAGGTGACATATGTGATTGTCTTGAATGGCATCTTGTAGATGATTCTGTATATGAGCACGGTGGTGATTGGAGACAAGGCCTTGATGGTGTGGACCAAAGAGACCGGGATGATGGAAGTAGCCTTGTGGCTGGAGATGTGGCCAGCAAACTGGAAGATTCCCATGGGCAAGGTGGTTTGGATTATAAAAGAAGTTGGGGAGAGAAAACGGACGAGCGAGTGGCCCAAAGCCAGAGGATCAGGGATGGAGCCGACCGGAAAGCGTCTGGACGCCTGGGGAAACGCTAAAATGGATGCAAAAAGAGAGGTGCAGAACAAGGCATTGAAAATGAACTGGAACTGGGTGAGGGTGATTGGGTAGCGGAACTGGGACAAGATGGCCTTGGTGGAGTTGGCAGAAACAATGGAGAAGCCGTACCAAAGCATACACAAGCCCACGACTTCCATATTGATTTTGGGAAGGGCTCTGAGAAACCACAGCGCTTCTGGCACCGGGTCGGCGACCAAGCTGTCCAAGCTGGTGGTGGAGCTGGCATGGGATGCAAAAGTGAAGATTTTGTTCCTCTCGCCCAAAGGCGTCGGAGACGTCGAAGTGGGCGGGGTAATGGGGAGAAACTGCGACGGATAGTGGATGCGAGACGCCTTCGGGTGGTTCAAGCGAGAAATGTCGGTCGACGAGTAGTTTGGGTTTATCTGCGACGTTCGCTGCGGGTATTTGGGGATGTCCTCCACGGACGGGTTGACACTAAGCATGATTGGAGAATGCCTTGAAGGGGTAGGTCAATTGAGACTGAGCCGAGTCGATCAGAAATTAGGAATCGGAAAGGGCCAAGGAGTTGAGATTAGAGGCCAAGGAATCCGGAACAAAAGACAGCGAACAAGTCGATCAAAGAAGCGATGCTTGAGCGGCAGAAACGGGAAGTGACTTGGAGGCCAGGCTAAGAGGCAGGAAGCTATGTTTAAAATAGGAGGCCAGTATAAGCACGGAAAGGAACTAAAGTGTGGCCAGAGACGGAGTCAACATGAAAGAGCCAGCAGCAGACGAAAAGAGAAGGCAAGGGAAGCCAATGCAGTGAAGGGTGGGACAATTAGGGGCCAATGCGGAAAACACCAGGACTGGAGCAAGGCGAGGGAGCCACGGCTTTAAAAATAAATAGAGGAAACAAAAGAAATTACGGGAAGAAAATTCGCTGCAGTGTGTGCAGGACGGACGTGGATGTCAAAGCGCGCACGTTGGGGGCAGCGGTGCAAGCAGTGCGCGGCGGGCGCGGAGTGCGTCGGCGCCGGCGCGCGCAGAGTGGGCGGCCAGCGGCCGCTGCACGTGACAATTTGCACGTGACAATTTGCACGCGACCAAGCGCACGCGACAAATTGCACACATGCCGCGCCCAACACCGCGGCCACCTGGCCGCGGCACGGGTGTCCACGCACCCTCCCTTAACAGCAGCCCCGTTTACCCCTACACCGCAATGGAGTCTCTAGTGTCATTTGTGACGCGCCAGTCCATCGCCCGAGGCGGCCGATATCTCCTCCGCCGAGCGGTCTCTGACTACGACGACGACCTGCCCGAGGTGGCGCTCCCGGACCCTGAGGAGGACGCGGATCCGGTCACCCAAGAGATGTTCTCGTCGTGGGCTCTTTTCATCCTCTTGTGCCTTTTGTGTGCCGCCTTGTGGTCGTCCTACTATTTGCAGCAGCGGCGAATCAAGGCCGTGCACGAGACGGTGCTCTCGATCTTCTACGGCATGATTGTGGGCTTGATCATCCGGGCGGCGCCAGGCCACTATATTCAAGACGCGGTGAAGTTCAAGTCCGGCTACTTCTTCAACATTTTGTTGCCGCCTATCATCCTAAACTCGGGCTACGAGCTACATCAGGCCAATTTCTTCAGCAACATCGGCTCCATTCTCACCTTTGCCATTCCGGGCACGTTCATCTCCTCCTTGGTTCTAGGCACCATTCTTTATGTGTGGACTGCCTTGGGTGTTGACAATGTGGGGCTCGAATTTGTGGACGCCTTGGCCGTCGGTGCCACGCTCCTGGCCACCGATCCGGTCACCATCCTCTCCATTTTCAACGCCTACAAGGTCGACCCCAAGTTATACACCATCATTTTCGGCGAGTCGCTTTTGAACGATGCGATTTCCATTGTCATGTTTGAGACCTGTCAACAGTTCCATGGCAAAGATGTCCAATTCACGTCTCTCTTCGAGGGTGTGGGCTTGTTCTTGATGACCTTCACCATCTCCACCATTATTGGTATCTCCGTGGGGATTCTTGTCGCTTTGATCTTGAAGCACTCTCATATCAGACGCTACCCCCAGATCGAGACCTGCTTGGTGTTGCTCTTTGCCTACCAATCCTACTTCTTCTCCAACGGAATCCACATGTCCGGAATCGTTTCCTTGTTGTTCTGCGGCATCACCTTGAAGCATTACGCCTACTACAACATGTCTCGCAGAACACAGGTTGCCACGAAGTACATTTTCCAGTTTCTCGCGCAAATGTCCGAGAATTTTATTTTCATTTACTTGGGCTTGTCCTTGTTCACCGAGGTCGAGTTGGTGTTCAAACCACTACTCATCATAGTCACTTTCATTCTGATCTGTGTGGCCAGGTGGTGCGCAGTGTTCCCCCTCTCGAGGTTCCTTAATTTCCTATTCCGCACCCGCTATGAGCGTTTCAACCCATCGTCGTCAATGAGTGGTGGAATTTCTTCTCACAGCATGCCCGAGGAAATCAGCCACTCCTACCAAATGATGATTTTCTGGGCTGGTTTGCGAGGCGCCGTGGGTGTGGCCTTGGCTCTGGGTCTCCAGGGTGAAGCAAAGTCGACGTTGCTTGCAACTGTTCTCGTGGTTGTTGTGTTGACGGTGATCTTTTTCGGCGGAACCACGGCTTCAATGCTTGAAATTCTAGGAATTAAGGTCGGATGCGTGCAAGAGGGTGATGACTCCGACGACGAGTTTGAGATAGAGGCCCCCCGTGTTCACAGTGCGGTTAACAATTTCAACCTAATGGGTAACAGAAGGTTCCATCCTCTGTTCAATCCAGCATCTCCAAGACCCGGGGCGGCTTCCGGCAACGGAGCTCCTGTTTTCCGAAACGAGAGCGGGAATGGCTCCAGCACGAAATTGTCCAGAAACCTGTACTCTCGCAATGGATCACAATCCGACCTCGTCAATGATGAGGACGATTTTGATGCAAACGACATGGAGGATTTGGTGAGCGACACGCCAAACTATGCGCAAGCATCCACCCATACAAACACGAACCAAGGTGTGTTGGGAGCATTCTTAAGCGCAGAGGAACATGCCAAATGGTTCACAAGATTCGATGAGCAGGTGTTGAAGCCCGTGCTTCTCGATAGTTCGCCAAATCCCAGTACCGAAAACGCCCAGGATGAGGAAAATCGTCTCGGAAAATAGAGCCCAAGTTAGAATAGAATAACATTCATGCTAATAAACTAGAATTAAGCGCGTGCCCCCGGCTGCCCGTGAAGGCCTATATATAAGTGTCCATGTGAGTTTTTGACTGTTTCTGTTGCTGGGCAATGGATGCGTCTATGACCCACTTTGCGAGCTTGAATGCATGCGAGGAAAGCAGTAAGTCCTGAAGCTTGTAATTGAATTTGACGCAGAGCTGGAAAAACTCGTTCATGGTCAAGTCGTGCATCAAGGACACCACATGATCTCTAGGGGCGCTGTTGCCCATAGATTGTGCAGGGGTGCGGAAGATGGAAGCTGGCAACAGATCAGTGTAGTTAGCGCATGATCTAATGGGTCTCTCCAACAAATTGAGAACCTCGGAGATGTGGTTCGTGGTGATGGTGTTGGAACGGTCCTCTTCTATGGAATGCAACAAAAGGCCAGAAAGCGCGAGCACAGCATTGCCGTAGTTGACAGGGTTCAAAACGCGGGACTCAGAGTCTCTCTTCACGGTGACACGGAAGATGAAACCAGGGCTTGAGGCCAAAAAGCGGGAGTAGCAACGGCCGATCTTCGCCTTGAGAAGAGAGAAATTCTGCGGGGCAAGGAAGTGCTTGCTAGACACAGACAGCAAGTAGTTGTTCAAAGGCAACAATATACGAGAGTCTAGAAGGTTGGTCACGACTCGTAGAATGCGAGAGAGCCCGGCAGGGGCAGAGGCTGCAGGCAAAGAAGCAAGATGGGCCTGCTTGGCCTGCTGTGGATTATCGAACTTCTTCACCGGACTTGAGGCTGCGCTCACGGCCATCTGGGAAGTGTCATTCGAAGTAGAATCGAAGGAGTTCGAAAACAAGGCAGACAGAGGTTGCGGCGACGAGTGGTCGGAGTGAGTGGGGCCAGAGGCAGCGGAAGTGGGGGCAGCCGTGGAGGAGTTGCCGAAAATGGCAGGAACATGAGGAGACTCCAAGTCCAGAACTTTGACGTTAGCCGTACGCAATGCTTGCAAGTCAGAGGGGGAGCGGTAGTTGACTCTGGAGGAAGTGTTTTTGATGACCAAGGAGCACTCGTCTAAGATGGAGGGCCAGAGAAGCTTGGCGAGAGGAGACAGCTTGGCACCGTTGAAAATGGAGTTGCGGTAAGCCTGGGCGTCAGCAGTGGCGGCCGAGGAAACGTAGGATAATTCCTGGAATGCAGAGAGGTAGGACAAGGCGGAGACAAAGTCGGACGGGTGGACATCACGCACGCCAGACAAGAGGGTGGTAAGCGGCTCCGAGGAAGCCAGCGAGATGGGCTTGGAGTGGTGCAAGCAGCCCACCGTGGAGTAGGTGTTGAATACGTGATTGAAGACCTCAAGCGAAAGGAAAGCAAGGAACGAGACCCAGCAGAGTTGGAGAAGAAAGCCCGGATGGAGAAACGAGAAGGAGAGCGGGGCCGAGGTGTCGAGCTTGAGCGCCACCAAAAATGGCCAGAGAAGCCGGACGAGGAGCGCATGCAGCATAAGGTAAACGGCAGGGGCCACCACTAGGCACGCCACGGTGAAGGTCACCGAATTGGCGAGGAGACGGAAATCCGGGCGGAACAAGTGCTTGGAGGGCGGACTGGAGGCCACGCCGTAGTGGAAAGGCAATCTGTTGCGCTGGAACACGAAATGCTGGACGTTGTAGAGACCACCCACAAAAGCCGCATGGAAGAGAAAGTAGATGAACTGGTCGTTGGCCAAGGGCTTGTGGCGATACTCCTTGGACAACACACGAAGCGGCACGTTGCTCTGGACGAGAAACGGCACGAAAAAGCACAGCGTGGCGGCCACCGTAGAGGCGGCCGAAAGCCAGAACAGACGCAGCGAAACCACAGACACCATGTGGACCCAGAGGGTCTTTGCGGCCGAGTAGTCAACACAGGAGGTGGCCACGCGGCCGGCCTTGACCAATTGCAACGAGGCCATGAGGAGCGGCACCTCGTAGACCAACGCCAGGAGTTTCTGAGGCCAGGTTGAGGAGCGGTGCCGGACAAAGAAAACCAGCACCACCAAAGCCATCAAGAGCGAGATGTGGTTGACATAGGCCAAGCGCTTGGCGTAGACCTTGCGGAAGTAGTGGTCGTAGGGCTTGATCGGGCCCGCGGACGCCTGGTTGGGTGGAGAGGACATACCGTAAATAGTAGGAGGATGTGGAAGAGGTGAGTAGGTGTGCGCGTAGCGATCGCGGTGTACGGGTGCGCTGGGCCAGTCGCCAAAGACTAATGATAGTAGGAGAGATTCGTATGAAGGAAGGTGTGAGAATGGATTCTTGTGATGGTTAAGTTGTGCTTGTTGGACTCTAGTTTGATAGTGAGGACTCTGGTTTGATAGTGAGGACTCTGGTTTGATAGTGAGGACTCTGATTTTGATAGTGAGGACTCTGATTTTGATAGTGAGTACTCTGGTCGCTTGATGGTGACATTTCGGTTACTACTTGTTATTTGGTTGTACTCGGGAAAAGCCCGGCTCTGCTGGCGGGTTCATCGGCACCAGCCGCAACTCGCCAGATGAAATGGTGCGAGGGCACGCGGTCGTATTTACATGTTCTGGTTGACCTTGCCCTGGGCCTCACGCCGCATCTGCTCGGCGTCGCCGCTCAAAGCGTCCTTGACCACAGGCAAGCCGGGCTGGCCGTCGATTTCACCGAAAGCGGCGTCCTTGATGAGGTTATCCACAACGGTGCTGGTGGCAAACAAGTTCTCGTAGCCAAACAACTTGTTCTTGACGCCATTTTTCGACAACTCGAACTGGCCCACGTGCACCTCGAACGCTGCGTGAATGGCGTCCTGGAGCTCTTCTTCGGTTGTGATGAAGTCGCCTGCCGCGTGGTACAACTCCAACAACTTCACGGTCTTGGAGTTCTTCTCCCGTAACTCCTGTGTCTTGCGGTTCAACAATCTCTTCTCCTCCACGAGGGCCTGCTCCTCCTCCGTGCGTGGCCTCATGATGGGCCCCTGCAAGTACGAGTCGATCGTAGGCAACGTGTACTGCGTGGCGTGGCTCTCTTCATACTGGCTGACCCGCGTGGTGCTCGACTCCCGTGCTTTCTTCTGTGCCTGCATTTCCTGGATTCTCTGCAACCGCTGGGCTTCCGTGAGAAAGGCATCTTTCAAGTGCTCGTACCGGACGTCTTCGCGTTGCTGCTGCCACAACTCCTCCTGGGTCATCTCGGACTTGTCTTTGGTGGGCTGGCGTCTCTTCTCCAACCTCTTCAACCGCTCTTCAACGGTCACCACGGGTTTTTCAACGGGTTTCCGGGGAATGCGCAAGCCTTTCCGTTTGGGCTCCATCACTCCCTCTGCGTATCCTTGCTCCATCTTGGCCTTGTGCATTTTTTCCTCCTCGGTGTCTGGCCTTATGGGGTTATGTCTGAAGATTGGCCGGACTTCCGGCAAGATTCCGGACTTGCCGCCGTACTTGAGGGTTCTCTTGCCTAGGTTGATACACGACGCTTTCATTGCTGGTCTTGATCGGCAACGGCGGGTGCTTGCGTTTCCAGGGAATTGGGTATCTTAGGACGTCGTGCGATGCTTGGCTTTTTCGAGGCTGGCGATTTTTCCCGCGTGCTTTGCGCGCCGCACTACCGTCGTATCGCGCCTCGCACCTGATCCACTGCCATGGCGTGGAGGCTGGCATTTGACTTCCCGAGGCGGATAATTAGCTTTTGGTAGCGTTTGGACGTGGCCAGTCTCTTGAGCAGTTCGTTTTCCACGCAGGTGGCGTGCTGGATGAATCGCAGCCGAGTATGCGTGATGCAGGCGGTGGCAGATTGGGTGCAAAACTTCACGATTCCGCTAGAATTAGAGCATTTGGCGTGAAGAAGGCTATCCCCAGGACTCGTACATGGCGACCAGGGCAGCCTTGTTCATCTTCTTGGTGCCAATGGCGTGACTGAAGAGATTCATCATTAGCAACTCCTTCTCGGTAGACAGGAGATCCTGCCGCTTGTAGGATTCAATAAGACGGCGAGGGGTGCCAAAGTGCAGCTGGATCATCACTGCCTTCTCAAAAGAGATGCCTCGGACCAGCATGAGCATGAGGAGAAACATATCCTTGACAGTCATCATGGTGCTTTTGACCAATGTGGCCTGGTAGATGTGGAAGAGGTGGACGCATTCGTAGCGGGCCAGGCCACGCAGCGCCTCCGACAGCGTGCCTGCGAGCACGGATTCTTGGGTGAACTCTCCGGTGAACGACGACACGGTGGGCGGGGCCTCGAACTGCGCACGGAACGTGCTTAAGAGCTGCAAATACTCGTCCTGGGTATTGACGGACTGCGGCTTGAGCACCGTCAAGCGGCGGCGGGAGTAGCGGTCCCGCAAGGTGTTGGTCATGCCCACCAACCAGTCGATAGTGTCGTCGGTGCGGCGGAAGCGCTGCACGAAGAATTTCGAGGTAGTGACGATCATGGCAATGGCGGTTTCAATGGCACCCTTCATCTCCAAGATGCGCTGGACGTCGCCAAGCCCGCCTTCCTCGACCAAGTAGTGGACGTTTCGAATGCCCGAACGGCGCAAACGGGCCTTCTGCTCCACAAAGCGGCCGTCGCGAATGGACATGGCCAAGTCGTCGAGCCGCTTGCGCTCGCACACGTAGTTGAGCACGGCCTCTCTTTTGGTGTGCTTGTTGCGGGCGATCCAGAGCACGTCGCCAACACTGAGCGACCGCACCTCACACTGCACGCCGTGGGAAACGATGCGGTTGTGGAAGAAGTCTCGTTCGCTCTGGGACCGGATTTCTCTGCTGTCGATCAAAAGCACGAGCTCGAACGAGTCGCCCGGCCAGATCTCGTACGCAGTCCCGGCGTACACGCGGTTGGCCGTATCATGGACGTGCAGGGTCTGTTCGGCCACCGGGGTTCTGGACGAGGGTGTGGTCGAGGGCCGTTCAGGCGAAGAGCTCGGTGATTCATGCAACGGAGCCGCCGCTGCATTCTCTGGCGTAGCCCGCGGCGGTCGGGAGGGACTCGATGCGTCGTGGGGAACAAGGAGCTCAGCTGACTGGTCGGCACTGCCGAAAAGGGCCCGCTGAGGAGAAAGAACGGCCGCAGGAGAGAGATGCCGAGCCGAGGCGGCCGGCGGCGAGAAGCGCACGCCATCGTCAAAAGACTGGTCCACAGCAGCGGCCAGCGAGGCCGGGTCGGGCCATTCAAGGCCTTCCAGCTCAAAGATCAAGGTGGCCATCTGGCGGCCGGCGTCCGAGAGCAGGTACAGCTTGGGGCGCCCCACACAGACCACAAGCTCGCGTTTCAAGAGCGTTTTGATGCCGTCCCACGCGGAGTAGAAGTCGCGAGCCGCCGGGTTGGACGTGAACGAGTGGTCACAGAACAGCAGGGCAGACTCGCAAATGGCGGCCTTCAGAAGCCCCAGCAGGCGCGGGCGGCCGTGGCCCGCCGTCAAAAGAGCCACCAAAATCGCCCACGAGCCCGACCGCCGCTTGGGCACCCATTTGGACTGGCGCCGTTTTCGGGGCGGCTGCACGCCATCCAACTCCAGGCGCCGCTGGCCGCCGCCGTCCGCCACAGGCACGTGGTTCTGCCAGGCCTCCGGCACGGCCTCGTCGTGCTGCCCACAGTGCTTTTTGAGCCGCGTGCAGAGAAGCTGGAAGATCTTGTCGCCCACAAACTGAATGCCTTTGAGCTGCCGTGGTGTGGTGATGGGGTCCGGGTGGCTGCGCACCTTGTCGAGTGCTTTGCCGTAGGCATAGGCCAATTTGGAACCTTTGGCCGAGAGCTCGGCCTGGTGTGCCTCGAGCCACTCCACGAAGAGCCCGTTGAGGTCCAACGCCATTTTGAGGTGTGGTGCCTTGGGTGTTTTGAGGACGCGTGCGCGGTGCGTAGGAAGTAGTCGCGCTGGTGGAGTAGAACCAGGAAAGTGAAATGAGTTCTTAGAGTGTAGAAAAAGTTCTTAGAGTGTAGAAAGTAGTTGTTAGAAACTAGAAAGAGTCCTAAGAGATGAAGATCCATTTAACTAGAAGGAAGTATTAAGAAACTAGAAAAAGTTCTTAGAATGTAGAAAATAGTTGTTAGAAACTAGAAAGTAGTTGTTAGAAACTAGAAAGAGTCCTAAGAGATGAAGATCCATTAAACTAGAGGGAAGTATTAAGAAACTAGAAATGAGTTCTTAGAAACTAGAAATGGGTTCTTAGAAACTAGAATGAGTCCTAAGAAAATGAGGTAGTACCAGGAATTTAGGAAGAAGTTCTCAAACTAGAAATGAGTTCTTAGAAACTAGAATTAAGTACTAAGAAACCAGAAAGAAGCTTTAAAACTAGAAATGAGTTCTTAGAAGCTAGAAATGAGTTCTTAGAAACTAAAAAAGAGTCTAAGATTATGAAGCACTAGGAAACTGAAATGAGTTCTTAGAAGCTAGAAATGAGTTCTTAGAAGCTAAAAAAGAGTCTAAGATTATGAAGCACTAGGAAACTGAAATGAGTTCTTAGAAGGTAAAAAAGAGTTCTTAGAAACTAAAAAAGAGTCTTAGATTATGAAGTGCTAGGAAACTGAAATGAGTCCACAGAAACTAGAAATGAGTTCTTAGAAACTGGTCCTTAGAAACTCGAATGAGTCCTTAAAAACAGTAATGAGTCCTAACAAACGATATTTGGCTCGATTCAACTTTCTTCTTAGGAGAAACGATAATAATATTCACCTTGGAGAGGGTTGGCATAGTTTACTACTACGGTTGAAATAGTGGGTAAGGGTTGTGTCTTGTGGAGCAAGCTATTTTAGCATAATGATTATGGACAAGCTGTGATCTGGATCATTGCTATGATTATAGTAGTATTTTGAGTTGTAAATTTAAAAAAACATTGAGTCTGATCTTAGAGTGGGTATCTTTACTTTTCTATGAAAAGATCAGATGAGGGTAACAGGCTGAACCAAAATCTCAAAGGTCACGACAATTGTTTAAAATAGTATGAAGCTAAGTAGATCATAGAGGATTTTGAAGCCGAGTCATATCTTGAAATGAGTTTCAATTTGCCATTGTTGAAGATTATAGGCTCAAGATCTCAAAATAAAGAGGCTTTGGTGTTTAGTGGAGTGCCTTAATTTGGTGGAGTGCCTTAATTTGGTGGAGTGCTTTAATGTGGTGGAGGGCTTTGGAGGGCTTGGCTGCAATTGGCATGTGCAGGCCCTCATGGTCAAAGAGTACAAGTACTGGCCTGTTGAGTAAAATCGAAAAACTTGAAGTATGTGATCTGGTTTTGGATCGGTGTGATTCATTTCTTTTCACTAGAGGATTTTTTCCAGTGCCTCGTGCATTGACGCAAATCGATAGGTGGCAAGTTAAATCCACCCATTCACAAGGTACTGAAAAAGGCCCAATTCCCCAAAATGGGCTCATTGAATAAATATATAATAGATATCAACACTGTGATGCCGTATATACAAACTGTTTAGAATAGTCAGAATAGGTTTTTAGAATCGTAAAGAGACTAAGTTAGGTAGAATATTGAATCCGAATGTTTGTGAGTTTAGAGTGAGAGTTGGTGAGAAAATGAAAAAGAAAACGGCAAAAACAGAGCTGAAAAAGGCCGTCCGAAACCCTCATGCTTTTTGAAAGAAGCAGGCTAGAATCATAATACTATTCATAAAACAGAAGAAATGGTTTAAAGGTGCGCCAAATTTCATGGTATCACGGAACATCAATTGCATGGTATCTTGGAACATTAAATTGAACAATAAAAGAAATGCTCCGTACGTATATACAATACTAAAAAAAGGGTTTCTAATGATAAAAGGAGACGGAAAACATCGTAACAGTGACCCAAAACCACCTCTAAAGTGACGTCCATAGATCGAAAAGTAAAAGGATAAAAGACTATCCAACACACCTTCATTTACTTGAAGTCTATAGAAGATCCTATGAATATACTGGACCCAACATGATATTAAACTTCGAAAAAAATTGATGGTAATAAACAATAAAGAGGGAATCCTCAAAGAGTGAAGTAAGAAAAAATATAGAAGTAAAGTATATAGATCAAAAATAAACTCATAAGTAGAGTTACTAAGTAGGATGGATAAATAATAATAACTAAAACTAGAAGTAGGATGAATAAAACAAAAGTGGAAAGATTTAAAAACGATTACCTCCAATAGACACACGCTTTACGGCCCCAGTAAGGCGTATCTTAGTTTTTCCGTTTTTGATGGCCATCCCCAGGCTTTTTGGCCTCACTGTTCCGGGCTGGAATCATTCAGGTATTAGCCTTCTCTTATCAAGCTGAAACGCTTCTTTCTTGATTATCATTCATGCGACAAGCCTTTTTCTTGTTTTCATGAAGCCAAAACTCTGCACCTTGAAAGTCATCATATCTTTCATCAGGTATACTGTTTGGCCAATTTTTGCCCTGACATCTCATGCGGGCTTCAGATAATTTCATCAAAGTAAGAATTTTAGGCGTGATCTCTTATTCCAAATCAGGTAGCTCAGCAAGAGGAAAGAGTTGATTCATCGAATAATAGGACTTATTTGTAGAGTTTCAATGCATCTTTATTCATTGCCTCTGCTCAAAAAATTTGCATCTTTTATGTTACGGAGAATGAACATCATCTGCGTTCTTTATAAAATTTGGAGTTTCAAAGGGGTATCCTTGCTTATGGAACAAACATGCTCCAGCAAACATGCTCCAGCATCTTGTATGACAAGAATAAAACAGCACAATCCTACTCAGGCCTGACTTTGGAACCAACTTGCCTAGTGTTTAATCTTGAACAGTTTCGATTTGGAGGCTGCCGTTTGAGCCTCGAAATATCTGGTAGATAAAGATCACAGTTTGGGGTTCGGTGAAAAAGGTTTCTTTGAGGGCGTTCAAAGCGAAAAGAACAAAATGTGACGTGTAGCTTGAGCCATAATAAATCTGCTCGAGTGCCTTGTGGCCTCTTACATCCTAATTCAAGCTGAAAATAGCTATGCTTTCCAAGCGGAACATGGTATTCTAATAAATGTGTTGGCTTCAGACAGTGAGCTTGTTGAGCGTTTAAAAAATGAAGGGTTTAAGCGGCAATCTGTTTTATGCTTGAAGGAGTTCTAGGGATGGAATCCTAAAAGGGATAACGTATGGGTCTTTCTATTAAAAGCTTCAAGTCAGAATGTTGTAACTTTGAAGCTAACAAGCTTTTGAATTGAGAGCTGTAACTTAAGTAGGTGCAATTTAAAAAGCTGTTACTGTAATTGCAATAAACAAAAAAAAAACAGTGAAGAGTATGAATTAACGAATAAGTGTAAAGAGTATAAATTAAAGAGTAACTGTGAATAGTGTAAATAAGTGCCGCGACTCCAGTGGCTGCAAAATAGAAAATAAGGGAACAGAAGCTGGAACCATCTATCTCTTAATTGAAAGCTTTAAAGTCAGGTACATAATCTAGATGCTGTAAATTGAATGCTGTAAACGAAATGACCATAAATCAAAGGCTTTAAACTAAGAGCTGTAACAGAATAAGCACTAGCTCAAAAGCTGTATCTTGAACCGTTGCAACTTGAAACCTAAAAACTGTAAATCAAATATTTCTGAATCAAAAGCTGTAAGAGAGAGACTGCAATTTGAAGGCTGTGAATAAAAAGCTGTAAATTGGGCTGCAACTTGAAATGCTGTATATTGACAGTTGCAACCTAACAGGTTGTAAAAAGCTGTGAATTAATAGGTGCAACTTAGAAACTGTAGCTTGGAAGCTGCAAATCGAAAAAAAGCAGAAACTAAAAATATTCAGCTTCAAAACACAATTTCAGGAGCTTTGACCAAAAACGTCACTTACACTGTAAAACCTTGGATCAGGTACAACTCAAACCAGGCCTCTTAGGCTGCTAAGATTCGGTGCATCGCGTCAATATCTGCAGTCCTTCAGCCTAGGTCTGGAGATGGGAGTGCACACACCACCCAAATTCATGGCCCGTCCCTTCGCTAGCGGCCACACCAAGGCCAATGTACAAGCACATCCGCCTCTAGCCGCCGTGGGCATCAAAACCAGCGGCGGCACCAGAAAAGAGCGGCCTCAAACAACGGGTCACGTGACCCGCCGTTGCGACCCCGAGCCGCACCACACTGCAAGCACTGCGAAACGCTGCTTCCTAACCTGGTTCCCACAACACTTCCTCGTCCCAGCAACAGCACACGCAAAGCATGAAACGTCTGTCCGACAGCCCTGCAGACAGCAGCGCCAGCAAGAAGGCCAACACCGGCCTCTCGGGCCCGCTACACCCATTGCTTCGGCCCATGGCAGCGGTACCCAAGGCCCACACCAGTACCACCAACAAGAGCAGTGGGCGGGCGGCGTTTGATGCCACGTCACTCAATCCCTACGTGGACCAGAGCAACTTCCTGGGCGCCACGCAGCGGCGGCGGCCCTTGGCCATCAACGCCCGCGGCGTGTACATCGAAAAGGGCAACAAACTCCGGCAGAAGCTTGCAGCACAAGAGGAAAAAGCGGCACGTGTGGAGGAGTTGCGGCAGAAAGGCATTCTCCCGGACGAAAACACGCAGGAGTCGCTCTACCAGCCGCGGATGCCGCCGCTCATCGAGTGGTGGGACCGGCCCTACCTCGGCACGCGGCTGTATGCCGAGTTCCAGCAGAAAGACGGCACCCCCTACGTGTACGACGACGAGCTCAGCCCCGTTTCCATCTACATCCAGCACCCCGTGCCCATAGCCGGCCCCGGGGCCGACCGGCCGCCCGGACCAAGCAAAGTGTACTTGACCAAAAAGGAAACGAAGCGCAAGCGGCGCATTGAACGGCAGGCCCGGCACCGGGACCAGCAGGACCGCGTGCGGTTGGGGCTCGAGCCGCCGCCGCCACCTAAGGTCCGCCTCCTGAACTTGATGAATGTGCTCACCAACGAGGCCATCCAGGACCCTACGGGCGTGGAGCAGAAGGTCCGGCAAGAGGTGCAGCAGCGGTTCGAGCAGCACATGCAAACCAACGAGCAGCGGCGGCTCACGCCCGAGGAGCGCCACGACAAGATTGCGCGGCAGCAGGAGAAGGACGTTGGACTCGGCCTTTTCACCACCGTCTACAAGGTGGACGATCTCAGCGACGGGCAGCACTTTTTTAAGGTGGACATGAACGCCAAGCAATTGGGGCTCGTGGGGATCTGCTTGATCAATCCCCGCTTCAACCTCGTGATCGTGGAGGGCGGCGCCAAGAGCATCAAGTTCTACAAGAAGTTGATGATGCGGCGCATCCGGTGGCAGACCCTGACCTCCGAACGGGACCTTGCGCAAAACAAGTGCCTGGTGCTCTGGGAGGGCCAGCTCCCCGCCGCGTCGTTTCTCAAGTGGTCGCCCATGTACACGTCTTCCGACGAAGACGCCTACAAGGTGTTGAGCAAGTTTGGCCACGAAAACTACTGGCGCGAGGCTAGTGCGGCCGCTCTGGGCTGAGGCCTGCGCCCGCGCGCCGCGCACCCGTGCACCGCCCCGCCTTATCTCCGCGTCCACGCTCCACGGTTCCTGCTCCTGCTCCTACCCCGTCAACTGAGCCTGCCGCAGCCTTCTTTGGCCACCCCTTCTTCCTGTCCATTGCCCCGCCTGCCGCCTGCTCTGAACGTCCGCGTCCCCTCTTTGCCCCGCAATGGCCGCCACCGCTTTTGCCTTCGGCGATGGCCGCTCCAAGCTTTTCGGCATGGAGAACTTCGGCAACTCGTGCTACTGCAACTCCATCCTCCAATGTCTCTACTATACCCCTCCTTTCCGCCGCCAGCTTCTTCAGCACAAAGACACCGCCCACCTGCAGCGTACGTCGGTGACAGGAAAGAACCCGCACAACTACCAGACCAAGTACGACCAGCTTTTGGCCAAAAAGCTCAAGGAGCAGGGCAAGCCGGCTCCTGCTCCCCCCTCCGCCGCCAAACCAGACTCGGAGCTGACGCCGCGGCCCTTGATCAGGAACCCCTTTTTCGGCAAGTTTAGCAGCTCGTCCACTGCAGTTCTCAACAACGACGGCACCTTTCCTCACCCCAGCTACAAGCGTCTAGGGTACCTTCACTTGGCGGCCCAATGCGACACCCTCTCCTCCGAACAACGCATCTTGATCCGCAAGTCTCTGGACTACGGTGATCTTGAGGTGCTCGTTACACGCCCAACCCTCGCCTCCGTGACTGCCTCCAACGCTGCATCCTCAGCGACAGCAAGCAGCTCGGCCCCTGTCATTGATGATACCCCCGATGCGTCGTCGGCAGTCACCTCACTGGAAAACCTTCCACCTACGTCCCGCTCCAGCCATGTGGTAGTTGGGATTCCCAACCCGGAACCTTCCCTCCAGGTTCCCATCACTCCTTTCAATCCCAACCCCTCCGTTGACCTGCGCAAGCGCGCGGCTCTCGTTAATGGCCCCATTTTGAATGTCGACCAGCCATTGCTGGCTCTTTGCAAAGACGCTGGCGACTCTGTCCTCTTATACGCGCTCAAGGATATTTTCGAAGCAATGGCAGAGAACCTGTCCCAAATTGGTGTTGTCTCTCCCCTTTACTTCATCACCAAACTCAAAGAAAAGAACTTCCTCTTTCGCCAGGCTAACATGCATCATGACGCTCACGAGTTCTGCAACTACTTGGTCAATGAAACAATCGAGAGCCTTAATCTGGAGTTGGGCCAGAACAATAATTGGTGCACCAATATTTTCCAGGGCCTCATAACCAATGAAACAAAGTGCCTTTCTTGCGAGAATGTCAGCTCCAGAGATGAGACCTTTTTGGATCTCTCCATTGATATTCCCCCTGGCCAAAGCGCATACTCCTTGACCTACTCCCTCAACAACTTCTCCAAACTGGAGCATCTCAACCACCAGAATAAGTTTTATTGCAACACTTGTCTGTCTTTGCAGGAAGCTGTCAAGACCATCAAGCTTAAAAAAGCGCCCGAAATATTGACTATTAACTTTAAGCGCTTCAAGTACGACGAAAAGCTCGACCGCATGGTGAAGCTTTTCGACTCCATTCTGTACCCTTTGCGTCTCCGTTTATTCAACACCACCCTGAAGGAACGGGATTCGGAGCAAGCCCATGCCGCCCATGAGGTCAATGACGGCTTCTCTTTGTACGGCTTATACGCATTGGTTGTACATATTGGAGGCGGCCCCATGCACGGGCATTATGTCGCCTTGTGCAAAAGTGAAGCCGGGTTGTGGTTTCTCTTTGATGACGAGACTGTCGAGCTTGTGGAGGAATCCTATGTTTTGAGATTCTTTGGCAACGGGCCTGGTTTGGCTAGTGCCTACATCTTGTTTTACGAGCGCCTCGATATCAATGAAGACAGCAGCCACTACGGAATAGATTTGAATGGTATCTACGACGGAGCAGATTACACTCTAGCCTCTTCTGATAAGAAGGACTCGGCGACCAATGGCACTAATGACGCTGCTAGTTTCAAATATCCCGAATATCCAGCGGGTGCAGAGCTGGATGCCAATAGTTTAAAGGACTATTTGCCCGAGGTGCAAAAAAGCGGTGATGACAAGAGTGTTGGCAGGACCGCTTCGTTATTGAAGAAGACCTTTTTGTTTGATACAAAGAGTCATGAAAGTCTCAATGAGCACGCTCCCAAATCGCCGCACCAAGTTGCCGACGGTGCACCCAGCAGCGGCAGCCCAGCCGCCACTAAGCCCGAGAAAAAATCCTGGGTCACCGGTCTCAAACGAAGAGAGTCTAAGGCTGACACTACAATTGCCGACCGCAAGGCCTCCGTCAGCACAAACGCTAGTGGCAGTACAATGGGTAGCGACATGGAGGAGTCCAATTCACTGGCAGACAAAATCAAGCGGAGGAGCAGCATCTTCAGTTTCAAACGCAAGAAGTAACAGTTGCTTACAAAAAAGGTGGTTCGAGCCGATAAATCGGACAAGCACCATCATTGCTTGATGATTTCAGAGGTGGTCAACCGCAAAAACGGCTCTGTTAGTACGGCGGTTGTCTCCCCACAGGGGTATGCGGCGCGGCTCGGTGGTGCGGCATATGGCATGCATTGCCACCCGGAAAACGGGCCCTAAACGATGAGTCAAGATTGCGACCTAGCGCAATGTCACGTGAAGAAGATAAAGGCGCACGGTGAAATTATTTATAATCAGAGGGTGAGATCATCGTGAATTTTTCGAACTAGCACCACATCTTCTTCACAATGACCGGAGTTAAACTCATTTCCCAATCCCTCGAGACCAACCCCAAGGCCAAGATCATCACGCTCGCAGCAGGCTGCTTCTGGGGCGTTGAAAGCGTCTTCTTGAAATACTTCAAGTCCAAGGGCTTGATCGACACCAAAGTTGGATACGCCAACGGGCTAGCACTGATCCCAGATGTTAGCTACAAGCAAGTTTGCTCTGGACAAACCGGGTTTGCTGAAGCTGTTCAAATCTCATATGACGGCGAGAAGCTCACCACAAAGGAAATTTTGGACATCTTTTTCCGGATCCACGACCCTACTACCATCAATGCACAAGGCCCCGATGTTGGCACGCAGTACAGAAGCGGGATTTTCACACACAGCAAGGAAGACTTGGAGGTTGCCGAAAGCTGCAAGAAGTACTTCCAAGCCGAATGGTACCCTAATCACCATGTGGTCACCAGAATTGAGCCGATTCTGATTTGGTACGACGCCGAGGAATATCACCAGCACTACTTGGACAACAACCCCGGTGGCTACGAATGTCCTACACACTTTTTGAGAACAAAGCCTAAGGTGTGAATATGGAAACGCATTGGGTCTTTTTTTTTCAACAAAAAAAACATGGGTACTTAATATAGACAATGGTGTCAGGTAATAAAGGATAACTAACTGGATGCACATGTAGCCGAGCTGCGAACAGCCGAGCGCGACAATGCCCGTCACGTGGACGACTCAGCCCGGTGCCGAAGGAGCACAGAGCTTTGAATACAGTCGCCAGGAAAGTGTTTTGAGATAGTGGCATATGTCCTGAAACGCTCCTTAGAGTCTGCTCATAGCCCTCAGAGATGAAAAAAAGCTCCAATTAATCTAGAGATGAAGGACAAACACACCCGTACATCCGCGCACCGCACCAAAAACCAGGACGCGTTCTCTTCACAACTTATCCAACAATGTCACTCTGGGTAGACAAGTACCGGCCAAAAAAGCTTGAGGGCTTGCTGTATCATGAGAACGTGACTCTCTCGTTGAAGGCGCTCGCGTCCACCGGAGACTTTCCGCATTTGCTTGTGTACGGGCCACCAGGAGCCGGCAAGAAAACACGCATCTACGCCACCCTAAACGAGTTGTACGGGGCACAGGTGGACAAATTGAAAATCGACGTCAAGACATTCACCACGTCGTCCAATCGCAAGCTCGAATTCAACGTGTTGTCGTCGCCATACCACTTGGAAATCACGCCCTCGGACATGGGCAACAACGACCGGGTGGTTATCCAGGACCTCTTGAAAGAGGTGGCGCTGACCGAACAGGTGGACTTCCTGAACCAGGCCAAATCCAGCATGAAACACCGGTTCAAGGTGGTGGTGATCAACGAGGCGGACTCGCTCAGCAGAGACGCCCAAGCCGCTTTGCGGCGCACCATGGAGAAGTACTCGTCCAACATTCGGTTGATCATGGTCTGCAACACCATCCTGAACATTACGGCGCCTATCAAGTCACGGACGCTCTTGGTGCGTGTGGCTGCGCCCTCTGCGGCCGAGACGGCTGCCGTGTTGAGCTCCGTGGCGGCCAAAGAGGGCGTTCGTTTCTCCTCGCAAGACCCGGCGGCTATCGAGGCTTTTTTGCTGGATGTGGCGGTTGCCGCAGACTACAATTTGCGGCGGGCTCTTTTGAGTTTCGAGACCCTTGCGATGCAGAGTGACACGGTGAACATTGGCCATGTCAATGCCAGCGTGGTGACGTTGGATTGGGAGTTGCTTATCCAGAGTCTTGCGCGGGCCATTGCCCAGGACCAGTCGGTGGCCAACTTGGCCAAGTTGCGGGTCACCTTCTACGAGTTGTTGTCTCACTGCATTCCCGCTCGGCTCATCTTGAAGACGCTAGCTTTGAACTTGGTCACCATACTCCCGGCCAAGGCACGCGACATTGTGGCACTTGCTGCGGTTTTCGACGAACGCTTGAGTTTGGGCTCTAAGGCCATCTTTCACTTGGAGGGGTTTGCGGCAAAGACCATGGTCGTCATATAGGGACATGGCCTTCTGTCATAGCGCCCCATTGGGTCCTGTGCTTTTCAGAGGCTCTGCTTCGCATCCGCGTACTTCCGAAAGCACGGGCGTCTTTGGAGAGGTCCCAGCTGTTCTTTGACCGAGGACTAGCTTGCTGTGCACAAGCCACTTCTGTCAAAGACAGTACAAACCCCTTCGGCATTGCCAGGATTTCTGCACACTTGCAACTCTGACGTCATCCTCTCAGGATAGCTGTGAAATGCTGTCGTGACCAGTGCTGTGAAGCGTCAAAATATTCCACGGCTTGTTCGACTCCACTGCATCACATTGCGAAATGCTGAATCGCATCTCATATCGCTAGACTAGCGTTGCCCATCCAAAATAGCTCACATCGAGTGTTGTGTTGTATCGTTAACGCGAATGTGTCCCGCCCGACCGTTGACTTAGTGTGTGGATGGACATAGACTATTTCAGGGTCCGTGTCACGTTTTGCAACAGCTGCTGATGCTGAATGACAGCCAGTTATATCCGAGCCCTGTTTACCGTGTACATTCCTCAGGACAGAACTTTTTTGAACACAACTGATTGATCACAACTCTTGGAATACAACTGATTGATCACAACTCTTTGAACGCAACTGATTGATCACAACTCATTTGAACAGAACTTAATGATCACAACTTATTGATCACAACTTGTTGTCACAACTTTTTTGAACAGTACCTACTTGATCACAACTCATTCATCACGACTCATTTGATCACAATTTATTTGAATTGAAATTATCTGAACAGATCATATATTTGAACAGATCGTATATTTGGCAACCGTATAGGTCTCGAGTGCCCGCTCGAGTCTGGCGCGAGACCATGGACACCTGTACACCGTAGTAGTCGGGTCCCCGCGATCTTGTCAAGTGAACCTCGTTCCGCCTTTACACCACAACATGGATTACATCAAGAAAACAATCTGGGGCCCTGATCCCAAGGAGCAGGTATGTTGGTGAACTATCGAAGTATTCAGGCCGCGGATTTTGCGTCCCGTTTGTTGAAGACCTTAGCATATGTCCTCGTACATTCCGGTCACATGGCCATGTCTACCACTTCCTCCTCTGGAATATCTAGCAACCGAACAGGCCTGTGCCTTACTTATTAAGCTAACATTTCTCCTGGCAAGAGCTTGAAGGAATTGACATTTTCCTTGGATACAAGCATTTGGATGAGCCCGATCCCCAATTAATTATACTAACGGCAGATGAGAACCATCAACCAATTGCTTCGCAAGAACAAAAGAGAGCTTGAGAGGTCACTTAACCAATTGCAGCCGTTGAAAAAGAAAACCGAAGGGCTCGTGAAAAAGGCAGCCAAGAGCGGCGACACCAAGTCCGCAAAGATATACGCAAGGGAGCTCATCAACATCCACAATCAGTACAAAAAGCTCCACATATCCAAGACCAGACTAGAGTCCATCACTATGGCCATCAACGAGCAGTGGCAAATGAAAAAATTGACCCACTCCTTGCAATCGTCGACCGGAATCATGAAGGATGTCAACCAATTGGTCCAAATTGGCGCTATCAGCAACACCATGCAGGAGTTATCAAAGGAGTTAATGAAGGCAGGCATCATCAACGAAATGATGGACGACATGGTCGATCTTGAGGTCGATGAGGAGTTGGAGGACGAGTCGCAAGAAGAGGTCAACAAGATCATTCTGTCCTTGACCGAAGACAAGCTCAGCAAGGTGGGCTCTGACGTGCCGGCAACCCCATTGCCCGAAGAACCTGCTACTGTTGAAAGCGAGGATGAGGATATAGAGATGCTTGACCAAATGCAGCAGAGACTCAAGGCTCTCCAAGAGTCTTGAGGCATCTTCTGTATACAAGATGATGGATATCTCCGTCGATCAACTAGATAGAATCTGCATGGAAGATCGAATGCTGTTTTAGCTTTTGCCATGTTTCTTCCCTGGAGCTAATTTGGCTACATGCTCAAATCTGCCACTCATGATCACTCTCAGTCAACTCCTGCTTCGCTGACGCATCTTAACTCATTCTTCCTCGGTATTGACTCCTTCTTCCTGATCTTAACTTCTTCCCTGGCGCATACCTTGACCCATTCAATCGAAATTGAAGAGCATGTTCACAATGATGCAAAAACCAATGTATTGTATGCTCGCTGCCAACTTGAAAGCAGGTGACCGGGATTTGGAGCTAGAAAAGTTATTTGGAAAGAAAAGGGAGGGTTCTGTGGACTTGGATGTGCGCCGGCCAAAACGAAGACTCCGAATCTTCTGATTGATATGTTCCACCTTCCCTTCAACGTGTTTTTCTGATTTGAAGTCATTGTGCATATGCGGGCACACGACGCTGACCAAGATCTTGGAATCGATGAGTACATGCTCGATCTTCAGACTGAGAACGCTTGAATTGCCCTGTGTGGCGAGACCCTGGTCTTTCGGGCTCTTGCGCTTCACATCTGTATACTTGGTCTCGTCTGACTCGGAAGACTTTCTGCCAGCATCTGGGCTTCCTGATATTAGATTGAGCGACTCTCTGCCTCTATGTTGCTCGAAAAATCCATGAGGTCTCTCGTTTGCTTCACCAGTTCGCCTTTGCTCTATGAATGCCTGTGGATTATACAAGTAATTCTTGGTGACTTCCTCTACACCCTCGAGTGGACGCCATACCATACTAGCTTGGAAATCCAAAAGGTCGGAATCCTCTGCTTTCATCGCAAGACCGCTCACGTCAACATCCTCATAGACTCCGGGGGCAGCGTCAACCGGTGATGACGTTCTTGTTTCTGTGTTGAAAGGCCCTGGGGCGTCTTTGATTTTTTGAAACTGCGCCGAGAATTCCATCAAGCTGTCGAGAAATCCATCGCCTTGGCTCGGGCTGGCACTAGCCACGAGCGAGACTAGCTTTATGAAAAAGAATATAGTCGCTGTACCATGCTGGAATCTTGGGTATTTGTGTCTCATCTTCTTTGGATGATCCGCAAGATGCAAAAGCATCAATTCATATAAATGTGTGAAAAGTGTTACACAAGTATATGTGCACCTGCATTAGCGATAAGGGCCGCTCGCAAAAGCGACACCCTTCCTGATCTATTTGGTGCCGAGTGGGCTGCTGGCCTCGGCTTAAAACTTTTATTTATCATAGTTTATTGATGCAAATTATATAAAGGCTTTTTTGATTAGCAAAGTTGAGTTATCGCTTAGCGTCGGAGAATCGAGGACAAGAGCCGCTGCTCCAGCCTATATTCCTCAGTTAATGCCACCGGCTGATATAGAAGCAGCAGCAATTGCAATTGCAACCCATGTAGAGTATCCAATTCTCGAGCCCGCGCTTTGAAGAACGGCCGTGGCATTGCTAGATGCCTGATCGTAGTCATTTTGTCTTCTGATCTTTCTGATCTGGTCAACGCCCTCTAATTCATCAATGGCTTGTGAGTCGGAGGTGGAAGAAGCGACTGAGTTTGAGTCCAAATCAGAGTTTGAGTCATCGAAATCATTGCCTTCTGTTTCCTGTGCCATCACTTCGGGGCCGGACTCTGAGTGGTCTTCTGAGTCTTCGCCAACAAGTTTGATCAAGTTGCTAATATTCCCGACTTTTTCGATGTTTTTGATGTGGTCAATTCTTGTCACCAAGTCGGGATTTTCGATCGTTTTGACTTTTTCTATGTTGTGGATAACTTCAACATGTCCCACATCCCCGATGTCGTCAGGATCTTCGAGATACTCTACATTCTTGACATGTTCGATGTTGCCAATTCCACTCATAACGATCTTTCGTTCGTGTCTTGAGAAGTCCGCGTTGGCGGGCTGTACAGAGAGTGCTTGGAAGTAGTGGTCATGATAGCTCAGGTCCTCGTGCACATCTTCGTCATCTTCGTTTGCTTCATCGCCCAAAGATTCGGTATCGGATTTAGTGGCAGGGACGAGCTCGACATTGTTGATTCTCTCAATGTTCTCGATTGTGCCCACATTATCGGTTTCCAAGTTCTTCGAATGCTTAACTGACTCGATGTTTTTGATTTCCTCAATGTAATCGATATGTTCCAAGTTTTGGAGGTTGTTGATGAATTCAATGTTGTCAATCGTTTCGACATTTTGGATTCCTGCTTTCTTGAATTCAGTAGGGTCATCTTCAGTTTCCTCGGCTTCAGCAATCCCGGTCAGACCATCCTCCGTGGAGAAGATGGAAACAGTTTCAATGTTTTCGATTCGTTCGACGTTCCCGATATTTTGGATGTCTTCAAGGCTCTGGACGTTTTTGATTGTTTCGATATTGTCGATGAACTCAATTTTGCTCAAGTCATCAAGGTTGTCAAGAGTCTTGATATTCTCGACTTTATTGATATAATCGATATTCTTGATATCCGCAAGATCGTCGATTGCTTTGATGCTTCCCACGTTGCCAATATTCTTGATGAGGTTGGCATTCTTGATGTCGTCGATGTTCTCGATGTGCTCCACCCGGTCAATGCTTCCAACATTACTAATGTTGCGCAAGTCATCAATGTAGGTGATTGTATCAATGGATCCGATGTATTCAATTTCGTCAATCTTGTCAAAATTGTTGAGGAGGCCGATGTTGCTGATATAGCCGATTTTGGCTTTGGGCAAAGAGTCAACAACCGGCTGCTGTGGAAGAACTTCTTCCTCTTCTTCTTCGGCGTCTTCGTAAGCCGTTTCTTGAGAATCAGGCTCCTCAGTGTTCGATTCTGGGACTTCTGGTAAAGGACTTTCTTCGTTGGAAAACAGCACTTCTTTTGGGACAGGCATACTGAAAGCCGAGGCCGAAGCGCCTGGTTGTTGTGTGTCTTCAGTCATAAACTGAGAATAGAACTGAGAAACAATGAAATCGTGAATGATGCCGGTAGTTTTGGAATCGGAAGTGGCGGCCAAGGACTCGTAGAGGAACCTGAAACAGTCAATTTGCTGCATCAAATCCTCATTCTGCGCGAGGTCATCGGGAACTTCAGCTTCCGTGCCAAACAAGATCTGGTTGATTTGCATGAACTTAGCCTCAGAGATGGCGGACTTATGGTCCTGCGACTCAAAAGAGAACGAGCACATATGGTCCCCACTGGAGATGTCAAAGACCAAAGGGCCGTCCGAGACCCCGTTTTGCACGGCTATAGCCAAAGCATCCGGGTCGCTGAGATCGGGCCCATTTTTAGCCACATCGTTGACTTTGGGCTCCAAAAGTTGAGGTGAAGCCGCAACGAAACTGTTTCCGTTCAGATAGGAGTCAGGCACCTTCGCCAAAGTGCCGGTCAAAATGGCAAGCAAGAAAAAGTAAGGTTTCATTTGCGAGGGTACAAATTGCGGGAGCTAGGCGATTCAGAGTTTTGTGCTGCAAGAAGGGTCTTCGTTCGATAGCTTTGGTATTGTTGCAAACTTGTGTCGGTTTGTTGGTAGCGACAGAGCAGATGTTCTAAGACTGGTGTTATCCGGTAGATAGCTTTCTGGGTGGTGATGGGTAAAAAAGCCCAGTTGACTGGGAAGAGCCGTGCCTTTAATACGTCTCTGTATTTCTGTACATGCGCTGTGCAACCGATTGCAAAAAAAGGTACAGGAAAAGAGCATGTAAGCGGTCCGCCATACATATTAAGAAGAATGCGGTCGGGTCGGCTGGGAGCAAATTGCGTCCCTTATTCTTGCAGTCTCGAAGTCATCATTTTCCAATGGCATGACCCTAAAAGCCACAGACAACTAAATCGATAACGGCCGGTGCGCTGTGTGCAGGACAAGACGGTCCGGGCGAACCCGACACCCCACATTTTCTGGAACATGCAAGCAGCCATGATAAACAGGCTTCTGGAAGTAGCAGCTTTGTTTCATGACGTTTCCTGGGGCCAGAAGCGGGCACTCTGCAGGATATAAGGCCTGTGACCACTCAAAACACTCACCCGACCCCCCGACACGCTCCAGCACGTCTGGCCCCAAAATGCCATTTCGTTGAACCTAGCATCCTGTTCTAGGCGACCCTGTATAGTGGCATCTTCATTGGAGGTCACTTTCTGAGATCACGGGTCCAGCCGTGAAGCTCTTGGGTCACCTTGTTTAGCATGTCGGTCTGGGCTTCGATATGGTCCAACTCGGCCAACACAGCCCGGAGCTGCACCGCCGTATCTGCCATGACGGCCAGATCGGCCTCTAACGCGCCAAGTTGCTGTTCTAGCTTGATGTAGTTAAGCGACTGGTTGGTGTTAAGGTTTTCGAGGAGGTTGAGGTCGATCGTCGAGACCTTGGTGTCGGCGTCGACCAACGCCTGGGCCAGTTTGAGCGCGTGCAGGATGAGTCTGCTGCTGTCTGCTGAGGCCATGGCTTGTGGGTAGAAAGCACGTAGTTGGTGGTAGACTGCGTGAGTCAGGAGCCAGAAGGCGGGCGTGTGTGCAGGTCGCCGCCGGGGTGCTGTCTACGGGGTGCTGTCTCGAGGGTGTCTGGGGCCGGGACCTCCTGGGGACCCCCTTGAACCTCTTTGGGAATGTCGTGTTTCTCTATGTACAGCCGCCGGTTGCGGACGGGGGTTTGCCGGGAGTCTGGCGGGGCTAGTGTGGCGCCACCAGAAGCCGTGGCGAGCGCTCTTATCTTCCTCGGTACAAGCGGTATTCGGGGAGCTTGGACGCCTGGATATTGGCCCACTTCTTGGTGGGCGCCTGGCTCATCATCTGCTCGTAGTTCACGGCGTCCGGCTTGTCGATCAACTCGGTGGGACTCACGCGGATTTTGGACGACGGATCGATGATCTCAAAGATCCCCGGCAACTTGTCGGACGCCTTGCGCAACGCCTCGCGCGCCACCTTGTCGTGGATCTTGCCCTGGATCTCGAAAAGCACTTTGCCGGTCGGCACGCGGCACGCCCAGTGGTCGAACGCACCCTTACCCTTACCCATTCTGGTCTGGTTTCCTTTGATGCACACGGGGGTGTTGCACGTGAACCGGGTCACCAACGAGGCGCCCAGCGGCCGGATTTCTCTCAGAATCACCTTGTCGGCCTCCTTCAATTGCGTGGCAGTCATCCGCAACCCGTTGGATTTGAGCCGCAACCCGTACTCCCCGAACTCCAAGGAGTTTCCCTTGATCGAGCCGCCGGTTCTCACCGTGACCCGGCCCTTGAACGCCTTCCGAACCCGTTTGTATCTGGGGGCATACTCGTGTTTGAACCGTTTGAAGATGCTGAGCATGTCCGTGGCCGCGCCTGGCCGCAGCGGCCCGGCAACCAGTGCCTTGAGCACCAGAAATGGTTGCAGTCTCAAAGACCCGAGGATTTGGCTGAACATGAGGGCGTGGGAGACTGAGGATCGTGAGGTTGGATGTCTGCTTTTCGCTTTTCGCTTTTTTTGCGGCGCGCTGTGTGCAGTGCCGCTTGGGGTCTAGCTAAGCTCTGGTCCACTTGCAAGTTTGGCCAAAATGGGAGGATTTGTGGAATGATAGAGATTGACTGCTAACTTCTGCGGTTCTTGAAATGTGTTGTTTCTGCGTTTAGGGATTCTTATCTCAGTGGTTCTTCTCGTCTGGCTACAGGTGAGCCTGGGGTACGGCAGTCCTGCATGCCTTCGCCTACAACACCACACCAACTACGTCTGGCTTCAATTTCTTTAGCGGACTTAGCACGAGTTTCTCTGATGTTGTGGTGCATGGAAATGTTATGTTTGGAAAGAATTGGTATCTTTGCTTCTTTTTCATTTCCAAGCATGTTGATGATTGAGCCTTAAATCAATGCTTTTTGGGTCGCATTTTGCAACCAAGAAACTTTACCCTCCAGACACACGAACCATTCTTCAATGTTGTCAAAAACACGTTTTATGCTTTTTTTTCGTGTTCTCTATGGGATGCATTCAAGAAACGACAAGAATCAGTCAAGTTACAGCAGCACCCATAACTTCACCTCGTCTAGTGATTCTAACTGATTTGGTCCAATTCATAAATGATACAGCACTGAGCATGGAATCTGGCCTCCACGCCAGCTTGGCCTAAGTTGCTGGTAGAAACACTTGCACTGTCATAACAATAACGAAGTACCAGCTCAAAATGGTAGTTTCTGAAGATAAAAAAGTCAGGGACCGAGACTGACTATTCCTCCATCCATCTTCAAACGATGCAGAGTGTAAAAGCTGCTCAAAGTGTAAAAGCTGTTCAAAGTATAAAAGCTGCTCAAAGTATAAAAGCTGTTCAAAGCATAGAAGCTGTTTAAACTATAAAAGCTATAAAAGCTGTACAAAATAGAAAAACCAGCTCAACTGATAAAAGCTAGCTTTAAGTACACAAGCTGAATGATTCAACTCATATGAAAGACGACTCAGTATATAAAAGCTAGACGAGTCAGTACAAGACGTTACTGGCTAGCGATACAGATTATTTTGGTGGAGTCTATCAGCAAGTTGATAGGTCCTTGGAGTTAGCACAATTCAAAAACAGTCATACGACTTCCGGCAATCATTTCTTCCATCGGGTGACTTGAGAGGGCCTTCAGCTATAGTAGAAGCATGCTTGTGTTGGAAATAGTCTTTGTCTTTTATCAATTCATTTACTTTTCGATTCTATTCATCGTTTTATTTCTAGATCTATATGCTTGATTTTATATCTCGGCGACAAGAGCAATTAAGAGAAATAGCAGTCAAGTGGACTGAGGCTACCAGGTGGTATACTTGACATGAAAGAGGAATGCAAAGCCAGTCTCAATGCAAGAGTCTGAATATTTACACCAAAGGATTGTGCTATTCAATGGCGATGTCACTAAATTATTGAGACGACGACAGCTGGAAAGATGTCAACCCGGTGTCAGGCTGACCTCTAATGAGACTGACTCAGTGTCAGGGTTTGTGAAGCGGTTCTGGACCGATCTTACGTTCCGTGAAAACCAGAATAAGTCTTCAAAAATGCAGATGGCTGCATTTCGCTTTCTGCTCGAGAATCCAACATGATAGGACGGCCAGCAGGTGCATCACCGCTGTGCCAAACACTCAGATCTCGCCTTTTCTATGTACAAATGTCGTTCCTGGGCACATTTAGCGGATTTGGACATTATAAGCGGTCACGAGATCAGCCTCCACCTTCTTATGTATTTCGTTGATCTCTTCGTTGGTCAAATTGCGATCCATTGACTGATAATGGATACCGTAACATTGAGACCTGCGGCCTGTTTTGGGATGCACGAACTCGTCCTTCAAAGTAACACTCTCCACCAAGTCACCACCATGCAGTCTGACGACCTCCATCACATCGTTCGTGTGTAAGGCCGATTCCGTGTTGAGCCAGTAACTAACATCACGCTTGACTCCGGGGTACTTCGAGTATGGCTGGAACGTTGATATTTGACCCTGCTTGAATTGACGAGAGAAACGCTCGTCTTTCAGCCAAAATAACCGAATATCTGGAATACCGAAAAGAAGCATGGCAATTCGGTCCAATCCGATGCCAAATGCCCATCCGAATTTGTCCTCCGAGATCCCAGAGTTCTTGAGGATATTTTGCTGCACAACTCCGCATCCACAGCATTCAAGCCATTCGCCTTTCCACCAGACCTCAATTTCCCAAGAGGGACTAGTCCAAGGAAAAAATGCCTCTACCCAACGGACTTTGAGAGGTTCATTAAGGTATGGCTCAGATGAGCCTGCTTGGAGCGCTGACTTACGTGCCTGCTCAAATAAGAGATGAATCAAGTACTCTATTGTTTTCTTGAGGTGCGTAGATGTCAACAAAACCTGTTCGTCGGTCATGTAAAGCTGTTTAGGATTGTCATCATTGAAAGGAGTAAGCCGGAATGGATCCTCAACAACGATGTCCGTTTCGGGTATAGCTTCAATGTCTGCTTTCAATTTTTCAATGTCATCGCTTTGCGACCATAATCTTGCGCCTTCCATTTGATGAAAGGCAGGGTAGTGAGTTCTGTCAATTTCATCCCGGCGATAAACGTCAGCGGTAATGAAGTAACCTGGTGTCGTGCACTTCTGGAAACATTCGTGTTCATGAGCAGACGTGTGTGTCCTAAGCAAGTGATCTTTGTTGATGTAATAAGTATCAGACTTGGATCTTCCCGGATGGTCGGCGGGAAAATCAAGGATATCAAAATTTTCAAACGTTGTAACAATCGGCTTGAAGTCATTGTAGAAGGTATAACCCAAACCCTTGAAATTGCTCTGAATAAGGTTTTGAAGAATTCCGATAGGATGATCTGGGTTCTGGTGCAACTGCCGCTCTGTGAGTCCGAGAATCAGCTCGGGAACATTGGTCCACTCGTCCCTCTCGTATGATTTGCCTGCAATCACCAATGATGACTTGAAGCGTCTCAGCTTCATGCAGAGCTGCCGAAGGCTCGCAAATCTCACGGGAAACATGTCCTGGGGTTCTCAAAGTCTCACCCGGTAGGAGAGATTTCGCATTTTTCTCGTTTCTCCTGCATGCGATTACCCCGATTCGCGAATGGCTGTGTATTTCAAATGGCTGCGCACCTTACCAGGTTTCTTGGATGTATCTTCCTCCGTTTTCCAATTTAATCAAGAAAGATTCTGGTTCTGCTATAGACTCCCTTAGTATTTCTGCGAGAGTCAAGCGTACCTGTATGGGCATTTTTCCACTAGCACCGCAGAGAAATATGATAGCATTCTCCTCCAAAATAAGTTTCCGGACAAGTGCCGCTTCGGCAAAAAGTCGGTCCTGAACATACTTAAACTTGAACCCGGGTTGTCTCGAAATTGCTTCAAAGACTTTGAGTTGGTCCAAGTTCTCGTAGGCCTCGAACGACTCTTTGAAGAAGTAGTCCTTTTCTGAGTTTCTGAATCCGTAAAACAAATATAGGTCCTGAATCCCAGCAGCAGTATCAATCAAAGATTTCATTGGAGCAATCCCTGTTCCAGGGGCTATCATGAGGATTGGGGGCGTTGTGTTTGTCAGATTGCTAAATTTCAACTTTGACTTGTGGATAGAGAACATGAATTTGTCTCCTTTCGCCAATTTTTTGACCCATTTAGTGCACAAACCCTTCCTAATTCGTCTGAGTATTGTCTTATACTCGACAATACCAATAAGAAGCTCAACGGAGCGCGGAGATGGTTTAGATGCTATCAGGAACAAGCGCACTTTTATGAGGGGCAAAAGGTCTAGGACATACTCAACTGGGATCCTGAGGTTCTGCTGAAACTCCATTATTGTTTCTAAAATGGATCTGCGAGGGCGATTAGCGTAGTTGTAAAGATCCTCACTTTCCTCCAATTTGGTGAAGTCATAAAGCTTCTCTTTTTCTCTTTGCCCATCCGCGGTAGAATCGTCGACAAACAAAAAAAGAAGGGAAAAGAATGATCTCCGGGGAATAGACAAGATGTCCAAATGATAGGTTAAAAGGGATCTTAACGTAAGCTTTGAGCGGTCGATAAATCCACCTTCAACATTGATGTGACTCGAGATATCCAAGGGCAAATCTGCTGAAGATAACCAGTGCGGCTGTGACTCAAGTAGACGCTGAACATCTTGCGGGTCGTTCGGAGGGTACAATGCAACAGTGTCGCCCGGAGCATAATCCAAGCAATCGTCTCCCTCGATCAGAAAGCAGAGGTGACGCACGTCCTGAAAGTGATCTTCGGGGGTAAGTCTGGGGTTCTGCTCAACCACCGCTGTGTGGAGGTGCTTACCGTCGCGCGTCAATCCGACCTCATTTATGCTTAGGTGTGACAAGTCGTTGACTATTGAGTCAAGCTGCTGGGCCGCTGCAGTTAATGCGGTTTTGGATGCTTGTGCTCCAGAGTTTCTGATAGTGACTTCGTATTCAGGTGGAAGCAATGTCTGGTCGTCGAGAGTTGGCAAATTGTCAAAATAAGGATGCAATGCCGACATTAGAGAACTGACCCACTCGCTGTAGAAGCCATCCACGCCTTCGGGGGCCATCTCGTCACTCTCGCATCTTGCACTCAATTCCTTGCAACCGAGTTGCATGAGTCTAGTGTGGATTTTCTTAATCGCGTAGTTGAACTTCACGTAAGAAGTGTCTCCAATACCAAAAGTGGTGAGGTGGATATGGCTGAAAAGATCAGCAGGCAACTTCTTGCGGAGTAGAAACTTCATAAATTTCTTGCCGTTGCGAGGAATTTCTCCCTGCCCAGTGGTCGAACATAGCACGATGAGAAAGCGGGTTTCTGTTATAAGCTTCTCCGGAGGGAAGTCATTGAGCGCCGCCACCGTTGGCTCGAGTGACATATATCGGAGTTTGCGGGCGAGGTAATGTGCATAGTCTTGCGCATTACCCGTTTCGCTTCCGTAGAGAACCGTCACGCTTTTGGGGTCTTGCATCGGGAAAAGGGTGCCTTCGGGATTGGAGGTGGTTATCAGATGTTGAAGACCAGACGCAAGTGTGCAGTGCCGGGCGCGAGGTCGGCTCGCATCTCGATCGCGTGCGCTTGACTCACGATCTGCTCCGGCACACACTCCTTGTGCAAGTGATGGATGCAATCTTTCAAGGAGACAGGCGCATCTTTTTTCTCCTGACATTAGCTTGATTTCGCTGGCCTCAACACTGAGATTTTCTTCTAGCCCCTGACAACTCAGATCACCTTCTAGCCCCTGACATCTCCCGGGACCCCAACTCCAACTGCACCCTGAATAGAACAATCACGGGACCCAGCAGTACCTCCCAAAACGCCAGAAAGCTGCCCACCGCTAGAAGGGCTCTCACTGGAAAAAAGTGGCAAATCAGGGAAAGTGGCAGAATAAGGTAGGGGTCACAAATGCAAAGGGGGTGGAGGAGAAGGAAACCGCGGGGACGCGGGGCGGGTGGCTGCAACATGACAGTTTTGTGCCGCACACGCGGCCGTGGGCGCGCAGCTAAAAAATCTCATTCAACAACACCTTCAAAACACCATCCTGTCTAATGCCCAGAGTCAAGCGCCAAAACACCGAGGCCGAGTCCAGTGCCAAAAAACCCAAATCCGGCAATGTCTACCGTGGGTTTTTGGACTCGCTCGATGCTCTAAAATCCGAAGATGACTCGCGTCTTCTAGTCACCGCCTTCGTCAAGCTTCCCTCCAAGAAGTTGTATCCGGACTACTATGCGCTCATTGAGGAGCCCATATCGTTGAACGAAATAGGCAAGAAAGTCGCAAAGTCGGCCTATCCTGACCTGCTGGCTTTCGTGGCCGACTTCCAGCTTATGTATGACAATGCTGCCAAGTACAACGACCCGGACTCGTGGATCGTGCAGGACGCCAAAAGCTTGCTCGAATACCTACAGACCCATGCAGGTGAGCTCGATCGGCCAGCTGAAGTTGATCTCCCTCAGTTGTCGAAGCTTTGTCTGGACCTTCTCTCGGAGTTGATCAACCATGAATTCCTGGACGATGGACAATTAAGTGGGCCATTTCTTGAGGACATCGACCCTGAGGAATACCCAGATTACTATAAGTTGATAGAGCACCCGACTTCTTTCAAAGATGTGCAGACTCGTCTCGAAAACTTGTCCTTGTTCAGCGAGGATAACTCTCTAGCGGAAAACTTGCAGAGTTTCTATGATGCTACTGCCTTAATCTTTTCCAATGCGCAAGCTTACAATGACGAGGCCTCGTTAATCCATGAAGATCTGAAACAGTTCCAAGCTCTTCTAGACGAAAAGTATTCCGCTTTAACGATGTCTCTTTTGGGCGAGTCCTCGCCCAAAGGCGGCGTAAAGTTGAAGTTGAAAGCTCCAAAGGAGCCTGTCAAACTCAAACTTAGCTTAAAGGGAAAGGAGGCGTCGCCATCAGTCGAGCCCCCAGCAAAGAAAAAAAGAGGTAGAAAGCCCAAAAAATTGATAGAGCAAATGGCTTTGGAGGCCGAGGCTGCAGTGAAAGCAGAGACCCCTGCGGAACAGCTGGTTGATGAGACGCAGGATGACGAGGACGACGACAATCCTTCTGTTAATGCTGTGGAAATGCATGCGATGGGTAAATCCAAGACAGCTCCTTCGAGTGATGAAGTCTTTATACGCAGAGCCAACTTTACTTCCTCCCAGAGTGTCTGTGATAAAGTGATGGATTCACTCCCCACACAAGGCGCTTATCAAAATCTGCTGAAAGCTGAAATGGTAAAGAGGTCACTTTATCCCGAAGCCCCAGACGTGTCCTTGGCCACATTTTTCAATTACGAGTTCGAGCCTTTTGGATACTCCTCCAAAGCATATTCTGTCACCTTGCCACAAGACACTTCGCCTTTGACACATTTTAAAGTCTATCTTCATGAATTGATTTATGACATCAAAAGAGATGACCTTACTGATGGCCAGGGGCTCTTGAAAGGCAAAGCCGAGGAAGATTTCATGTGTGCATTATACTTAAATGACGAGGAAATGTCGGGAGGGCTAGAGATGAATGAGGAAATTGACCCGACGAATGAAGATGGCAAATTGTTGAGTCTTGGTTATGATTTGAAATTGAACTACGGTCTTAATATCATCAACTTCGAATTGAGGCTTTCGCCAAGCTTGTCGAAGAGCTTGAAGAAGAAGGATTTTGAGGTGGAATCCACGGAAATTGCAGGGCGTCATACAAGACATCAAACACAACAATTCAAGCTCAATTGGGACGTTGAGAAATTCACGCTCTACGTTGTCTCATTGGGTGCATAAATGCTAAAGCTCTTAACCGCACCGTGGTATCAAGGCTTTATCCAACTTTACTTGCCTATACAAAAACTGGAAAAAACAACACCGAGAACTTCCTCCACGCCCACGGCATCTCCGGTAATTTTGCCTATACCATCGACGGACTGACGGAGGCATTCTGACGCGAAAACGACGTCGCCAGCATCTTTCCATATCTTGAACTGTTCCAATCCATAGAGCACGTCATTCTCAAGGTGATCCTGTGCCCTGGCCGATATGGAGACAGGATCTAGTGCATCATCAGAGGCGAATCCGTGAAACAGTTTCACGAGTTTTTCTCGCAACTGAGGCATACCCATCTCCGATATGCATGAAATGGGAAATATTGTGTCGCAGTCCACGTCAAGCCGGTGGGCAAACTCGGGCACGCAGCGCAAGGGGTCAGCGACCAAGTCTGATTTGTTCAAAGCGACGATCATGGGCATGTTTGCTTCCTTCAAGAGCTCAATGTGCGATAAGATTTCTTCGCTGACGGGCTCGTTGATGGGGGCCACTACCAACGCAAAGTCGCCGAGAATGGATTTTTCCTTTGCGCGTCTAATCCCTTCACGCTCAATCAACTCCAAAGAGTCTCTGATGCCGGCGGTGTCGCCGGCTATCACCTTATAGCCCTCGATGTCTAGAGGAACATCCAAGACGTCGCGGGTGGTGCCCGGGATGTCAGATACGATGGCCAAGTCGGAACCGGCCAAGTAGTTAAGAAGAGACAGTTTGCCTGCATTAGGCGGCCCCATCAAAGTCAATTTGATACCTTTCAAGAGAATCTCGGAGCGTTTGACTTTGGCGAGGTGCTTTTTGATGTCGCTGATCAAGCCATCGATGCTGGCCTCGACGTCCAGGAATAGATGCTCGGTCTCCTCGACGTCATGCTCCTCGCCAAAGTCGATGACCGTAGTCAAGAGCGCGACATTGCGCACTATCTCCTCTCTCCACCGGTGGACCAAGTTCTTATTCTGCCCCGTGAGCGAGGCCAACGCACTTCTCCGCTGGGACTCTGTCTCGGCATCGATCATTTCTCGTATTCCCTCGATCTCCGTGAGATCAAACTTGCCGTTCTCGAAGGCCCGGCGGGAAAACTCGCCCTGCTCTGCGCACCGCACGTGGATCCCGTTTTCCGGCAGATGATTCTGCTTCACAGCGTCGAGAACAGACTTGACAATCGACGTCCCTCCGTGCACGTGTAGTTCGAGGAGATCCTCGCCGGTGTATGTTCGGGGGCCTTTGAAGAAAGTAGCCAAGGCGTGGTCCAAAAGTCCGCCATCTGGGCCATAAAGACACCTTAGCAGGGCGGTTCTGTGGGGAGGAACGGGCCGACTGCGGGTGAGCAGCTGCAAGACACGGGCGGCGTGGGACCCCAGCACGCGGATCACGCCAATGGCGGCCCGGCCGGGCCGGGTGGAAAGGGCATAGATTGTGGGGCGGGACATGGCAAGAGAGTAGGGCATCTCTGCGCGCACGTCGCGTTGGGCTGCAGCGAAAGTGGCCCCCGCGCAGCCCCGCGCAGCACCAGGGAACCTCCATCTCTTTCGGGCACAGCCTTCCATGACGTTTCTTTCTGTGGCCAGGCACGCGCTGCCACTTCGCTTACGCGCCGCCTTCCACACCGGCGTGCGCTTGTGCGGCCACGAAAACCCCCTCGGACTCCCGCGGACCCCGGGCTTGTCTGCCAAAAAACTCCCGCTCAAGCAACGGATCGCCAACGTGGACCGCATCGTGCTAGTCTCGTCCGCCAAGGGTGGCGTGGGCAAGAGCACGGTGTCGGTGAACGTGGCGTTGGCGCTCAAGAAGTTGGGCAAGCAGGTGGGTATCTTGGACGCCGACCTCTTTGGGCCGTCGGTTCCTAAACTCCTCAATCTCCAGGGCGAGCCGCGGTTGTCGGAAGAGGGCCGCTTGCTCCCGCTCACCAACTACGGGCTCCCCTCGATGTCCATGGGCTACTTGGTGCGCCCGGAAACCCCCGTGGTGTGGCGCGGCTTGTTGGTGATGAAGGCGCTCCAGCAGCTTCTCTTCGATGTGGCTTGGCCCCGTCTCGACTACTTGGTCGTGGACATGCCGCCGGGCACGGGAGACACGCAATTGACCATCAGCCAGCAGCTCAAGGTCGACGGCGCGGTGATTGTCACCACGCCCCAGGACATTGCGTTGCTTGATGCAGTCAAGGGCATTGCCATGTTCAACAAGGTCGACATTCCGTTGTTGGGCATGGTCGAAAATATGAGCTACTATGAGTGTCCCAGCTGCCACCACCACTCGCACATCTTTGGCCACGGCGGGGCCCGCCGCGAGGCCGAAAAGCACGGCTTGTCGATTCTTGGGTCTATCCCGTTGAGTGCAGACATCTGTGAAGGCCACGGCGATGCTCCTGTGGTGATTTCAGGCAAAGGCGAGGTTGCGCAGCCGTACGAAAATATAGCCAGGGCTGTTGTAGAGCGGCTTGAGGCGTGAGTGGTGTGCTTGTTGCTTGTGGGTGTGTCTAGAGGCTTGGTGCAACCCCTTTAAAGTTTTCCTGTGTCTTCAGGCCTTGGGCACTGGCTATCTATATGATGTCGATTTCCTCGTGCTTTAAGCCCCCTAGAGACATGTCTTTAAGAATCTGCCAAGCAAACATCTGCGGTGACATACCTTTACTGACTCTGGTTGAATAGCGTGCATGCGATACTTAGCTATTTAAAAAGCAAGCCGTTTCCGGCCCCGCCTGCCCTGTTGAATTAATCTCCTGCCCTGTTGAGCTAATTCAGCCTGCCCTGTTGAGTTAATCCAGCCTGTCCTGTTGAGTTAATCCAGCCTGTCCTGTTGTGTTAATCCAGCCTGCCCTGTTACCTCCAAATCAGCAGTCTCAATAAGAGTATCACATGAAAACCACAGCCAACGCAAACGTCACAGCTGCAATCGTGGACGGACAACTCTGGGTCTGGGCGTTCGCCGCATTGGCCTGCGAGTCTGATGTCATGTCTTGGGTGCTTGCCGCCCTGGCCCCAAAAATACTGTGCTTGAGTTTCGCCAAAAAGTTGAGGCCTCTGGGCCTTGGTGTTTTCAGGACCCCACTGCCACCCTGGGGCGCATGGAGTAGTGTGTTCAGCTGTCCTACCCGGCCTCTGGCTGCGCTGTCACCGTTCAAAATCTCTTCCAAGGTAGTCTTGGTTTGATTTACTGCCGCCTTCTGTGGATTTGGGCCGTTAACAAGTAGGCTGCGAAGCTGGCTTGCAACCGGGCCCTCGAGCCCGGAGAGTGCCGCCCGAAAGTCCTCTTGGTTCATTAACGCCTGCAAGAGTTTCTGGACGTCATCAGCGTCCATTGCAGCCGTGCTCTGTTTTTCAGCAGATTGTTCTGTAGGCTCTGTTTCGGGTGAAGGCAATAGGACTGTATTATCCTTCCCGCTGTCGGCCTTTGTATCGACTGCTGCATGTATTCTCGAAGTTTTCAAGCCCATGATGTCTTTGTAGCTGATTTTGGCCACCGTCTGATTTGGCTCAGGATACCTCTGGGGTGGGGCCACTTTGGGCAGCTTGGAGAAAGTCGTGGGCAATTTGGTCGACTCCAACACCGACCTCAAGTTGGAATGCTTGGTTGGCCTTAAATTTGATCTGGAATTGCTGTAAGTGTCTGGGGTTAACTGAGGAGTGTCGTTGTGGCTCCTTGGAATGGCCTCATTGTCAGTATTCTTTTCTGATTTTGTTGTGGCTTCACTCGAATCAATTGAGTCGGAATCGAGATTGTTGATGGTACCTGATGGGCCCATTTGGCGGTTCATATAGGGTTTCTCAACTCCGATAAGGAAACTCTCCAGATTCGGTGAATTTTCCGGATTAAGGGAACTTTCTGGATCCAGGGCAGTTTCCAGATTCAGGGAATTTTCTAAATTCAGGGTACTTTCGTTCAGATCCAGGTCGACTTCTTGCAGTTCAGTAGCTTCGTCCTCAAAGGAAACGCTAAATTCCTGTCTTTTTCCGTCGGAAGAATTGTTGAGCAAGAGCAGACGTAAGCCGTGGGCCACTTTCTGGGTATATCCGGAACCTGCCGACTCGGGTGCGGTGTGATTTTTGAAAACAGCTTCTTTTTCGGAGGTTTTTGCTTCCTGGGAAATAAAAGCTTCTTTGGAAGGTGCTTCTTGGGAAACAAAAGCTTCCTTTGAAGATGGTGCTTTTTGGGAAAGAAAAGCTTCTTTGGAAGACGGTGCTTCTTTATGGAAAGCCACTGCTTCTCTGTTGCTTGTTCGAGGCGAGGCTACTAGAAGCACATGTGGGCGGGACTCAAGCAGATTGGGGTCTTTTTTGGCTGGTACTTTGGGAGAACCAACCCGTTCTGTTAGCAAAGCGACCAGCGGCATTTTTGAAATGCTCGCAGATCCGTGGGGATGACTGGCGCCTTTGTCCTCTTTGCCCCAGTCAGCATGTTGCAAGACATCCAATGCCTTGGGCTCCAAGTGGGCAGCACCATCCTCGGAGGGTAGTTTTATGCGTGTGTCTGGATCATAGTGAATCTCAGCTTCTCCAGTAAGGCCAAGAGCGTGGCTTTCAGGGGGCGGCATCAACTCATGAGATGAGTGCTCGGAAGACCACGTAGATTTCTGATACAGTGGGGTACCGCTTGCATCCAAGGAGGCAGAAATGGACAAATGCAGTGCGTCGTCTAAGGCTTGTGCTTTTAGAATCAGGCGGAATAGCAGGATATGCTGCAGAGCTTCAAGGGCTCTAGCGTCTTCAATAGCAAGACTTGTAGTGAAGCTTAATAGGAACCAGATACCAAAGAGCATTTTCAAGTGTTCTTCAGAAATATTGAGATTCAGAGGAGTTTTCAGAGATATTAAGTTTTGAGGGATATTGAGTTTTCAGAGATCTTGGGTTTTTCGAAAAACTTGACTTTTAGAGATGCTAGGTGTTCTTCGGAGATATTGAGTTTTCAGAGATCTTGTGTCTTTCAAAAAACTTGACTTTTTAGAGATGCTAGGTGTTCTTCGGAGATATTGAGTTTTCAGTTACTAGGTTCTGTCCTCAGAGATATTAAGACTTCTGTGACTTGTCTTCCGTGGCTGTCTTTGATCTATCCTAACAGTTAGTACTTGATACAATCACTCACTGCAACGCTGCCCTGCAATTCGACCTTGAGTCGTTTTGCAAGAAATTCAGTGGAATTAAGTAAGAGCCTCTTTATCAAGACTGCAATAAGTTAAGTCTTGGGAAGTCCGGGAGTACGGAAGGAAAGCGGGAAGCCTGAGAACGAGCCAACAAGGTGCCCTGCTGGCGCGAATTTGTACCAGCGGCGTCTTTACAAAAAAAACAGAAACAGCAGGCAAAAATCCAGCTAGGCTCCGCTAACAAGGCAATCGAGAGATCGCCACCAACAGCACCGAAAAAGGAGAGGGTGAATGGGTCGAAGAGCTCCGGAAGACAAATACGCAGAAACTGGCCCAGTAGGCACCAGGCCGTCGTTTGGGTGCAAATCCAGCCCGCGCACAGCAGCCCCAGCAGCAGCCGTCACATGACCCCGTCTGCAAACAACACATGCACGCAACCATAACCATCAAGACGCGCGGGCGGTCCGCGCACGTGCTGCTCTCGCCGTACCCCTCCGCCCGGTGTACCCCTACCCCTGACCTCGAGAGCACGCGCCTTTCCATCCAACGCACCCTGCCCACCGCCTCCCACCATGCAACTGCCCCTGCGAGTGGCCACCTCTTCGTCCACCGACTCCAGCGACGGGCCCTGGCTCTCCAAAGAACACGACCTGACCTACATGATCACCGACACCGAGAGTGACGACTCGTCGTCGTGGTCCGACAGCGCGGACGCCGCGGCCCACGCCCACTGCGACGCGTACATGGGCCAGTCGCAGATCCGCATCACCGACAGCGGCCACCTCTACTTGGCGGACGACGCGCCGGTGTGGCGCCGCATGAACGCCGCCTTGGCCAAGTACGAGCTTCCTCGCAAGGCGTTCCACTCGGCCCAGGGCTTCATCGCGCTCTACCTCTACACGGCGGGCTACACCCAGCGCGGGATAGTGCGGGTGTTCTGGCTGTTGTTTGCGGGTGCCTCGGTGGTTGAGCTTGTGCGCTTGAACTGCCCGCCGGTCAACCGGGCGCTTTTCCGCGTGGTCCGGCCCATCATGCGCCTGCTGGAGCACGACTCGTGCAACGGCATTGTGTTTTTTTTGGCCGGCGTGTCGCTTGTCTTGACCTTGGCCTCCGCGGACATTGCCACCGTCAGCACCGTGCTACTAAGCTGGGCCGACACGGCCGCGTCCACCGTGGGCCGGGCCTATGGCGCCTACACGCCGCAGGTGACCCGCGGCAAGTCCTTGGCCGGCTGCTTGGCCAGTGCCGTCACTGGCGCTCTCGTGTGCTACCTTTACTACGGCTACGTGGTGCCCCACTATGGCCACGGCAACACCTCGGGCGACATGGCCTGGTCCCCGCAGTCCAGCTCCATGAACATCCACGTGTATGCGCTTGCCATGGGTCTCGTCACGTCCGTGTCCGAGGCCATCAATCTTCCGGGCCTCGACGACAACTTCACTATCCCGGTGTTCAGCTCTCTTTTTCTCTCGGGCCTCGTCCGTGCCACGCGCCGCTAGCCCGCCTGACGGATCGGCCTACCTCAAACGGCTTCTTGCCCAACTACACGGGATACATATTCATGAGCCTCGCTTGCACTTCACAACCGCCACCGAGGTGGCTCTATAAATAATTAGTAAGGAACATCAAGGTTATTTAAGGAACATCAAGGTTTACCAAATTTGCATGGTGTCGAAAAAGTCCACGCGCTTTCCCTCGGGCAAGTTGTTGACCACAAGCCTTCTGGTCTCGTCGACAAACGTGTCGTGGCCACAAGAGACGAACGCGGTGGAGCCTGTGGACTCGGCAATCTCCTGCTTCACGATTTCCTCGAGGTTGGGTCTGCCCTCTCTGAACTCCACGTGGGGCAACGATGCCATCAAGTCAGCCACGTGCTGCGACGAGATCTCCTCCTTGTCGTCTTTCTCCTCCGTGGACGAGGCTTCGGCCGACTCGTTCTTCTCAAGGGTCTTGCTGATGAAGCTCTTGTCCAAAGGAGTGTGGAACTGGGTGACGTAGACAACTGGTCTGACCGCGGAGCCTTCCAACTTTCTCAACTCCTCGTAGAACCACTCGATCGATTTCCAGTGACGGATGATCCAGTACAAGTGGAGCTTCTGCTGGCCGGACGTTGCTTTCTGAGCGAGGTGCGTGGCACTGGCGTACAAGCCGGGAATACCATTGCCTCCAGAAAGGTAGGCCACGGTGTCAAAGTGTTGCAACCGTGGGCTGTCGCCGTAGGAGCCCTCCACTGAGCACTTGATCTGCGCCCGCTGGTCGGGCTGTGTGGACAAGTATTGGTACAACTTGTTGGACATGCCACCCTTGACTTTCATGTACATGGTGATGGTGTTCTTCTCCAAGGCAGAGTCCACCACAGTGAAGGGGTGCGACTGCCAGAAACAAGAAGCCCGGAAGAAGTAGATGAACGAGTGACTCAATGGGTGTGGCTTCCAGTAAGCTGGTCTGCTCACCAGCACCTTCAAGGTCTCACCAGCAATCAACTGCACATCGGCTGTCCGGACACCAAACACCGCCATCCGTGCCAACCGGACCACCTTGTCGAAGACCCAGATGGCAGCCGTGGCGTACATGAATTGCTGGAAGACGGCGTCGGAGACGTGGATCCACAAGCCAGCCACGAAGATGGCTCCCAAGACGTTGTGCGCCAACACGAACATCTCATAGTTGTTTTTTCTGACCAACGACAACGAGTGGACACACATGAGCGCCGAGCAGATGAGCGCCACGTATCCCCATCTGACGTAAGGCTTGGCGTTACGGGTGTCGTAGTTTCCAGCACCCTTACCGTTGTAGGTCATGCCCACGGCGTGCACAAGCATCAAAATAAACGACACCCGGGCGATCCAGTGATGGATGATGTTGAAGCGGGCGTAGCTCCAGCCAGACACCCACTGCAAGAAGTTGTTGCGGCCGGCAAACAAGAACAAGATTGGCATCAAGTACAAGGTCATGACTCCGGTTCTGTCCGCGATTTTGCGCCCAATCTCGGCACTCTCGAGCTTCCAGATGATGTTGGGCGAGTCGTGGTGGAAGTTGGCCACATTGAAAGCCAATGCCAAGATAAACCACACGAAAATGTAGACGGTCTCGATCCGGGAGGGAATCACAAACTCGATGACTTTGAAGACCCGGCCGTGCGACACTCTTTTGCGGCCCATGAGCGCAGGCAAAGTCACGTACTTTCTCCAGGCGTTGCTGGCTTTGCCGTTGAAGGACTGGCAGAAGCGAGGGGCAATTGCCTTGGCCACGTTGATGGCTCCGCTGAGCAAAACAAGCAAAAACCAGTACGAGAGAAGTACCCATCCGTAGTAGTTGGCGTAATTGTAGTTGTAGAAACGGCCTACCGTGGAATCGAGCGCTCCCTTCAATTTCTTGGGAGGCACTTGCACAGGCAAGTAGAACGGCTTGGTGGCGTTGAAGCCGGGATATGCTGTCACGTTCTTGACGAGGTACTGGGTGGCATTGTCCCGGGCATCATCGAACTCTTGTTGGGTCAACTTGAACTTGGCGCAGCTGGCGAGGAAAGACTCCACTCCGCCACTGACACCAATCTGCTCGAGGCAGGTGGCCATGGAACCCAATGCCTGCTGGTTCGCCACGTTACAGTATGCTTTCTTGTCTGTTTCAGGGAAAAAGGTCACGGACTTGCCCAAGACCGATGTGCAGGCCGTTACTGCAAGGTCATCCTTGTGGTAGATCTGGACACCTTCTTTTTTGGCCAAAGCCACGTTGGCGGCGGCCGCCAACCCAAGGATTGTCTGGAATGATACCATGGTTAGGTGCTGGAGAAAAAATAGGTCCCTAGCGCCGGGAATGTGCGCTTAAGTATGTTACATCAGAGACCCTTGATTTGTGCGTCCCATCCAGCAGGCGTGCAGAAGGAGGCATCTGCCTTTCATGCACCTGCCTCGATCGAAAGAAAGCTTTGACTTTGCTCAATACTACCTGTGTTTCATATTATTTTGCTTGTCTGCTGGTTTTCCGGGCGCAGTACAGCTCAGGGTTTGTGCTCTAGTATGAGCTTTGGTCATTCTGAGTCTCTTAGGAGGCTATGGCCCCGGCCATCTCTCAATGCAAGCGCGTGAGGACAAAATTTTATCTGCCACATCAATGCACAGGAGTATGCATGTCCGGCAGGCGGCACAAATGATACCTTTTTCCACTTCTATCATTGGTCGAGAACTGATGATGAGAGATGCCAAGATCATTTTGACAGGGCTGGAGATTTGACAGCTTCACGGCCGTTCCAGGCTTCGGCCTGCTGGTGGGTTGTCACAACGCCTCGTGTTTTTCACCAGATCTTTACCCGGCAAAATCCAGATATGTACCCAATTAGGCGCCAGTGACTTCTTCTCATTGCCGGAGATGCCATTCGATAATGCAAGTCTCAATGTGTGCGTGTGTGCATTCTCTGGGTAACAAAGGACAATACATACTCGATCAAATTGATTATGCAGGCTCCCTTGTCTTTTGTCGTCTGATGTGGTAATCAACATGCAGACGTAGTATGTGAGGCGCAGCGTCAGAGCACTATCAATTCCATCAGCTCACAGCATTGTAAACGTAGGCATGCTTGCAATCCTTCGGATCAGACATAGTGACACAACTTTTATAGCCAGAAACCTCGCTGTACTGATGTCCGACATCCTGTCAAATTTCTAAGCCTCGCCGAGATGATCGTTTGCACAATGGTTTTTCCGTTCGTACTGCAGACTCTATTGTGTGCACGACTTTGTGCGCAAGGACGGCATTTGAGGTCAACCTTGTATGCGTGTAATATGCAGCACCGGTCCGGACAGTCAAATGTACGGGCCAGATTCTCTCCGCCTAAACTCCGTTCCGTTATGAGACCATCAATTCACATTGCGCTCATTGGTTCTATGTATCTCTGAGTTTGCGCAATGCGATGGAAGTGGGGGGTTTGAGCAATGCAACCGGATGCAGAGCGTTGTTCCAATCCACTGGAGAATAGCGCATTATTGTAAAACTCGCCACCCGCGTTTTCATGTATTCCATCAAGAACTTCGTCGGCTTTCGCCTTGCCGACTCTGGATCTCCTTGCATGTTGGACATTCGCGACCACACGGGACTCCAATACATCCAATGCACGCGCATCTGCTGCCTCATGTTGGGAGATACATTTCGAGCGTGACGCGATGTCTGACCGACAGGTGTTTCAGCCAATTCGGGGTTTGCGTTTATCCTCCGAAACCGGCTCTGCGGCATCACGCGCACTTGAGGTGCGTCAGGGCCAAGTCGTGAACTGAGGCCGATTTAGACGCCACCAGATCCCGAATTCTGCAAAAGAGTTGGCAAGCCGCATGGCGATTCGCAATGGAGGCACGTGAACGATTAGCCAAAAGTTGCTTCGCTGTGCTGGCTTCTCACAAAAGACTCAACTCTCGCAACTGCGCTTCGAGCTCAAGCTCTTCTTGCGCTAAAAAATCCTCTAGCTCCTCGTTATACTGCTCGTCCACATCACACGGGCTGGCATCCTGTTTGTCCGTGTTCTCGTTTTGCTTTTGTTCGTGCGCTACCTGGCTCTCCTCTTCGATTAACACGTCGAGATCAAGCTCCAACTCCAGGGCTTGACTCTCTAACTGCAATATACGCGCCCTGACATTCTCGTCATGGTCCGTCTTCTCTCTTTTGAGCTCTAGCTTAGCCTGGCGTACTTCATCTCTCAAGCTCTTGAGCTCCTGTCTCATTCTCGATTGGGTCTCCTGGCCGCGTGTCTGTCGAAGAGGCGACGACATCGGACGTCGGTTGCTGAAAGCACGTGCCTTCTGGAGCTCTTCCATCTCTTCGAGCCCTGAGGGCTCTTTCACCGGTGAACTCGCCCAGTCGGCCATTAGTCTAGCCCGCATTTAGGCGTGCTCTTTTTCTTTCGTGTGTACGCATCACGTGGTCTTGAGAGCGCGCGTGCCTCACGTCTTCGTTGAAGGTCAACTTATGCTTCTTGTATCGGTACTTGAATCGACCCGCTTGGTTCTTTCCGATGCCCTTACTTGTCGTAATTTGCGTTTGTCTTGTACGGCGGCAGTTTCTTTGTGAAATGCGCTTCCGCAGCTAAAAATCTCACTTCTACGTGGGCGAAGCATGCCTTTTATATGCGCGAAAAAAATGCTAGCCCCGCTTGTGTTTTTGCAGCCATCCCCCTTAAAACAAAGCGCCTGTACGCTGGCAGGCTATAAAAGCAAGGTCATTCTCAGTCTCTTTCGCAAACTAGTTTTTAAAATAAAGAGCCCAACCTGATCCACCTCGTTGGGTTCTTTCCTCTCAAATGAAATTTATCCGTTTCCTGCAAATGCCCAGGACTTCAACCGCGGCTACTATTGACTTAATCTCTTCTCTTGTGCAGTTGAACTTTTATTATTGATACTAACCAATTTGATTTCTTCTATTCAGGGGGGAGGTTTCTTTTTTTGTTTTTGAACAACAAATCCCATAGGAAAGATATGCGAGGAGGTAAAGCGCAAGAAAACACAGATTGTCTGTAGCCGATAGCAGAAGGTGCTGGTGTGTTCTTTTGAGGCCTACACAAATTGGCAAATTGGAATAGCTCGAGCCATTTTTGTGCCATTTTTGTGCCAAAGATGTGCCAGGATTGAGCTACTATGCTCTACACATGTTTCACTGGAAATTTTGTGCAACTTGATTTTGGTTCTCTGCGCGAATATCTCCACGCCATTTTCGTGAAAAGGCTCAAGAGGCTACCGACGCGTGGTATTCTACCGCGCGCCCACACGCTTCAAGTGAACTGACAAAGATGGTCTTCGACGAAGACGATGACGCGTTCATGGACTCTATTGGTGCCACGATAGTCACGTTGATCCCACAGGTGTTCCCCGCAGAGCTTAGCTCCGTCAACGGCCCTCTATCGCTCCGCTATTCTGCGGAGTCTCGCATGGACCAGCACCTTAAAACGTCCTTGGTAGACGTGATTGATCGCTGCATGGGCGACTTGTACAGAACGAACAAAGGCGCTGCGTGGAAACACGAAAAGATGGAGGAATTTTGCTCTCTGGGCTTGGTTTTTGCGTGGTATCATTACGAAGAGAAGCCTTTGTGCTTCGTATCGCTCCGATTGTGTCTGGAACCTTACGGCCAGAGTCTCTACTTGTATGAGATCCAAGTCATCCCCGAATTCCAAGGTCGTCATTGGGGACAACAACTTCTAAACTCCTTTCACAAATTGTCCAGTCTATTGAATCAGTTGAGCTCTCTACCGGATCTTGAGCACCTCCAGAATTCCACTACTGGGCTCACTGTGTTCTCCCAAAATAGTCGAGCTCTCGCATGGTATACAAAAGAAGGATACGAAATCTCTGAGGATTCCCCAACCGATAGGAAGATGAGAAGCGGAAAAATCGTTCGCCCGGATTACTATATTCTCGCCAGAGCTTCAACGGATTGACTACGCATGCATGTAGTACACAACGCACAAGAGAGGAATGGTAAATTTCATGTTGTTATTTCGTTCATCATACTTACTTTTCCATAACATTCACGTATCTTCTTTTTCCTTTCCGGCCGCCGCCGCCTGATCCAGAAGCGGCAGATCCGGTCATGGACAAAAGATCATCCAAACCAGCATTGGCTAAATTGGGCCTTGGTGCTGCCTTAGAAGCAGTGCCGGACCTGCTCCTGGCCTTAGGTGCCGGTGCTGCACTGCCATTGTCTTTGGGTGCTGCAGGCGGTACAGGCACTGGTGCTGTCTCTGTTGGCACTTCTGTTTTCTCAATTTTCTTCTTGGGTGGCGGAGGAGGCGCGGATTCTTTGAGCTGCTCTTCTAATGGTCTGCTCGTATCAATCCATCTTTGGAGCTTTTCATCGTATTTGTATGTGTTTGCTTGTCCCAATTTTGCCCGAATTGGTTTTGGTTTATCGTCACCGTTTTTGGATCCGAGCCATCCTCTGAACCAGCCACTTTCTGCATTCTGACCAGCCCCTCTCTTCCTGAGCTCCTCCTGGATGTTATTTTTGGCATTCAATCTGGTTTGCCTCAACTTTTCTTGCTTCTTCTTGGTTTTGGGCTCTTCCTCATCTTCGTCTTCCTCTGGAACTGGAACGTAGTCCAACACAGTATCGTCCTTCACCTCATACTGCTGATACAATGCAGACTGCTGTGACTGTGATAGCCTGCTTGAATACAACCCGGGGTTGCCGATAACAGAATTTGCTCTCGTCGACAATTCAGGTGAGCCGGGGATTGGATACTCTCCCAAACTGCTATGCATATTCAAATCAGCAGAGCTTCTCTTGCCTCCTTGATATGGATTTCCGTAGCCATTTCTCAACGCTGTGGGTGAAACAATCGCATTCAACATGAGCGGTTCTTTTCGAATTTCCAGTATTTGATCCCCGTCATCTAATGCAACACTTGCATCAAAGCTGATATCAATGTTTGCGACTGGCTTAGGTGGCGCATACTTGTTGTCGCGGGAAGTGGATGCGTTAAGCCCTGCGGGAGGAGGCGTCGGCTGATCCCTAGTCTCAGTTGACTTGCCTTTCTGCAATTCATTGAATGCATTTTCGGCTACGACTGGCTTGTGAGAGTTTTGAGGGTGCTCAGCGTCGTCCTGCTTGCTTTGAAGGTCTTGGTCGATCTTGCCATCTTCCTTTTCGTCGATATCCTTTGAATCTTTTTCTGGAGACATCTCCGCGCGGGGTTTTTGAACGTATTCATACTTTCTTGTTGCAGGCGAACCTGATGGAGGCCCATACCGACTTGTCTTCTTACCCGCATTTTTTGCTGTTGCTGGCGCATAGGGGTTAGATTTCCGTGGAACAGTTCTTGTTGGTGGGGCAGGTACTGTCGCAGTCGTAATGTCTTCGGCTTGCTCTTGTACTTTCTCGTTTGAGGACTGCTCTGTATCATCATTTGTTTTTGTTTTGCTTTCTTCGAGAGGCTCGTGACTGTGGAGCTCGTCTTGATTTTTCTCAGTTTGCTCCATCAGGTTTTGGTGTTGGTGCTTATAAGAAGCTTCCTTCTCTTGAATTTTCGAGGCGGCCTTCAACCCTTCAATTGATATAACGCTGGATTTTCTAGAAGAGGTTCTAGAAACCTGTGGTGACTGGATGTCGTCAGAAATTGGAGCATTAGGAGACTTTGACATCATTGGAACTGGCTCAACACGATGAGGCTTCGATGGCGTTTTCTGCGACGCAAGGGATTGGCTAGACACATTATTAGCCTGAGTTTCATAAATTGTCGTCTTTTCAAGCTGTTTCTGTCCTGGTATGGGTGCCATCGTCTTTGGTTTCCGTTCAGATCCAATCAGATTTGACGGAGCGCCATGACCTGGGAGGTATCTTGCGCTTGTCGGTGCTGCATTGCTCTCTGCTTGCGAATTAATAGGTCTTTGAGGGGATGTTGAAAGCACTGAATGGAGTTTGGACCCGCTGTTCAACGCTGAGGGTGCATATTTCAGGGGTCCTTTCGAACGCCCATTGACATGTGGTGGGCTTGAAAATTCCGTTGGTGGCGCACTGACAGCTTGCGGTGGTGCTATAATCTCTTGACGTTGATAAGCATGGGCCGTAATGTCCAAAGTGGAGGGGTTTCTTGAGATAGAAGGACTGAACTTGCTGAATAAGCTATTTTCATTGGCTTTAACACTTGGATCCTCCCCTCCAATAAATTTATCGAGCTGTCCCCATACTTTGTCGAGGTTGACTTTACTGAATTTGCTGCCAAGCCACCCTGATTCAGTGGCCGAGTACTCTGATAATCTTTCTATCAAGCTCTTCAAATCCACCAAAATGTGCGCAGGAAGGAAAGGTGATTTACCAAGCGCTTTTACCGCGCTGTTGATGTAATCACTGTACTTTCTCGAAGCTGCGAATAAGCCCATGTCCGCCAAAAGTTGCGCTCTTTTGAGCTTGTATGGAATCAAATGAGCTAAACCATATGATGTTATCGTTGTTGCAGTCGAATTTGAATGCATAAGAACGTACTCATAGATTTCTGAGTAAACGGAGCTTCTAGTGAAAGCTCCAACTATGGAGAAGACTGACCCATTCGGAAGCGGTGTAGTTGACAATTGTAATCCGGAAATCATGAAGCATATTTCACTGGCGCAAGTAAGACCTGACCGTGCCAAAAAGTTACCATATTCAACGAGAAATTCAATACCGCAATTATTGACAACAGCAGCCGAGACTATCTCCCTGAAATGTGTTCTTGCAAACTCGGTTTCACTGGGTACATTCTCGAAATCATCAATGACACTTTTCACGTTGCCTGCAAAAATTTTGAGTAAAAACGGCATCAAATGCTGCACCTTCGTGTTTTGATTAGTCTGGAATGGGAATTGGGACCTTGCATAATCGGCGGACACCTTATTGAAGAAATTTGTTCCCAAAGACTTGGCAATTATGAATGCCAATGACCAATCCTGTTTTGAGACCACAAAATTCAAGGCATTTTCCCTATTTCCTGCCTGAATCAAATTCCACACGACATTAATGCCACCACTATCTAATTTGAATGCGTTTGCGGAGTATCCGGGGCTGCCCTGATTCAAAAAGTTCGCATTCACGTCTTGAGTGAATGAAAAATCAACGTTTGGTGTAAGAATTGCGGCTATTTTTTTGTGGCAAGCCTCTGTATCCTTCTCGTTTTGAACAAGTGTAAGCAAGACTTCTGCGAGAAGTAATTCATCCAGAAGATTTGATGCATCCCGAAGACTTTGAATATTCTTCTCGAGCCAGACCTCCACATCTTTTTTCTTGGTTTTTGACTTCGACAAGGGCCCAGGAAAATCCCCATGAATTCTTAAGTTTGGCAACTCTTCAGTAGGTCTGGAAACTCTTATTTTTGTTGATATAGGCCCAAAAGAATTGCTTGTTCCTGGAATCAATAAAGCTATGCGATCTGATTGACTCCACCTAAAAATCGGAAACTGTCTTTTGAGAAGAGCCTCTGGGTTTTCAATTTTCGGAGATGTTGCTTGAGCTATTGTTGGCAATGTGTTTCTGCCTACCGACTTTCCCCGTTTTCTGGAGACGGATGATACCGATATCTGTGCGTTTGGTGATATTGGGCTCCCTGCGGAACCCACCACATTATTAGTGGCTGGCGCTGGCGCGTATGGGTTTCCGTCTCTTGCGCTTCCCCCCATTAGAGAATTACTCCGAGAATGGCCACGAGCAGGGGGACCGTAAGGTCCGGTGTTGGGGACATAGGGGCTTAGGTTATTGCTTTTTTCTGTACTCTTGGCTGCAGAAATATTGATCCGTGGTTGTTTCTGCTCAGGTCTCGTAATTTTGACTGGCGGCGAAGCAACCCCAATTTGGTTCTGTGACCAAGTGGTATTCTTCATAGAGGTTGAGGATGCAGCGGAACTATGGATTGAGACGTCGCTTCCTTTCCTAGCTGTTTGATTGAATGCATGAGGAACATTTTGGTGTACATTACCTGCAGAGATTCTTTCAGGCGCCTGATTGAGAGAACTACCATTTGTATTGGGGCCTGTGCCTTGAAGTGATGACACGGGACCATAGGGAGGTTGTGCATTCCCTTGCGAAGGTGCCTGTGGCAATCCTTGTGGAGGTGGCTGCATCATTCCTTGTTGAGGTGCCTGCATCATACCTTGTGGAGGTGCCTGTGGCATTCCTTGTGGGGGTTTTTGCATCATACCTTGTGGAGGTGCCTGTGGCATTCCTTGTGGAGGTGCCTGTGGCATTCCTTGTGGAGGTGCCTGTGGCATTCCTTGTGGAGGTGGCTGCATCATACCTTGTGGATGTGGCTGCATCATACCTTGTGGAGGTGCCTGTGTCATACCTTGTGGCGGTGCCTGTGGCATTCCTTGTGGAGGTGGCTGTATCATACCTTGTGGAGGTGCCTGCATCATACCTTGTGGAGGTGCCTGCATCATACCTTGTGGGGGTGGCTGCATCATGCCTTGCGGAGGCGGCTGCATTCTGTCACGTTGCAAAGGTTGTTGAGGGGGTGGTATCATACTGATTGGTCCACTTTGGTCTCCCTGCTGCGGGCCACTTCTCAACGGCGGCCCCTGGCTTCCAGCCACCATGCTAGGTTGATACTTGTTTCCGGCCAGCCCCTCTTTACTTGCCATATTTTTGGGCTTCAAAGTGGCGTAGGGGTTGGATGCTGGTTTCACCACCTGCGCTGACGGAGTTTGAGCTGCGGGGAGGGCTGCTTGTGTCGGTTCAGTTTGTTCTTTTCTGACCATCGTTGGCTTGGGTCTGTTAGGTTTCGGGTTGCCTTTACCCAATGGAACAGGCAAATCCTCGAAAAAGGTCTTCTTATTCTCTGTTGAGCTTGGAGTCTCTGGGAGCAGATATTGACTTCCTGAGATAGTTTTTCGGGCGGCAGGTTTGATTTCTTGGGAAATAAAAGTGTCTGGGAAGTCGTAAGCATCATTTTTCTTTGCTGGCATGCTTTGATTCGCATTTGAGAGGGCTGGAACGGGCGAAATTGGATTTGAAGGAGGAACTATGGAACTCCCACTTTTTATTCCTCTGGGCTCCGGAAGTGCCGAAGGGTTGTTTTGGCGGGAATATTTGTTCATAAGACTCGTTCCTGATGGCTTGGGTTTTGTAACTACCGCGGCTGGTTGCGAGGGTTCTGGTTTCACCACTGCTTCGTCCTCATCCAAAAAGTCATCATCCAAAAGTAAATCATCATCCAAGTCCAAAAGTTCGAGTGCCTTTGTTCTTTGATCTGAAGTTTCATAGCCAGCAGCATTTGATAAAGACTCTCTGCGGACGACGGTTTGGTATGAGATATCCCCATCTCCTTCAAGATTCATGTTTGACTGCGAGCCATTTGCATCGAAAATATCTACATTATGATGATTTTCATTCTGGTGTGACACTTGAACATTTTCGTCTGCGTCAGCACCCCAAGTATTGTCTTCAGATTCCCTGAGACCGTCAGCATGTTGCTCGCTGGTGACTTGTGCGTTGTAATCAAAGGGTTCGCCATCCAACAGCTGCGGTGCAATACTGAGATCTGGCTCATTTTTCATCTGCGATTGATTGGTGAACTTTGAATCAGGATTATAATGGGAGCTTGCTTCATCCCAAAAATTGTCAGTTGAATTGCGATGTTCGCCTGCTGCGCCTGCCCAAGAAAGATCATTTTGAGTACGAGGAGAATCTGCACGATGATTGCGAAATGCGTCTTGAATCTCTTGCTGTGGTTCTGACAGGACCTGGTCATGCTTTTGATCGCCTGTTGACGCATCATGAGTTCCAGCTCCTTCATAATCTTCATCGACGAAATTGTTGGAATCGTATTGTGCAAAATGCTCTTGTTCATCTGTAGCCTCAACATCCGGGACTGTTTGCTGCTGAGCCCGTGTGGACTCGTTAATCAGTGCCTGGGGATAGGCGTTTGCTTCGTCAGCGCGACCATCCATTTCCAAAGCAAGCCCCAACTCGTGTTGTTCAAGTCCGCTCTCATCGAAGCGACTGTGGTGCGCTTTGTCCCCGAGATAATCCAGATCCTGATTTGGAGCCTGATGCATTTCATAAGAGTCGTATCGTTGATAATGCTCTTGTTGGCCATAATTTCCGAAAAAATCCTCTGGATCCTGTGGGTCGTATATTCCCATGGCACCATCTCTCTCCGGCTCGCCAACATCTTCAGCGGGAATATCGCTGGTGTGGGAATGACTGTAGTCGTCAGCAAATCCCATTTGCTGTGCCGGCTCTTGCGAGGACTTGGTTTGTGGAACTTCTTCAGGGCCGTGGGACTGGTCGAATAGAGAGCCGTCTTCTTGCAATGAATTTTCGGTTTCCGGGTACATGCTCTCTTGGTGTTGGCCCACATTTGCGGAAGGATGTTGGTTAACATCGAATGAAGTGGGATACTGGTATGAACTCTGGGGATTTTGAGGATCCTCTTGATTATAATACGAGCTCTCGTAAGGTTCCGAATTGTTATAATCGTAGTTGAGATCGACTTCCTCGTCCCACCCGGGGCCGTCATGGCGTGTGAATTCATCCTGGAGGAGGACTTGTCCATTCTGCGGAGCATCGTCAGCCAACAGGTTTTGGGAGGGCAGTTTGGCGACCGGAATCGAGTCGTTGTTTGTGCTCCATGCATCCGCGTTCTCACTCCCATCAGCGGTAGCCTCTGGGGCGTTCCACGGATCCAGAGAAGGAATATGGGTCTCGTTCCATGTGGGCTGTGGGTTTTGAAGATACAGCTCGTCCGTTAAAGAGGCTGTATTCTGTGGTTCATAGGCCTCGGCGCCTTCGTCGTCCCACGGGATGTCTCCGATTTCGTCGTCCCAAGGATCTTTAGCCTCTGGCTCCACATCTGGATTCCCAAAATTCAACAGTGGAGGCTGAGGGCCACCAAGTGGAGGAGCACCCGGATGTTGTCTTGTGGGCGGTGGAAGGGACAGTGACTCTGGGGCCTGGGCGGGGGCCTCGCTGTTAATGTTTGTGTACTGCTGGAATTGGTCCACCCGCTTCCTTCGAGTGGGCTTGGATCTGGTGCTCATCCTGGCAAGCGCTCGAATAAAGTGGAGGTGCTAGAAATGTGGAGTGGAAGGAGTAGTTGGCAGAAATGGTTTTTGTCCAGCGTAGGCGCGGTGTGTCCTGTGTGCAGGCCGCGACACGCGCCAGGATTTCGTGTGGGTTCCCCAATAGCGCCGATACCCGAGGCTGTTGCAGAAAACCAGGGGCAAAGCCTGCGGTCCGGACATGGCGCGAGAGTGTCCAACAGGAGTTCGGCTGACAAAAAGCCGGTGCAGGGGCCCGGCGTTGTGTGGTGTGTGGTGCACGGGTGTGCCGTCCGCGGTGCTTGTTGCGAAACCGGGCGGAGGGCGGTCAGAAACATAGCTGGAACAACAGTCCAAAAATGGAGGTTCAAAAATTCAAAAAAAATGAGGGGTAGTGGGAAACGGTTTATAGGGAATTGGTTGGTGTGAACTCATAGGGTTTTGCCGTAACTTGTGCAATTCAGGAGGTCTGGCAACATCTCAATAACAAGGGGAGTAGAAAAACACCTAGACTCGGGGGACGTGGTTTTTAGATGACTACGCGTCGTCTGTCTCCCTCTTGTCCCTTGATGAATTGTAGCATTTATTCAAGGTGCTAAGAAAGCATCATTCAATCAAGTAGTTAATAAGGCATCAAGGAAAGAGAAAGGAAAAAGAAGAAATACAGCTTGTGTCCTGCATGCAGATACAGTGAGGAGGCGGTGAGTTCATGTCTTTAGGTGTTTTTCGCGAAAAGGCTGCACAACCAAAACACCGCTGAAACCTTTCTCCGACAACAGTCGAAAAAAACCACCTGCGTAATTATTCCAAATCCTCCAACAGCACCTGTGAAATGAGGAAGGGTCGTGGATTGAGTAAAGGTCGTGGACTGATTGGAAGGCATGTTTCAAAATTGTTTCAATGTTGTTTCAAAGTTTCACTCCTCGGCCCCATCGTTCCACCCGCACCTGAGGGTGCAAAAAACGAAATCACCCAAAGCCACCTCCTTTTGAGCAACTGCAACGCCACCCCCTTCGCAACAGCTGTACCACCCAGGGTCATCTTTTAGAGAAAATATAAATACACCCTTTTCCTGACTTTCATCACCAGGGGCGGTCCCTGAAAATAAGTGATTCGCGTTGCTTCTAGAGCCCCTTCGACAAGGTCATTGTCGTGCCCAACTAACCCAAAATTCAGGACCTGGCCGACAAGCAATCGACCCCTGTTCAGCCAAGCAACCCCTTGTTTAGCCAAGCCATCCCGAGTTTAGACAAACCCGTGTTTAGCCACGTGTACTTGGCACTACCAGACATCCGGTGGGGAGTCACAGGGCGCCAAGGAGACAAGCGTTCAACGTTTCAGGTACTCCAGGATGAAACAAAAGGTACAAATTACCGCGATATAGGGGCTTTGCGTCCAACAAAGAGGCATGTCGGTGGGGGACATTGTCAGCCTGCTTGTTCGGTACATGTCCCTCTTTAATATGCAGTACAGGCTGCCAAAAGAGCGTTGCGAGTCGCGCCGCGGAATTACGGCATTCTGTTCCTGCAGGCGAAGACGTGGGCCGTCGATGCGCCAGTCTATTTTTATACGGACCTGTTTACACTCGAGGACTAATCATACGTCATCAACACAGGACCTGCTGCCCGCCATCGATCAACCCGTCAGGCTACCAAAACAAGAGGCAACAAAACCTTGACATCACAGACCGATTCGCCCCTCACGGCCCTTGCCACATTTTGGCGTCCTTACAGCAAGCTACCTTGGAAGACCCACATTCCTTCCACTCATCGAACACTAAAGCCCTGCCCCTTGCAGAGATCAAATCTCTTTTCAGGCCCGAAATCAAGCCCTAGAGTCTAAAGCTTAAGTGAGCACTGGCAGCTGAAATTTTTTCCGACAAAAGTCCCCCTCAAGCCAAAGAACCCATATCCAACCATGGGAAGAAGAAAAATAGAGATCCAGCCTTTGGGCGATGATCGCAACAGAACCGTGACTTTCGTCAAGCGAAAGGCGGGGCTTTTCAAAAAGGCATATGAGCTATCTGTGTTGTGTAAGGTCGACTTGGCCGTTATCATTGTGGGCAACAACAACAAGGTTTACGAGTTCTCGTCCGTGGACACAAAGGAGTTGATGAACTACTACCTGAAGAACTCACCTCATGAGCTGAAGCTGCCTGAAAATTACGGACGCTACAAGAAGAAATCCCACTTACAGTCCGGTAAGTTTTCACCCATGGAAGATGAATCCATGCAAGACATTCAGCTCGACGATGTAAACGGCGGCTCGGACTTCGACTCAGACTCCCCAGAACCGAAAAGGCAGCGGAAAACGTCCCCGTCTCCCTCTATTTATTCGAAGCAACCTGTTGTGACCTCTCGATTTGGCCAATTGGCTCCTAACAACATGATGGCCCATAAGGAACCAGACCCGCAACTGCAGCGACCTGTGTTACGTGTTCAGATCCCGTCGGACCCTAAACTAAAGACACACTCAACAAACTCCAAAACAGTGACGCCCACAGAGAGCAACCCGGAAATCAAGAAGGAATTGGGACATCGGACTGACTCCCTGTCCCAGGCGCCAGCGTTGAACACAGCACGGTACTCGTTTGGGAAATTCAAAAGCCCAGAACTCCGCAAACAAGTCCCGCAACTACCGCTCCCAATCAACAAGCTGCAGACTCTGAGTCCGTCCTCAGGCGCCATGCCGCAACTACCCATGAATGGCGGAATGCAATTCTTCCCGCCTATTCCACAGCCATCGCCATCGGGCCAATATCCGCCATCCATTCTTCCCACGCCGGTGTTGAACCAAGTCTTCAATCAGCAATACATGGCCCAAATGAATGGCTATGCGCCCCCCATGTCACAACATCAGCCTAATGCCCAGGGCCAGGCCCAGATGCAGCCACAAGCCCACAATCAAGGGCCCATCCAGGGTCAAGGCCAAGGCCAAGGACACCTTCAAAGCCATCCAAATAACCAAATTCCACAAAACGGACAAGGACAGATTCCAGGACAGACTGGGGCCGTTCCACAAGAGACAGGTAATGCCATGGCTGCCGCGGCTTCACTGAACCAACCTGTGGATCCAAGTGGGCCGGGGAGCGGCGAAGCACCGCCGAAGTTCAAGCCGCCATTCCAGCTCAATGGCGACCAAACACCTGTTTCGGGGCTCCCGTCAAGGTACATGAATGACATTTTCCCTTCCCCCTCTAACCTATACTCGTCCCAAGAATGGCCCACAGGTATGACGCCATACGGGGCGCCTAACATGTCACATTATTTCGGCAACATGATACCCAGCGCCAATGGACAGACGCCTTTGCCTATGGCCGCTGCATACGTGAATTCTACTCGAAACTCCCATCTGGCGGCGCGACCGCCCGCGGGGCCAGGCCAGCCAGCTACTAACATGTCTCCTCAAGACCCGGGCAACCTACGAAACGGGGTCCCAGACAACGTGGCCGAAGAACCGGGGAAGTAGCAAAGTCTCTCATTAGTGAAGTAGACCACGACAAGACCATCATGCAATTTCAATAGAATTACATCTTCGACACAACAGCACTGCTTTTAGGTGCCGATCTTCAAAATAGCCCGCTCAAGACCTCCATGGTGCGGTCACAATAACTGGCCTTCCCGTTTTGTATCATGTATATCCCCGTAGGAGCTCAAATAACGGGAGAGCCGAACCCCACCACCACTCCTAGGGCTTCACACCTTCTGCCGTCACAGGGATATGCAGTACCATAAGTGCAGCAGTAAGTCATGAGTGGTGAGGAGAGGGCTGGCGCCCTTGTGGCACGTGCATCGGGAAAAAGAGCGCGACCATCTACATCCGTGCACCACGCCTGCATGACCGACCCCAGCGGCCGCTCCCTGGAGACCGCGCCAGAGAAAAAAAAATTCACTTCCTCAGAGCAGTGCTTGAAAATTTTTCTTTACTCCAATTAGGCTAACCAATCCAACATGAAGGTATGTCCCACGCTTCACTTAGCATATATTAGCTGCTGTATAAACGATCTCAAATCGAAAGAAGCCTCCCCCTAAGCATTTAATCATGCTTATTCAAGCCCCGTGGTGGTGGGTCGAAACTGGCCAAGGTGGATGAAACAAAGATCAAACTTGCCCCTGAATCGCCAGGGATTCACAGAAAGCCTCCATACACAAACATACACCACAGATGAAACTGAGGGATTTCTTGATTCTGGGCGTCGGGTGGCTGTCTTTATAGAAATTGGTGACAACAGGGGGGGCGTGCCGCATGCGGACACAGTCAGAAACCTGAAACATGCAAGCAAGGCTTACGTCTCAAGGGGCGATTTGTGCGAAACTGTTTCTACAGCCACGGATTGAAAAAATACTAACATTGTAGTTGAACATTTCCTACCCAGCCAACGGTACTCAAAAGTGCATTGAGATTGAAGACGACCACAAGTTGCGTGCCTTCTACGACAAGCGTATGGGCCAAGAAGTTGAGGGTGACTCTGTTGGAGACGAATTCAAGGGTTACGTCTTCAAGATCACCGGTGGTAACGACAAGCAAGGTTTCCCAATGAAGCAAGGTGTGTTGCACCCAACCAGAGTTAGATTGTTGTTGTCCAAGGGCCACTCTTGTTACAGACCAAGAAGAACTGGTGAGAGAAAGAGAAAGTCCGTCAGAGGATGTATTGTCAACCAAGACATGTCCGTTATTGCCTTGGCTGTTGTGAAGCAAGGTGACTCTGACATTGAGGGTTTGACTGACACCACCACCCCAAAGAGATTGGGTCCAAAGAGAGCCAACCACATCAGAAAGTTCTTCGGTTTGACCAAGGAGGATGACGTTAGAGACTATGTTGTCAGAAGAACCGTTGAGAAGAACGGAAAGACCTTCACCAAGGCTCCAAAGATCCAAAGATTGGTCACCCCTCAAACCTTGCAAAGAAAGAGAGCTTTGAAGGCCAAGAAGATCAACAACGCCAAGCAACAAAGAGATGCTGCTGCCGAGTACGCTCAATTGTTGGCTCAACGTTTGCACGAACGTAAGGCTGAAAAGGCTGAAATCAAGAAGAGAAGAGCTTCTTCCTTGAAGGCTTAAGTTAGCATCCCTCCATAAACTCCACTCTAATTGGTAAATATATAAAATACCGTTGTTCTATTCTATATGCGTATGTATATCACGTAAGAAGTTTGTTGCTGCCCCATAATGAAACCGATGAAGTCTTGATCCGTTGATGATATGCTATAAACAAAATTTCAATAAAATCTGAATCCGAATTTTCTTTTGAGGCTGCAATGTCTGATTTTGATTTTTGCAATGCCTGATTCTGAATCTTTGCAATGCCTAAACTTGAATTCCACGGGCCTAAACTCGAATTCTTCAGGCCTGAACTTGATCTCTTCAGGCCTAAACTTGAATTCTTCAGACCGAAACTTGAACTTTCAGCAATGCCTGATTTTGATTATTGCAATGCCTCAAACTGAATTCTTTGCAATACCTAGGTTTGAATCTTTGTAATACCTGACTTTGATTCTTCGCAATGCCTCATGCAAAGTGCCTGAACCTGATTCTTTGCGATGCCTGATTTTAAATCTTTGTAATGCCTGATTTAAATTCTTTGTAATGCCTGATTCTGAATCGAATACAATCTCATGTTCAAGATGCTGTTGGGGTGTAGTTGCTGCTCGGATGCCTTAGTCCTCCGCTGGTCCGATGTCCACACGCTTGGATTGTGCCGCTTCCTCTTCCTCCGAATAAGCCCGTTTTTTGACCAAGCGCTTGATGTTTTCGAAAACCTGATCCGATGTGAGGTTGGACGCATGGGTGAAGTTTTTCTTGACATAGTTCTCCTGCTCCTCCTTGTATCTTGGATCGCGTAGTAGCACCTTCAAGTGCATGTCAAAGTGGCTCTCTGCAATTTGCTGCCCAGTGAGCGGACATGAGATGGTTCGTTCTCCGGGTGAGCCGGCCTGCTTCAGCTTCCGCTTCAATCTGCTCTCGCCTGCAGCCTTGATTTTCATGCCCCTGAGCATTTTGGGTGCCTCGGGGCCATTGGCGTCCGTAGAGGCCTCGGTCTGGCGACCTAGCGGCGGGTCCTCGGACACAGGGGCTTTGTCAAAGGTGAGTTTCAAGTCGGTGTTTTTTGACTCCAACAGACGGAACACAACCTCGTTTCGCAGAATGGGCTTGGCCAACTCGGACACCTCGTCCACCGAATCGAAGTTGACCCTGGCCACCAACAGAAAATCCTGCCAGTCAATGGAGGCGTATAAATACTGCCTGCGCTGCTGGTCCAGCTGCTGTTTCTTGCGGTGCATTCTGGCTCTTTTCTCGTGCCCTGCCCGCTGGTAAGCGCTTTGGAACAACTCGCTTCGGTTCGAATAGAGAAACGTGTCTATAATGTCGGGTTTGTCCGGGGTTGCGTTTTTATTGGCATCCAAGGCCTGGACCTTCTGCTTGCCGTTCGGACCGCCACTTGAAGCCTCTGTTTTTTCGAGAACAATCTTATACTGTCTTTTGTATGCGTGGAAAACCGAGTTCAAGCTGTGGCCCTCGTTTATGAAGGCAAACTGCTTCTTGTTTGGAAGCGACTTTACATGTTCTTGGAACCGCCTGAGGGCCTGGTCCGGGTTTGCTGCCGCGTAGCGGGCCACGGCTTTTATGATCTGGAGGTCCTGTTCTGAAACGGGCGGAAAGTCGGTGATGAACACCAATTCAGGCGGTTTCACTGTTGTTTCAGATGTGCCGGGTGTTTGTGCCGGTGGCGTTGCGTTGCCTGGGCGCTGGGGCATTTGTTGACGGTCGGCCTTGCCTGCTGTCGCCACTTGCTGTCTCTCGAGCTCCTGGGCGTAGTAGGGGTGAAACTCGTTGTCGGTGGAAAGAAAGGCAAACTTGTCGTTTTCGGGAGACTGCCGGAGCTTGGCCTCGAACGACGGCCCATTTTTTAAGACGTATGCCACGCAGGTGGCGATGGTGTCTTTTATATGCTGCGGCGGGGTTTTGTGGACAGGGGGCATGCGGGGAGGGTGGCTGCAAGAAAAAGGGGCGATGGGAAGAAGGGGGCGCTGCGGGTCACGTGATCCGTGGTTGCTGCGCGTGGATGTTCTTACACGTCGCTTGTCTGCGGAATGGGAATGCTTGAGCTTCAGCGAAGTTGACTTTTCTTTTTCTGTCACAGTTCTACTGTCATGTTTCTACTGTCAAACTTCCGTTTTCGCTCTGCTGTCACACTCTCTTCTCTCTCTGCTGTCACACTTCCTTCATTTACGGTACCTTGGTCTGTCACACCGATACCTTGGACTCTCACATTTCCTGGCCCGGGTTTCTCAATAAGGCACTCTGGCCGAGTGGTCTAAGGCGCCAGGGTAAGGTTACCTTACCATACATTCCTGGTCTCTTCGGAGGCACGAGTTCGAACCTCGTGGGTGTCACTATTTTTTCGCCGCCCACTAGCGCCAGATCGCACCCTCCCCAGACCACCCGGTCACGTGCGCGGCCCGCGCCCTTGTTAGCCTCGCGCGCCACCGCCCTTGTCCCTCCCTACCCCTTGGCTTCTCCACCACCGGCCCACGCCATGAGCCCGTCGCAGCGCCTTCCCTCGCAGCGACCCCGGGGCCTCTCCGACCCCGGCCTCAACCCCAACCACCCCAATCTCAACCTCAATCTCAACCTCAATCACCACCCCAATCACCACCCCAATCACCACCACGACCCATCCTCCTCAGACACAGACTCGCTCACCGAGGACCTCGACCAGATCGGGCGGTTCAATCTCCCGCGGCTCTCGGCATACTTGGCCCGCGACTCGTTCCCGTCGCTCCGCAACCTTACCAGCAATCTTGCCACCCTCCCCAGCCTACCGCAACTCCCGACTTTGCCGTCGGCCAGCTTGCCGTCGCTCGACCTCCCGGACGTGGCCAAGTACGTGTCGCAGTACGTGGCGTCCATGGCGCAGGCGCTGGAGTTGGGCGACAAGCGGCGGCTCATCAACTCGGCCAAAACCGCCGTGGCCACGCGGCTCCAAATGAACACGCTCCTTGCGGACCTCCGCAGCGGCGTGTCGTTGCAGGCGGCGTTGCACCGGCTCCAGACGCTCTCGGACCTCGTGCACGAGGCAATCACGCTTCCCGTGGAGGACGAGGAGGCGGGCGCGCACGTGACCGCGGCGGGCGCCGACGCCCGGGACCCCGACACGGAGCCCGAGGGGGTGGCGCAGATCGTCAACCGCGAGCAGCCGCTCGGGCACGAGCTCGTGCTTCCGGAGGGCGGCGGTCCGGGGGTGGCGCCGCTGCGGCGGCGGCGCTGGCTGCTGCGGGGCGTGATGTCGGACGACTCCGGCTACACCACCACGGACTTGGACCACGTGGCGGGGCTCACGCCGGCCGAGGCGGTGGCGTTGACGCAGCTCGACTCCGTCGACGACTTCTTCAAGCAGGACTTGCTCCGGCGCCGCATCCAGGCGATCCAGCGCATGCCCGGCCTCAGCCAGCATCTGAAGAACAAGTTGGTGACCAAGTTGATGATGGGCAACTACTTCAAGTACATGAGCGAGCGCCGGGTGGGGGGCGCTGGTCCTGGGCCTGACTTGCAGGGGCCACGACTTGATGGCGACTTGCAGCCACGACTTGATGGCGACTTGCAGCCACGACTTGATGGCAACTTGCAGCCACGACTTGATGGCGACTTGCAGCCACGACTTGATGGCGACTTTCAGGGATCGGAGCCGATGGAGCGCGGTTGGGCCGACAATGGCTCGATTTCGGGGGCATCGCTCGCATCCGGCCTGTCCCATCTGTCGGACATGGCCGCCGACGAGGTGGTGTTGACGGACTCGGACACCCAGCCGTCGTACTACGACCAGCAGCGCGGCATTCTCGGCTGTGCCCACTACCAGCGCAACTGCAAGCTCGAGTGCCCCACGTGCTCCCAGTGGTACCCCTGCCGCTTCTGCCACGACGCCCAGCAACCCGACCACAAGCTCACGCGCAAGGAGGTGCGCCACATTCTTTGCATGCGGTGCAACACGCCCCAGGCGCCCGAAACAAACTACTGTGTCAACTGCGAGGACGAGCTTGCCAACTACTTCTGCCTCAAGTGCGTGCTCTACGACAACGACCTGGCCAAGGACATCTACCACTGCGACAAGTGTGGCATCTGCCGCCTCGGCTTGGGCTTGTCCAAGGACTACTTCCACTGCGACACCTGCAACATCTGCTTGTCCATCGACTTGAAGGAGCACCACAAGTGTGTCACCAACACCACGCACTGCGACTGCCCCATCTGCAACGAGTACTTGTTCACCAGCGTCCACAAGGTCGTGTTCATGAAGTGCGGCCACTCCATCCACCAGCACTGCTACGACGAGATGACCAAGCACTCCTACAAGTGCCCCATCTGCAAGAAGACCGTGGCCAACACCGACACCCAGTTCCGCATCCTCGACCAGGAGATCCGCCAGCTGCCCTTGCCCCTGCCCTACGACAAGTGGCGCTGCCTCATCAGCTGCAACGACTGCAAGGGCAAGTCCTACTGTGCCTACCACGTGATCGGCTTGAAGTGCAAGTACTGCCACAGTTACAACACCAACCAGTTGAAGTTGAAGAAGCCCGAGGAAAGCGACGATGAAGACGACAGTGGCCAAGACGGCGACAATACTGGCCTCGCTTCCATGCGCCTCATCAAGACCAATCTCAGCTCCAATTTCTTAATCGGCGACCGCGACGGTGCCCCCGCTCCCGTGGCCGCTGCTTCCGTCAAGCGGCTGTCCCAGACGCCGTCCGACCCCGAGGCTGACAATTCGGACGATGCTGAGGACGCCCTCATGACCCTCAAACGGCTCAAAGACCCCGATCTTGACCGCACCTCGCTAGCGTCCATTTTCCAGAATTTCATCAACAGCACCGTGGCAAATTTCCAGGAGGAGAACACCCATGACCCGGCAGACAGCGATTCCGACATGGAGACCTTCGGTGGCTTCTGGGACCTGCGCCAGATTGCAAAACAGCACTAGAGCAGGCCAGGTCGCCAGTGGCGCGACATTGCACCGACTCGCGACTTTGTGCGGCCACTGGATAAAAATGTCGCGTTCCCGCGTTGGGACCACCACTTTTGGGGCTTGGCCTTCGCGACTTTGGGAAATCGCCGTTTTTTGGCAGTCCTCGCTTCATGCAGTCACCGTTGCCGAAGCCTTGCCCATGGCTGTTGCAAACAACAAGCCGGGACTCCGGCGTGCAGTCCGCAGGCCTCGATTCCAGTAGCTGGCTGTCGGCGGCCTCCTCGCATTCTGCGCCCCTCACCCTCGGTTCTCGCGAGCCCCGGCTCCATAATGCGACTTTTTGTACCGTTCTGGGTCACAGTCGCACCCACCCTCGAAAGTTGGGGAAGGGCCTCTGTGCACGCATGTGCGAATCAGCGAGTTTTGAAGGGAAAGAGCAACTAAAGGCACCGTTTGAGGCTTCACCCCCACCACTTCGTCTTTCTCCAAAACCTTGTCGGCAAGCTTCTATCGGCTACACTACCAGCTCCAGCTTTTCTAGCTACTTTCCCCCTAGCTGTTGTTGAAAATCTGCCCTTAGTCCCAGGCCCTCAAAAAGCAGTTATCCGCTCAACCCGCTTCAACACCATTCCGAAGCTGACCCTTGGTGAGGCAAGACACTATTCTGACGTATTCGGTTATACATGGCGTGTTAGGATCCAATGAACGCCCTCAAGAAAATAGTCATTTCGTTAGAGGCACTGAACCCCCTTTCATATGGAGCCACCGACCAGTCCCTGGGAACCGACCCCGCAACCAATGACGAAGACCCCTTGCTGGAAAAACTAACCGACCCATCCCCGTCCGAGGCGCAGCCCCCTCAAGATGTGCTGGAACCGTCTGCGTTTGCGCAGGAGGATGCCAAGTCACTACGGGGGCGCCTTAGCCAAGCGTCCTGGAATGTCATGCATGCCATTTTCATCCAGCCGCTCTTGTTACTTTGGCTCTTGGTGACGTTTCCTTTCAGTTACTTCTTCGATTCGAAATACCCAACGCTAGATACAGAGTCCGGACATGCCTCGTCGGAGGCGCTGTACAAGATCGAAGAAAAAACGGCGTTGCTCCAGGAGGAGAAAATCATGGCGAACCACATCAAGTCGCCGACTGCATGTAAATACATCTTGCCGCCCCCACCAAGACTCATTCCGTTGTCCCGGAATCCCGACCGGAAGAAGAAAAAGGTGCTTGTCCTTGATTTGGACGAGACGCTAATTCATTCCATGTCACGGGGTGCCCCGCGTTCCCTTGGCGCCAGCACAGCATGCCACATGATAGAATTGAAGATCAACAACATTCCAACACTATACTATGTGTATAAGAGACCGTTTTGCGACTTTTTTCTAAAGGAGGTGTCCAAGTGGTTCGAATTGCAAATCTTCACGGCCAGCGTCAAGGAGTACGCCGACCCTATTATAGATTGGTTGGAAAGCGACATTATCGACTACAAGAAGACGGGGCAGCAGGCCGTTTTCACCAAAAGATACTACAGAGGCGATTGCACATTCCGGGCCGGTGTTGGCTACATCAAAGATTTGTCCAAGTTTTGTGCTAAAGACGATGAATTGAAAAACGTGATAATCTTGGACAATTCACCTGTCAGCTATGCGTTGCACGAAGACAATGCAGTCATGATCGAGGGCTGGATCAACGATCAAAGCGATCGAGACCTACTCAACCTTTTGCCCATGCTATATAGCTTGAGCGTTTGCATTGATGTCAGATTTATCCTAGGTTTGAGAAATGGCGAGCGGCTCTTTGAGGCGGCCCCCAACTGAGTGTCATCAGGCAAAGGCCAAAAGACGTGTGCATGGGAGGGCGAAGAGTTTCACGAAAGATTTGATTGACACCGAAACAACGGAAAAGAAAACACAAGAGAAACAAAATAATTTGGGATTAAGGAAAATATAAATCTATAGACAGCATGGATCAGTAGACGTAGGAATCTCAAAGCGAAAGCGCGTAAACCCAGATGGTTACTGTTGGTGGTTTACGCAACTTAAACCCGTGGCTAATGCTTGTTTCAGATGATCGTACACATTGTTTCAGATCAGATGACATCGAACATTTGTTCATTTGACTAACTTGTTTGATCAGGTAACCATCAAACGTGTTTTATTGAATTAATTGTTTCAGGTAGTAAATGGAAGATTAGTAGACACTCGCGAAGTGGATAAAACGAGGCATTCTACAGGAAAAATAGGAATTGACTGCAAAAGAACTAAACACACAGAGCCGGGGAAAAAACCCATATCGCAAGCTTCAACACACGTGGGACACTCAAACGTGCCAAAGAGCTTCAAGCACCAACGTCTCTACCGAAAAGAGGCAAAGCAGGCCGGGGCGGTAGTGGAGGGAGTTGGCCCGCGATGAAACACTGCTGAGACAAGGCTGAAACACCCAGGCACCGGCGCGGGCGCGCGCGACGCAACGGCCGGCGGCATGTGTGCAGCACCAAGCAGTGCAGACGAAACATGAGTGAAACCCCCCTTTGCCTCCACATATAAATACCCCCGCGGCCCCATGGACATTTCAGAAATCGCCAGCAACATTTCCCACGGGAGACAGGTGCCCGAATCGGTTTATGAGCTCGGCACGCTTCTCCGACAGCCCGCTGCCCGCCAAGATCCGGCCGTCCGTGACTTGATGCCCGCCGTGGCGGGCCTCTACCCCTTGCACCACGACGAGGTTCTCCGGGCGTTGGTCAATTTTGCCGCTGACAACATTGAAAACAGACATAGTCTTTTGCAGCAGACGGCGTTCTGGACGCAGGCCTTGGCATCGGCCCCGACCGATCAGCTCCTCATGATCCTTCTCAACCAGTACATTCTTTCGGTGGAAAGTCCTGAGCACGGGAAACGATTCCTCGAGCGGTTGAGTGAGCTTGGGTGCCAGATTTGGGCACAGAAGTATCTCGGGGCGGCATTGCTGGACCCTTCGGCCGATGGCGACACGGAGCGGCCGCTAGAGTTCTTCAAGGAGCTCAGCCGCACGATTCCCGACGCGGTGGACGGCGACTTCTTTGGCCAGACATACTGCCAAGTGGTGGCGGCGGCCCTGGCCCTGGATGCCACCAACGACCTCTTGATTGCCTGCACGGAGATTCTATACAACTGCACCAACGTGGCGGACCTGCATCGGTACCTGCTTGCAGAGAGCCTCCGGCTTCTTGAGTTGCCCGTGTCGCTGGAGCTTGCGCAGTACTTGAACATCCGGCGCAACTTGTTTGCTGCATGTGGCAACATTTCGTCGTACCCGAGCTGCAGCAACCAGGACCTTGCCGATGCTAACATGGGGCGCATTCTCTCGTGCTCGGACCCCTACGTGGTGTCGGCCAGCGCCATCTCGCTTGGTAACTGTATCGGCAGTCTGCAGCAGCAGCAGGCGTTTGTGGCGGAGCATCAGACTAGCGGCCGCATCACGGACGTGTTGATCAAGATTTTGCAAACCAACTATGTGGACGTGATCCAGTTCCAGGCGTTCCACTTCTTCAATAACGTGCTTGACGGCGGCTTGGCACGGCAAATCGTGGCGGCAGACGTACACGAGCCTCTCTCGCGCCAAAACAAGATCGTGGCAGATAATTTCAAGTACTACAAGGAGGTGGGATTGGTGTACTTGAAGTTTCTCCGAAAGTTCACGGAGCTTGGGTTCGCCACGGACCCCGAGTCAACCTTTGCCCGCTATCTGGAAAGCTACGAGTATCTTTTGCCTGTGGACGAGGCTGTGGAGATCAATATGCTAGTGCTTCAGCTTTTGTGCGCAGACAAGTCACCCAAAGTTGCCGACTACAAGAAAGAGTTGATGGAGCTCCTTCTCAAACCGGGCTCAACGGTTGCTTCCAGCACACTTCTCCTCAAAATCAAGACATTGGCCATCTTTATACGCAGCCACACCAGTGCCGAGGTCTATGAGCTCTACGACGACGAAATATCTGACTACATGGACCGGCTCAAGACATTCCTCGGCACCCTCGGTGACGGGTTGCGCAACAACACCGAGGCGCCAAAGGCCGAGGCTAGCGTCGTGCTCAACAACTCCAAGTTTATAGCCATCTCGATTAAGGGGCATGTGGAGGACTTGAATTCCTACAAAGGAGAGTTTGCCGAAGAGGAGCAGGAAATCGCCAACCTCAGCAAGATCATTCTCAACACAAGCAATCTGGACTGATGATTCGACCGCACAGCCAGCGATGCAACAAGCTTTATGCCAGGAAAAAAATAAGCTTCATGCCAGGCAAAAACATTTGGTCCCATGCTACACGATCTTGCAAGGCATTCCGTTCTGCTCGGAATGTGTCACTTGGCCGTGTACAGGAACAGACCCCGCGCGGCTCTCAAATGTTTCGGCACTCTTAAGAGTCCTTGGCACCCATTTTTTACCACTCCACTACATACGAACTCCATTTCACCATGTCGGTTTTCAATCTTCCAGAAGTGCCACAGGATCCTATTATCAGGATCATGAATGAATTTGCGGCCGATCCTCACCCCGAAAAGATCGACGTGAGTGTGGGTGTGTACAAGACCGAAGACGGTAACTCTGACTACGTGTTTCCCTGCGTGAGAGAGGCCAAGAAGATCCTTGCAGCCAACGATCCGGGTCACTGCTACACGCAAATGTCAGGGATTCCTGAGTTTGTGGCAGCTGCCCAGAAAACCATTTTCGGTAAGCTGTGCCCCAATGTCGTATCCGTTCAAGCGGTGTCCGGCTCTGGTGCATTGCATTTGGCGTTTTCTTATCTTCACAAGTTGGGCCTCTCAGATGTGCATGTTGGCGTTCCAGCTTGGGGAAACTACCAAGGCATGATTGAAGAGGTGGGCAGCAAGTTCATTCCTTACCAATACTTCGACAAGAAAGCCAATGCCGTCGACTTTGCCAGCATTCGCAAGGCATTGCAAGAGGCACCCAAGAAGTCCGTATTTGTTTTGCAAGCGGTGTGTCAGAACCCCACCGGCTTTGACTTGAGTCAAGACCAGTGGCGCGAGGTGTTGTCAATTGTGCAAGAAAGGCACATTTTCCCTCTCTTCGACATTGCGTACCAGGGCTTTTCTAGTGGCAACATTGATACCGATGCTTGGGCAGTCAGAGAGGCGCATGGTATGGGAATTGAGTTTATTGTATGCCAGAGTTACTCCAAGAACATGGGGTTGTACTCTGAGCGTGTGGGATGCACGCACGTGCATACCCAGACTGCAAGCCACAAGGCAATCAAGTCTCAATTGGTGGAGCTCATAAGACACGAGTTTTCATTTGCGCCAGCATTTGGCGCCAGAGTGTCTGCTATTGTACAGACCAACGAGGACTTGCAGAAAGTTTGGGCCGAGGATGTATTGGCCGTTGCGCAAAGATTGAATGGTGTCAGAGAGAAGGTGAGCGCATGCTTTGCCGAGATGCATACCCCAGGCCACTGGGATCACATTTTGATGCTGAAAGGGTTGTTCTTCCTCACTGAATTGACAGAAGAGCAAACACAAAAGTTGATGGAGGAGCACCACGTGTACTTGGCTAGTGGCGGGCGGGTGAATGTGGCCGGCTTAAACGACAGCAATATCGAAGCCTTTTGCAAGGCCGTCGATGCCGTGGTGAGAAAGTATCCAGCTAATTAGTGAAACGCAGCCAAGCAGAGAAAGCAGCCAAGTAGAGAAAGCAGCCAATTTGTAAAAGTGCGCAGCCAAGTAGAAAGCAGCCAAGTAGAAAATAAAAAGCAGCCAGGTGGGTGAAAGAGTAAGGGGAGAGAGAAACAAAGACTATCAGGGATTACAAATTGGTGGTAGTTGTCGTAGATTGGAATGAGGATCAAACAGACTCATTGTTAGTGAATAAGACGTAATCAGAAGAGATAACATCCATTGATCATTTTTTTCAATATTTTTTCGTTCATGACGCTCCTTACTTCGAAACGAAGATGGCCAGCACCAGAGAATGCGTTATATGACTTTGCCGTGGATTTTCTTCAAATGGGCTTTCAAGTTGTCCTTTCTATTAAACCTTCTTCCACAATTCTCGATGTCGCACTGAAAGGGCTTTTCAGAAGAGTGGCACTTCAAATGGCGTTTCACGTGCTCCGGGCGCTGGAAGCGGGCAAGGCACAAGGGGCACTTGTGTTTCTTCTTCGGGTCGTGGAGGTCCTCGGAGTCCTCCAGGAGAACAATGGGTTTTTTCATGTCGGAGTTCATGATGCTGGCGGCAAACTTTGCGATTTCCTCGGTGGCGGAGGCCTCCTGGATCTGGGAGTGGGTGGGATACACCGGGTGAGAGGCCGGGAGCGGGGCGGCGGAAGACAGCGGGGTGTTCGAGTGGAGGGGCTGGCGGGACAGGTCCGGGCGAGAGTCGGGGGGCGGGCCCATGGGGTCCGGATGACGAGAGAGGCCGAGGTGGCGGGCCAGGTCGAGCGAGGGCCCCGCGGAGTCCACGGGGCTGTTCATGCGGGTGATGGAGGCAAGGTCGATTGATGCAGGGTAGGACTTCAAGGCGGAAGTCCTAGGGTTGACCTTGCGGTCGTGGTCGATCATGTCGGGCAGCAACAAGTCGATGGAGGCGGCGCTCTTGTAGGGCCACGGGTCCAGGGCGGCCGCGGCGGGCAGATCAGCGTACGGGGGCGGGTGCTTCAAGCTGCGGGAGCTGGGGGCACGGGACAAGGGCTTGCGGAGCGGGTCGGGGATGGAGAGGTGGGACTTGGCGCGCTTGAGCTGCTTGCAGGCGTCGTTGTCCTGGGCCTCGATGTTGATGTCGTCCAAGGGGTCGTGGGGGAGCGGGCCGTGCAGGGCGTAGAACAGGGCGGGCCGGTCGACCAAGGAGCCGCCGAAGGACAGGTTGCGCTGGATCGGGGTGAAGGCCAGCGAATGCGAGGCCGCCAGCAACGCGGAGAGCGGGGTGGCGAGCGGGGTGCCGTCAAAGTCGCCGAGCACCAAGTCGAGCTTGGGCGACACGAAGGACGAGTCGAACGGGTTGGCGGCGTCGGGCGGGTGCACGGGCGCCAGCAGCGGCACGCAGGCGGCCTTGGGCGGCCCGCCGGGAAGCAGCGCGAGGTTCTTCATGGTGGCCACGGACGCCAACAAGTGGGCCGCGGCCGGGTCGATGGCCAGCAGCGGCTTGGAGCGCAGGCGCAGGTGGTGCGGCTTCATGGGCGTCTTGCCGACCTTCAAGGTGGGCAGGTGCACGGCGGACGGGCGCAAGGGCGTGGCGTAGAGGTTGCCCAGCGACACGGACGTGGACAAGCGGCGGCGGCCCGGGGTGGACGCCGGGCCGAGGTTGACCACGGAGTAGGGCGAGTCCTGGAGCGACTTGTTGGACATCAGCAGCAGGAGCTGCGGCACCAGGTCGAGCGACTGGAGCGTGGAGTTGGACACGGAGTGGCAGAAGGTGCCGAGCGGCGGGTCGCCGTGGGCCGAGGCCACGGACAGCAGGTGGGCGTGGCCGAGGCCGTGGCCCGCGTCGGCCCGCAAGTAGCCCGCGTCGTCCAAGGACACGTTGCGCAGGTGCGAGAAGTTGGAAAAACGCAGGCCCAGGTTGAGGGAAAACGGCGTCTGCAACGCGGAGCCGTCAAACAGAAACGTTTTTGCGTGGGAGCGGCCAATCAACGCGTGCGGCGGCACCCGGGCCAGGCCGTCGTCGTCGAGGTCCAAGGAGATGGTGTGGTCGTAGGAAAAGTCGGGCAAGTCGGAGGCAAAGTCCAAGTCCTCGTCGTAGTCTTGGGGCGGGGCGGGGCGGCGGTCGGGGGCCGGAGCTGCCGGGGGCGCCAAGAGCCCGCCGGCGGGTGCCTGGGCCTGGGCCACCGGGGCCTTGGCGGGGTACTGGTACGCTCCGTACAGGAAGTGCTCGTCTTCAGGGGGCGGGGCTTTGCCACCGTCGGCGGCGACAAAGGCATGCGATAGCAGGGACGGGGAGCTCATGAGGTAGTTTTCCATGGCAGCATCCCGTAGAACGGCGGCGGGACACGCAGGCGAAAAGGGGCAGGGGGAGGGCACAAGCACAGACCGCGGGGGGGAGGAGGAGGCGGTTTTTGGGGGGTGGCGTTTTTGGGGGCGGGGGCGCGGGAGGCGCGGGAGGCACGGGCGCAGGAGGTCTGGGGGTCGGGGCCACGGCACGTGACGGGACAGGGGCGGCAGGGGCGGGGGTAGGGGGTGGTTTTTTTTCAGACGGTGGCAGGCGGGAAGAGAAAAAATCACGCGTGCGGCGGGCGCTGATGGTGGTGCGAGTGCGGGTGCGACACGCCGGGATCGCCGCTGCGACATTCGTGTCGTGGGGTCGTGTCGTGGGGTGGTGTCGTGGATTGGTGTCGTGGATTGGTGTCGTGTCGTGGGACTTCGTGTCGTGGGACTTCGTGTCGTGGATTGGTGTCGTGTCGTGTCGTGTCGTGTCGTGTCGCTGTCGTGTCGCTGTCGTGTCGCTGTCTTGTGTCGTGGGGCTCTTACTGGCTCGGTGTCTGAGGAACCTACTGCTATTTTTAACGGCGGTGCTGTTTGTTAGCTGTGCTTACTCTTGCACTCTGTTTACGCTTTAGCGGTTCGTGTTTGTTCAAATCCTAATTATTATGAGACTGCTGTGTCTCTAGCCCTACTTAGTCTATTTTTTGCACACTACCTTGTCTCTTTTCTGCCTGTCTCTTTTCTGCCTTGTCTCTTTTCTACCTGTCTCTTTTCTGCCTTGTCTCTTTTTTACCTTGTCTCTTTCTACCTGTCTCTTTTCTACTTTGTTTCTTGAATACTTCCTTTCTCTTAATTATCTACCTGTTTTGGGTCCTCTACTTGCACCGACTTTGTCGCTAGAAGCCCTTTTACACCTTGACAAGCTAATGATGTACATGAACGACAATCTTTACCTCACATGCTTTATTTTCGTTTTTATTTTTACAATCCTTCACTCAATCTTACTGCCCCTACACAATGCACTTTTCTCTTTGTTCCAGACTTGATGCACTCTACTTCTTGTTGGTCCGTCACACTACTACTGTCACCTCTTATTCGTGCACCTGTGCATCTGCGTGCTTATTGTGTGCCTGCCTTTTGCATCTTTACGTTGTCGATCTGGGCCTAGACCGCGGCTGCGGCCACGAATGTCGCGACGCGTCCCACTTTGCTTCCGCCGCCTTGTTTCGGCCCGTGTGCCTTTGGGCGGTGCTTCGGGGGCTTTCCCTTTCTGCTTGGCCTGGTCCATGTCGGTGTCGCAGCATCGGTGTCGGTGTCGGTTTCGCAGCATCGGTGTCGGGGTCGGTGTCGCAGCATCGCGTGTCGCAGTGTCGCGGTGTCGCAGCGTCTGCGCCTCCCGCATCCCTTGGATCCACTTGCGTCTCTTGGAACCGCTTGCATCTCTCGCTTACGGCTTGCCGCCCTCACTCATAACTTGATCGTCTGTCATGACCCCGCCTGCCGTGTCTCCTCCTCTCCCGTTTATTCCCGCTGTCGCAATGTCGCTACCCCCGGCTTTGGTGCGCTTTTCTGCGGCTGCACTGCTGGTGCGCTGCTGCGGCTCTAGACGCGCGTACTGCACCCAAGCACATGCCGCCGCTGCGCCGCTGACCTCCGTCCACTCAAGTCTAGAAATATGCCTCCTCTAGAGTCCCAACCGCCACGGCATATTCACACCCGCTAAAATTGGAGCAGTGTGTACGTCCCCGGCACCTTACCCTTGCTTTTTTTTTCGCGCCCTCTCTGACGCAAATGTCGCGGGGAGATGATTCGAGACATTGTCGCAGGCTGGAGATGGAGATGATTCCGCGACAATGTCTCATGCCAACTGTACGGTTGGCTGCCGCCCCGTTCCTGTTCTTCCAGGTTTCCACGTGACCCTCCTGCACTCTCTTCCACGTCATCCTTAACCACCCAATCCTCCCATTGTCCGCTTCATGCTGCTCAATGTCGCTTGTTGTCTTGCATGGGGCCTGCGGGACTGCGGATGTCGTTCCCAGGCGTTTTGAGACTCTTTGTTACCACGCAGGCGGCCGTGCATCCCCACAGTCATCTCGCCGAGTGGCCGCCGCTATGGCCGCTTCGCCTGAACTAACGTCGCGGTCGCCATAGCAATGTAAGCACATTCTGGGCTGTGTCGAAACGCCGCAGTATCCCAAAATAGAAGTCGCAGGCTCCCAACTCCTGCGTCGCGCATGCCTTGAGAGGGTTTCCATCTTACTGCACATACACGCAAATCAGCTTCCATGATCTTACATGCAGGCCGCACATCAGACCAACCGCGCTTCTCTGAGACACGCGTCGCACACCGTAGCGCGTCTGCTACACCACCCCACGGGAACGTGCGCACGTGGAGCCTCGCACGTGGACCTCCGCACGTGCGGAACATGCGGCCTCCTCTCATGATCTCACCTCGCACGTTCTGTAAGTGGCCTCCTCTAGTGATTATTAGCCAACGTGCTGAAAGTGGCCTCTTATGATTTCATAGCGCATTTAGACGTATATACATTCGGCAATGTCTCAACAAAAGACGCTTATGGGTTTTGCTTGACAAAGTCAACACCCTTCTTGATGTTGGTGATCAAGGTTTCCTTGGCCTTGGCGACCAACTCCTCCTCGTGGCTGGACAAGTCTCCCAAAGCGTGGATGGTCTTAACACCCTCGGTTCCCAAGGTAACCTTGGAAGAGAAGAAGTCAACACCCTCGTCCTTGAACAATGGAGAGTCAACAAAGGTTGGCTCAATCACATCTCTCTCACCAGCCAAACCGTTCAAAACGGCACCGGCAAATCTGGCACCAGCTTGGGCCATGGACAAAGTAGCAGAGCCGGCTCCGTTCTTGGCTTGCACAACCTCGTCACCACCGAATTGGATTCTGTGGATCAAGGCGTCTCTGGTCTCGGTAGCCAAGTCCTTGTGGTTGGTTTGCGACAACAATGGGACAATGGTGATACCAGAGTGTCCACCGACAACGGTCACGTGCTCGTCGACGGGGTTAGTGCCGGCAATCTCAGACACGAATCTGGAGGCTCTCAACACATCCAAAGTGGTGACACCGAACAACTTCTTTGGGTTGTAAACTCCCTTGGACTTGAACACCTCGGCAACAATAGGAACAGTGGAGTTCACTGGGTTGGAAATGATACAGAGAGAGGCGTTGGGGGCGTGGTCAGCAGCAGCCTTGGCCAAGTCTCTGACAATAGAGGCGTTGGTGTTGAACAAGTCGTCTCTGGTCATACCTGGCTTTCTTGGAACACCGGCGGGGATAACAATGACGTCGGATCCGGTCAATGCATCCTTCAATCCCTCTGGGTCGTAGCCCTTGACGGTGGAGTTGGTTGGCACGTGCGAAACATCGGCGGCAACACCTGGGGCTCCCTTCAAGTCGTAAAGAGCCAAGTCAGTGACCTTGTGGTTCAATTTCATCAAAAGAGACAATGGTTGACCGATACCTCCACCGGCACCCAAAACGGCAACCTTGTATGCGGAGGATGGAGAAGTGGAGAACGATCTAGCGGCACTCTTGAACATGTTAGAATATGTGACAATTGCTGGGTCTGGGGAAAAAGCGGGTGAGAAAGGGGCAGCTATATATTGACGTCCACCACATGTGTGTGAGAACCAGCTCCTGCGCCAATCAGCTTGCGGCATTATGGCCGTCGCCGCGCCCGTGCCGAACCGCGCCGAAAATCACTCTAGCTCGTTGGTTTGCCATCTGAATTTTCCATGCAAACGGTGCTGGGAAATCTCATGGAGACTCGCCGGAAATCCCCTCAGTGGCATTCTTCCGGGCCTGGTGCCAGGTATTTTGACCCCGTGGCATGTCAGATGCTGGTGCACGGGTGTCCCCTCGGCTCAGCGGACGGCCGCTCCGCAAACGGCACGTGCGCTGGAATCTTCGTCCGCTAGATTCTTAGCATTCCACTTGCCCAGCTCGCTAGCAGCCAGGGGGCTTGGACTGCCTGTAGGTGATTATGTAAGCCCTTGCTGAACATCAGTGCCTCATCAATAAAACTATCTTGGTCAATGCCCTGGATAAAGGACGCTTTATATGCGGCGAGCGTTTCAGTTCACAAACATAAAGGTTTCCATGAAACACCCCTTGCGCTGGCGTGCAGGTCAACGGGAGCGTCTCATAAATATGAGGGTTTTTCTGAAGCCCCCACCGCCCTTTTATTTTGCAAATTGGAGTATTTACCGGGCTTGTTTTGCGCCTGAGGTTGTACCAGATGGCCTTCGTTCCACATCGGGCTCTTCCTTTCGCTTTGCCGACTGAGTGACCCCAGGCCGACATGAAATCCACGGCTATCAGAGACGAGACGAACACATGGAGGGTCAACCATTAAGGACCTGCCCCTTAAAAGCCGCGCCAATTTTGCCTCCGCCTATGTTTCAGGTTGCTTTTGTGTTTTCGCACCCACTGCGGCAGATGCTCATGATGAAACTACATAAAGTCCCTTTCGCACTACTGCACGCGCAGCCACAACAGACATCCGACCACAGCTACCAGCCTGTCCCCTGTACATTTCTTCGGCTTTGCTGTCAATTACACCACAGTACCAATCGAGGATTATGGAGGCAGAAAAGCATACTCTCGACATCCCGCACGTGGCTGCTGTGGAACTACCTTTGATAGTCAAAGACACAACCCGAGCTATATCGATGTTGGGCGGCAAAGAAAAGATCCACAGGGCGGTCAATTCACAATATCGTCAACTGCCCATCCAGCCCTCCAGTCATTCTGTGGATGAGCGGAATCTCGAGCTCCGACTCCGAAATGACCCTTTCCATCATCCACTTCAGGCGCTGGTCAACCGCAGAGAGAAGATATTGGTGAAAGTGAGGCTCCCCAAAAAGTCGTTGCCTAAGGACTACTACGACTCTCCTGCAAAGTACACAATAAAGGAATTGCTTGCACTCCAATCGCATTCCGACGACTCTCTTCAACCGTCCATCGAGCCTGTGGCCGTAGTCAACAAGAATTACTGCTTCAAGGCTATAGCAGACTTTCAGATGTCAACAAAGAATAACAAGACGGTGCAGAAGTTCAATGCTGGAGTGCTTGACCCACAGCGCCGCTTCGACAAGATTAAGGATTTCTACGAGCAGGAGTTGTCGCACACAGACGAGTTCAAAAACCCGGAGAATTACGAAAACAGAGACCATCATCTTATACCGCCACCACATTTCAGTGGGGTTCGCTTCCCGTTTGACTATAGGTACCAAACAAGCCCTTTCACTGTCACTTTGGTCGACGAATCTGGCGATCGCAGAGTTGTGATGAAGTCAGACAGCAAGAAGTTATTCACCAACACTGTTGATTATCATCGCGATGAAATACCTCAGCGCCCTTTGCCCGAGATCATTGCAAAATATGAGTGGATGCTGAACACTGACTTGCTGCTGGAGTACGCTGATAAAAAGTTGTACGAGTGCATTCAACATCTCAATGCCTTATTTGCTCTCAAGCCCATCTGGTTGCGTAAACTGATTATCGATGTTGTACCTGAGCCGCTTAAATCCGCAGTCAAGGAGGCTTTGCCGTACGTTTCATACTGCTACAAGAATGGCCCATGGCGCTTTTGCAACGTGAAGCTTGGCGTGAATCCAAAGGACGACAAATCTTTTTGGATGTTTCAAAGCGAGTATTTCCGGCTCCAGGGCCTCCGAACTAAACACAACCCTGGATCGTCGGCTACCAGCAATGAGCCTCGAATCATTCCAAATACCATCAAAATCCACCATCCTTCCAGCGAGGTAAAACTCTCAGAATACCTTTTCTTTACCGGTCGCAAGCTTCCCAAAACCATCAATTTCCAGATGGGCGACATTCTAGATGAGGACATTCTCAATCTTGTTCAAGCTGCACAGGGAAGGGGTGACGCTTTTTTTTTCAGGGATACGGTGGATCCACAAGATGGATGGATTAAGCGCCAGCCTATGGAGACAATTCGAAGAATTATAAGATACAAGTTACGCAAGCTTCAAAAAGATGAGACAATCGAAGCCGAGAAAATTAGACAGATTTTGGAAACAGACTACACAGAAAAACCAGAAGTCCCAAAAACCAAGACCCACTGGTCTGGTGCGGTAAGGGAAGGTAAAATTCCGGGCACGGAAGATCCTGACGCCTCCATGCAGATTGATGAAGATGACTACGACGATGAAGATAGCAACGGCGAAGAGCAAAATAGGGAGGACGACGACAGTAACAATGAGGAGAGAGAAGATGACGAAGACGAAGACGAAGAATCGATGTTGGAGCCAGATCCTGCGAAAGAGGAGAATGTTCTTAACCGAATCAAGCAAATAGACGAGCGAACAGCTGAAAAGTTGCAATCGCTTGTCGGGTTGATCAAACAAGATGAAATCGACCGGAGAGACACCTGATAATCGCATCCGAAACTCCGGAATGCACAATGAGGAAACTCCCTTCAACTCAACTCGACTTTAAAAGTTTAGCGAGTCACAATTACGGAGGTGAAGCTAAACGACCCCAGGCCAGGGAGGTACCATCTCGTGCCAAATGGAGCGCGAGCCCGTGTGCATGCAGTACACAGAGAACTCAACACGTAACAACAGGAAGTGCGGAAACACGCACCACGAACCTTTAGATACAAGAGAAGACATCATGACAAAGGCAACCGAAGCGTTCGTGACTATCTTCGCCTTAAGCGCAGTTTACTTTGCTGCCTACACCGGGGTTATCCCAACCGGAAAATTGATCCACGATGAAATCTTGCCATATTTGCCCTGGTGGGCATTGGTGACCTTTGGTGCCTACGCCTTGGGAACATTGGGATGGGGCGTTCTTACATTTAAGGACAAAGAGGGGAGCTACCAAGAGTTGTTGGGGCAGATTGACGAAGCCAAGGCTTTCTACAAGACTAAAGGTCTTGATTTGAGTGACTAAAGGCTCTTTACAAGACCAAGGTCTTTGAATGAATAAATAACAAATACATACATGCACAGATATTGTTGACTCCGTAGCGAGGCGATGCAAAAAATGGCTCGGATGGTCAAACCAGCTCGAGTCTTATTGGCTCACAGCAGGTCGGCGCCTTTCCGCCGGGTCTTGAGCTTTTTCTCCATCTCGGCAAAAGCTCGGATCTGAACAGGCACAGCATCCCACCCTTCTTCTCCCTTCGACTCAATCTTTTGCTTTTGATATTTCAGCGGAAGGTTTGCTGCCTTTAAGTGTTCCACAGGAGGATGGAAGTCTGCGGGCCACACCCCACCTCTTTGGACCAAATTCGAGGCGGCCTGGCGTCTTTTAGCATTCCAGTCCTTGACGTCGTCGTTGTATATCTCCCACACACAATTGATGCATCCGCTCATGCAGCAATTATCTGGCTCACTGGGCTTTGCAGGCACTTTGACTCCAGCAATGACTCGTGGCTGGCCAACGATTTTCCGACTTGAGCTCTGCCGATCTTCTCCAGCAATGCGTCCCCCAAAGACTTTTCTGATACGCTCTTCGGCACTTGCCTTGTCCACGGCGTAGTTTCCCAGAAAGACTTGTCTTGGACTTGGCGCAGACCGGTCTCTCTGTAAGGGCGACTGCTTGCCGGATACAGGCAGAGCGTCATGGACAGGGTTTCGGTTGCTCTTTTTTATTAGATCATAGAACTTGAATTTGCTTGCCGTGGACTGAAACCGCTTGGAAATCATGCTTTGACTTGCCGACCAGTTGGAATGGCTTGTCGACGACTTGTTTAAAACACGTGGAAAATGGCAGGAGACTAGCAAAATATAGCCTCTTTTCTCTATCAAATTTGAAACTTCACGGACAGATTGTTCCTCTTAACCTCAAGTGTGTGATTTCCTAAACTTGCAACTGAGGTACCAGGGACATGAGCACTCTTGCATTAGCGCGGGCAGCGAATGGTGTACCAGAAAGTGGCGCGGCCTGCACACAATATGGGGGACGGAGGTTCCATTAGTTGGTGAAATTTGCAATTGGAAAGATAGGAAATCGTTGACGAAATCAAAAGATCGATGAATCATACCAATAGATCAGTATCGAAGAAATAGCATCAATAACATTAATACAACCAATAGCATTAATATCATCAATAGCATTAAAATCACCAATAGCATCAATATCATGAATAGCATCAATAGATCGATAAATCAATAAATCAACAGATCAAGAGATCAATAGCTTGGGTTGCATATTCTTGAAGGTTTCACTTCAGTTGGAATATAGCACAAAGTAGTACCAAAAAGTAGTACCAAGCGGCCTTGTGTTCGCCACTGCTCTCAGACCAAGGATTTCCCTAGACCTGTCTTCGATCACGCTGATCCATTTCGATCCAATTGATGGTGCCGAATTCCCGATACCGGCCGGGGTCACACGCTTCGGAAATCTTGCTCAGCCCACTCGACTGCTTCCTCAATGCTCAAAAAAAAACCGTCACCCAAGCCCGTTGAAGATTGCTTAGCAGATGAGCCTGACCGCAGCTCCCGCAAGTTTCCGTTTATCAAGGCGCAGATCCCCAGTTTTTGTAGCGTTTCCCGTACCTTGGGATTTGTAGAGACTCGACTAAAGCACACCTGCATGTTCTGTGAGTACCTCTCGACGAGCTCGTATAACTCCTGGGTTGCCGAGGTATCGATGGAAGTCATTCCTTTGCAGTCGAAAATGAGATGCCGAGGGGGCGCACGCGATGCCAGATTGTCCAGCTGCGACGGGTGAACCAGCAACGATTGGAACTTTTCGAGCCTGCTGAGCTTGTTGCGTAAATCTCCGATGTTAGCAAAGTTGAGTGGCTCGGGAATCCGGACAATAAGTATTCCCTCAATCTGCTCAATCTCCGCAACAAACTCACTCAACTCACGTTCGCCGGTGTCGGCTGATTTGCTCTGAACATGAGAAACGAAGCTTTCTTCTACCAACTCGTCAGCATTTCGGAACGCAGAGGTATTGGAGATCCTCCCCAAGACATGGATCTGGGAGCGTGCTCCATTCTTGATAATCCGCACAACTGCAACGAGAATACCAAGAATCACACCGGCCTCGACACTCCAGAACATCGTGGTGAAGAACACGCTCATCAAGACGGCAATCTCGGCGTAGCCTTCTATAGCCCAAAAAAAGGCGATATCCTGAGGAACCTCCTCGATCACGGTGATTCCGATTATGGTGGTGCTTAAAGAAAGAATGCTCTGGGGAAGGTAGTACAAGGAGGGAAGAAAGTACCTGATTGCCAACATCACTGCAAATGCCATGACCACACTAGCAATCGGAGACACCGCCCCTGCCAAAATGTTGATTTTCGACCGTCCCAATGCTCCAAACGATGGCATGCCGCCAAAAAAACTGACTGCGAGATTGCATGCCCCTAGTGCAATCAATTCTCTATTCGACGATATGTTGTAGTGATACTTTGCACTTAAAGCCTTGGACGCGGTGGTGGAATCAAAGAAACCCAATATGGAGCATAGCAATGACGTAGAAAACGCTTTTTGGAGGAGCGGGATGGTCGACGAGGTGAACGGATTCACAAGAATCGAGCCCGAGCTGGATTCAGAGACGCCAGAGTCAACTCGGAGGTCACCCACTATGGCTATTCCATTCTCTTCCCACTTGTAATGATAGGAAAGGACGGTTGCAACAACCACCATTGCTAAGAGCTCTGGGACGTAAACAGCAGAACGTACACCATTTGCCACGAATTTGGACTTAATCCGCCGCACAGTAAGCACGATACCCAATGTGATCATAGTCAAGGCAACGGTGGGAACGTGCGCCTGCTGGACGTGGGATACCGCAAAGTGCAACTTATCATACATGGAGTGGTTTGGGTACTTTTTTGCTTCCTTCTGCAACCCCATCTGGATATCTAGCTGGTTTATAATCATGATGAATCCCATGGCTCCAATAAAGCCCTTTAAAAGCGCCCTTGAGAGTACATTGTCGAGAAATCCGTATCTGAGGAGGCCTGCAGCTAGAAGAATCGCTGACATCGCCAAGGACAAAATGGCACTGATCTGTAACGAAGACAAGGGAAATTCGTCTTTTTGGAGATGCTGGATCACTTGTCCATATAGGACAGCTGTGCTGGGCAGGGGCCCTACGATCAAGGTGGGCACACCGCCAAAGACTGCATACATCAATGCAGCAGCCACCACAGAGTACAAGCCGACCAATGGAGGAAGCTTGGCTAACGAGATTGAAAGGGACATCACTAGCGGGACTTGAAAGCTTGCGAGAGAGACGCCTGCGAGAAAATCGCCAAAAAAGTCTCGAACGCGATATCGGGGTAACCAGCGCATGATCGGTAAGTAGTAAGCGATGTACGCATACCTATCGAACAGCAGGTTGTCATTTTGCAAGAAGTGGATTTCTTCTATACTCAGGGAGCTCAAAGCATGATGTTCAATCGCCGGTTCTAGCGAGATCCCGCCTCGAAGTGACATTTTGCTGGGCACAGACAAGAGCGGCGGCCTCTTTTTCGACGCCCTCGGAGGGGAAACGAGCAAAGGTGTTGATTCCATGACTCAAAGACGTTCAGCAGAGGAGGCACATAGAGGAATTTAGAACCTGCAACAAGAAAGCGCTAACCAGATTGACAACAGCAGCCTCAACAATCACAGTATGCGACTCGTGGTCACGTGACACCGTGGTGTACAAGTTACCGGGTATCCAACAGTTCCAAGAAAAGCTGGCGGACGGCCTGCCTGTCACTCCATCGGCCGCTTCAATCTTCGAACACTTCACTTCTGGTCCTCAGCGACTAATTTGAGCAAGAGGTCGTTTGTGCCGAAAGGATTTTGGATGTAGAGATTATGACCGCCTTGTTTGACAGTATGGTATTCAGCACGCACGCCATACTCCGAAAGCCCCGCCACAAGCTTTTCCCCAGCCTCGGCACACATAAAGTCGTACTCGCCGTAAACAAAATGGCATTTGGTGGTGATTGCGCGGGGCAGGTCCATGAAGCGGTCGTAGAGGGGCCACCTGCTTGTAGTGGCAGGGGTCAATAGATACTTGACATGAATGTCGGAATGCGTCCCAGAAGTGATGGAATTGTAGAGGTACTCGATAATGAGTGAGACCTCCTGATTGGTACCAAACACCATCTGCTTCTCGTTGTTAAACACCTTGCGGGCGCCGCCGAGTTTTTCCACCACAGAATTGATGGCAAATAGCTTGCCATACCACATCTTGTGATACTTCTGAACGCCAAAGGGACCCATAAGCTTAAGAAGCCGCGGAAGATAGGGCTGCACGTGGTACCAATATCTTTCCGTGGACTTGGAAAGATTGGGGAACTTGCCTAGAAAGTTGTAGCTGGCGGGATCCAACGTGGGCTCGAGGGTGGCTGTTTTGAGACCCTCGGACATTCGGTCGTACTCGATTGCTGGGTCCGTGATTGCCGCAGCATGTCTCTCCACGCCAACCGGGGACAAAAGGACCAAATTGCGGACACGAGACGCATGGCGCAATGCGTAGCAGCCGCTCCAGTACCCGCCGAAAGAATGGCCGATGAGAAAGTCGATTTCGTCAATCCCCCAGCTTTTGCGCCAGTTTTCAAGTGCTCCCACGTAGTACATCTCGAGCTCGCGGAGAATGGGCTTCATCTTCACTGCATGCTCTGTTCGCTTGGTGATGTCCACGTCGTAGCTGTCGAGCAATTGGTAGTATTTTTTGTAGAAAGTGGGCTTTTGGGGGGCGGGCAACCAGCGGAGAAAGTCGATTTTGGGAATCGCCAGCCAGTAGCCTCGTGCGTTCACCGCATCCACCTTCGGGTTGGACAGGAGACCAAACGACACATTGTCCAAGAAGTGAACCTTGAAGTTGCACTTGAGTTTCACTAGTTCGTCCACTATGTGGAAATTGCGAGCAAAACACCCAAGCGATGCCCCGTACCCGTGTATAAATACTAGGTGCTTCGTCTCTAGGGCGGGGTCAGATCCCACCAGAAACACCACTTCGTTTATGTAGTCTCCATTGCCAATGGGTGTTTTGTGCTCAGTAACCTCCACTTGGTCGGAGCCAGGGAAATGCAATGCAACCAATTCCCGTTGGAGCTGGTGGAGCCGATTGGGACGGAGCGACGCAAGCCACACTCTCAATTTGTGCAGAAAGGGAAGAACATCGATCCTGTGGGTGGTGGGCTTGTACTCCGAGGGCACGTGGAAGAGTCCTCGGGAGAAAAGTCGACCCCTGAGAAAATTGGCGGTCCGTGGACGGAGCATTGCTGTAGTTGCCGATCCCAACGGCTTCCGTGATGGGTAAAAAAAGGCTAAGCGCGGATCATCTTTGGAGACAACCAAGAAAAAACCACAATGTCCAAATACATGGCGGGAGGCGCCCTTTAAATATTCTTTGGAAACAGGGGTGTTTGTGCTGAAACACAGCTGCAGATATGCGTGACATGAAACAAGCCAGAAACAGGATTGGCATGGGGATGCGCATGTTTATCTCATGAAACCTTTCTGAAACACATGTTGGGTTCTCGTGTAACATGTCGGGTTCTCGTGAAACATCTTGGGTTCTTGTGTGAGGGGTTATGTACTTGTTGGTAATGGGTAAGAGTAAGCTTTGACGATGGTGGCGCTTTCAAAGAATGGGTTGGGTGAGTTTCTATGAATGATGTTTCAGTGAAGACTTCTGACACATATCTGAAACACTTGATGTCGGTGTTTTAAGTTAACAATGTCTCCATTTTGATGAAATTGACCCAATTGACCGCATGGAGTCTCAAGATGCCTTTGAAAAGAAAGTTCAGAGATGTTGATTTCGTGGTGCTCAATATGAGAGCTCACATGTCAACTGCAAATAATTCAGTCAGTTTATGAAAGCATTCCTCTGAAAGACAATGGCATCTTCTGGCGGGTGTAAACAAAAGCATTCATTAGCGGTCAAAATTCCAGAGAGACAAAGGTAATATTGTAAGTATTAGTAGGCTTAAAAATTCGGAACAACAAGAACGGTTGCATAGTGTAGTGGTTATCACTTTTGGTTCTGATCCAAACAACCCCGGTTCGAATCCGGGTGTGACCTTTCTTTTTTCGCCCCCAAACACACTGCGAAGCCCAAATGATCTTCTCGTCCTCGGTGAGGTCATTGCTACAGTTCGCACGTCAGGCAGTTTAAAAGAAAGCATTCTCGTTATTTTCGAGCACAAAGCACGAAGGTTAAAGGCTGCGGTGTAAGAACACCTGGGCTATGTACATACTAATTGTCGCCTTTAACCAAGCCGACCTTGGCAGGTCTTAAAACCCGAGAGTTAAGAGAGTAGCCGGGCTGTTGAACGTGGAAGACGGTTCCAGGCTCCTTGTCTGGTTGTGGGACTTCAAAGACCGCCTCGTGCATGTTAGGATCGAAGGTCTCGCCGACGGGGTCAATCCTGACAATGCCATGCTTTTCTAAGGTTTTCTCGAAAATGTTTCTGGTCATAGACACACCATCGTACAAATTCTTCATCTCGGCATTAGCAGCCAAGGTGTCCTCCTTGATTGAGCTCAAAGCCAACGTGAAATTGTCAACAGACTCCAACAAATCCTTGGAGAACTTCTGGAGCGCAAAATCCTTGGACTTTTGCACCTCCTTCTTTGTGGTCTCTTGCAAGTTTCTGAAGTCAGCGACGGCCCTGGCGTAGTGGTTCTTCATCTCGGCTAAAGCCTTGTCCTTTTCTGTCAATTTCTCCTTCAAAAGATCGACCTCGGAAGGCTCCTTGGCTTCTTGGGCCTCGGCGGACGCAGCCTGATCAGTGCTCTCGCTGGATGCTTCGGACAGTCCGGCACCCGCTTCGGCGTCGCTCTTGGTGGTGTTGTAACGAAGGCCGCCGATGCTTCTGATAGCCCAAGGCCGGGCCATGGCGGGGGTGGCACGCAAGCCGGCTCTGCTGGCCCTGCTTGCAGCAGCCACAGATTGTGCAACAAATCTGTTCATTTCGGTGGCAAATGTGGAGTTGGGGAAAGAAGTGTACCTCCTGGGAGGGTGAAGATTTTTCGAGTTCGCCCCGCGGCGCCGAGCGCGCGCTAGCCAGGGACATGGAGAAGGTGTGACGGAGCAGGCCCGTGGCCGCGCGCACGTGCGCGGCAGCACGTGCATCTGCGCTCTCCGGGCTTCCGCCGTGGTGCATGCAGGGCGGGGGCCGCAGACGACTTCCGCACGTGATCCGCGGCTTTCGCACGGCGGTTTCATAGATGGGATCCTGATTCGGCAGTGCGGCAAAAGCGGCGAACGGCCAAATGCGCCGTGGGCGCCTTATAGATTAGGCGCACACAAAACCACCGCAGCGCATTATTTATCAGACAGCACCTGATATTTCCTTTATCTGTATCGGCGCCCGACCCAGCGGCTGGGCCCGCCCGCACTGCATTGGGCGACTTTTCCCTGGAAAGCAAATCCACCGTGGCTTAACATGGGTATCGAATAATCAGGAAGTCAGTATTTGCGGCGTCAACGTAGAGCGAGCGGGGAAACACTGGGGATTGCTGCTGTATTTATATAGGGCGCATCGCATGGGGTGTGGCAGAGTTGTTTCAGCCCCTTGGTCACAAAGACATGCATGCCGTCTGCATCCTGGAAATTACGCTGGCCCGCCGGAGATCCGTAACAGGCTCGTTTCATGACCGCAGCCTGCCTGGGTCTTGGCACGTGATCTTTCGAGCACGCGAGCTTCTCGGCACTGCACATAGCCACCTGCTTCACCTGCTGATCGGGAAAAACAGCACTAGCCAGCACATCACGGGAAATCACGTGCATGTCGGCATCCGTTATCTCAGGCTGAAAAGGCTGCCGCTCTACTCAAAGTGGCACCATCGCATTAGCAAGTGGACGCTGTGCCAAGAGGAGGGTTCTGCACACAAAGCGGGACCGCCCCAGGGTCCCTTGATAAGGGTTCTTCTGCAGGCGCCCGCATGCACTCCCGCAGCAATCACTATCTTTTATCTGCTACTCGCATGCAACACGGCGTGCAGGTGGCTTTGTGTCATTGAAAATTTTGAGTCCTAGCAACATAAAACGACCGCATCTCCCTCACGTTGCAGTAGCTATCTAATATTTTTAGTTTTATAACCAACAGCTTCTGGTCCCACTTCTTTCCCTTGTTTCGCCCCTCACCTACAAACCATTAATTTCCGCGGGCCCCACCTAATATGATAAACACAGAGAAGAGTCCCGTGGTCCAAGAACAGGTCTCGATCGAGTCGTACAAGGGACTGGATTCTGGGCCACAGAAATGGTGGCAAAAAGTCGTCACATTCTTGGAGGTCGAAAAGTCCGATGGCCTCACCATGTCCCAAAGGTATCTTTACAACTACGATTTGCGGCCGGTGGAAGCCGCCAGAAGACAGTGGTCCTGGTACAATTACGTGTTTTTCTGGATTGCCGACTCTTTCAACATCAACACCTGGATGATTGCCGCCACAGGTGTGCAAAACGGAATGACTTGGTGGCAAACGTGGATCTCCGTGTGGTTGGGATACTTTCTCTGTGGTATTTTTGTGTCTATTTCCGCCCGGATCGGAGTCGTCAACCACATCTCGTTCCCCATCGCCGTGCGCTCTTCCTTTGGCATTTTCTTCGGCATCTGGCCCGTCTTCAACAGAGTCGTCATGTCCTGTGTGTGGTACTCCGTGCAAGCCATGGTGGCCGGCCCCTGCATTGGCCTCATGTTGCGTTCCATTTTTGGCCAAAACTTGGACCAGACCATGCCAAATGGAATCTCCAATAACAACCTCACCACGTTCCAGTTTTTGAGTTTCTTCCTCTTTTGGCTCATTTCTTTGCCTTTCTTGTGGCTCCCTCCGCACAAAATCAGACACTTGTTCACGTTCAAGGCCTACATTGCTCCCGTGGCCGGTGTCACATTCTTAGTCTGGACCCTTGTCAAGGCGCATGGTGCAGGCCCGGTTATCCGTGAGCCTTCCAAACTTCATGGCTCTGATTTGGCCTGGGTCTTTGTCGAGTCCACCATGAACGCCTTGGCAAACTTTGCCACCTTGATCACCAACGCTCCCGACTTTTCTCGTTTCGCAGACAAGCCTTCGTTTTCCATCAAGTATGTGGTGCAGACAGTTTCCATTCCAATCTGTTTCTCAATCACTTCGTTGATTGGTATTTTGGTCAGTTCCGCATCCAACGTGTTGTATGGTGAGACCTACTGGTCCCCATTAGACGTCTTGGGCCGTTTCTTGGACCACTACACTTCGGGAAACCGTGCCGGAGTTTTCCTCATCAGTTTTGCGTTTGCTATTGCTCAACTCGGAACTAACATCAGTGCAAACTCCTTGTCATTCGGCACCGATGTGACTGCATTGCTCCCGCAGTTCATGAACATTCGCAGAGGCTCCTACTTGTGTGCTTGTCTTGCGTTGGTCGTGCAGCCATGGAACCTTCTTTCGTCCCTGTCGAAGTTCACGACTTACCTTTCTGCATACGCTGTTTTCCTTTCTTCCATTGTGGGCGTCATTTGCAGTGACTACTACTACGTGAGAAGAGGACGCTTGACATTGACCCATCTCTATTCCACCCACAAACCAGAAAACAGGAGCGAGTTGTCCGACTACATGTACAACAAGTTTGGCTCCAACTGGAGAGCACTCGTTGCTTACTTGTGTGGTATCTTGCCCAACATTGTTGGCTTTGTCGGTGCCACCACAGGCGAAGATCGGGTGCCTATCGGTGCTACAGAAGTCTACAGACTCAATTTCTTCATGGGTTTCTTTAGTGCTGGTATTGTTTATGCAGTACTCTGCTATGTGAGTCCTGTGCCTGGCGCTCCAAATGTGAAGCCTTTCGAGAAGCTCTGGCTCGAAGAAGATCAAGACGTCGAGGACTTCGATCAAGAGTTGAAGGGCTTCGACGTGCACGAGGGTTTCGAGGCGCCAGCATCACTGTCAAGCGGTAGTGAGCGCAAGAAGTATTAAGCCTGATACATAGACGATTTTAATGAACTCTTAATGGATTGATCCGATGAAAACCAGTTTGCAGCCATTTGCATTTGTACACGGGCAACCAGGCAGCTTTGTTTCAGCTCTGCTGCAAACTCTGAAACACCTCCTTAGGGGTTGTGATGCAGGCCCTCAACGGCAAGTACTTAAACGCATGGCTGCCACTAAACGATTCTCTATTCTGGCAAAAAGTGACATGCAGGAAACCCCGTGCTCACATAACTCGACCTGCATCCAGACGGCGCGGTTCTATCTCTGTCGTCCCGACAAGCGCATGGATACGGAGCGTCTTGCGCACGCGCAGTTCTTATCGCCTTGGTGAGTCATGCTGTTTCCCCGGACTCCCGGGCCGCTTTCGCGCACGTGACACAACACGAAATTTTCATACATGCTACAGGCCGGTGTCCGATCCGGGCCACACGATTTCATTTTTCCTTTCTCTTCGTCTTTGCAAATCCATGTTTTCCAAGTCAGTGTCCAATTCGGTTCGTGCGTTCTCCACCGCTAACCCCGCCCTCAAGAAATTGAAGATCGGATTGATTCCCGGAGACGGTATCGGAAGAGAGGTTATTCCCGCCGGTAAAGCTGTTTTGGAAAATCTTCCTGCCAAGTATGACTTGCAATTCGAGTTTGTGAACTTGGACGCTGGATACGAGTTGTTTCAAAAGACCGGAACCGCTCTTCCCGAGGAGACGGTCGAAGTCTTAAAGAATGAGTGTGACGGTGCTTTGTTTGGTGCCGTCTCCTCTCCTTCTGTCAAGGTTGCCGGATATTCCTCTCCAATTGTGGCCTTGAGAAAGAAGATGGGATTGTACGCCAACGTCAGGCCCGTCAAGTCTGTGGAAGGTGTTGGCAGACCTGTGGATATGGTCATCGTCCGTGAGAACACCGAGGATTTGTACATCAAAGAAGAGAGAATCTACAACCGCGAGGATGGCACCAAGGTTGCCGAGGCCATCAAGCGGATCACCGAAACCGCCACGACCAACATCGCCAAAATGGCTTACGAAATCGCTTTGCTGAGACAAAAGATCAGAGAGACCAGCTCTTTGAAGAGTCTCCACACAGAGCCATCGGTGACTGTGACCCACAAGTCGAACGTCTTGTCCGTTTCTGATGGATTGTTCCGTGAAACTTGTAAGAAGGTCCATGACAATGGCCCATACGGTGCTGTGCAATACAAGGAGCAGATTGTCGACTCCATGGTGTACAGAATGTTCAGAGAGCCGGAAATCTTTGATGTTGTTGTCGCACCAAACTTGTACGGTGACATCTTGAGTGATGGAGCAGCTGCGCTTGTGGGCTCCTTGGGTGTTGTTCCATCTGCTAATGTTGGCGACAATTTCGCTATTGGAGAGCCATGCCACGGTTCTGCTCCAGACATTGAAGGAAAGGGCATTTCAAACCCAATCGCCACAATCAGATCTACAGCCTTGATGTTGGAGTTCATGGGACACCAGGAGGCAGCTGCCAAGATCTACGAGGCAGTTGACGCTAACTTGTCTGAAAATAAGATCAAGACCCCAGACTTGGGCGGATCCTCTTCAACCACCGAGGTGATCGAAGACATCGTGAGAAGATTCTAGTTTGCTTTGTTTTGGGTTAAGAAGTCATGATAGAATGAGACTTAAATAGGAGACAGCAGGCTGAGACCTGAGTAGGATTCACAGCACTGAATGCACATTTGTTTTCTACTAAATATTGAGTCATCGTGGGCGGCGAAGCCCATCAACATCTGATGGTGAATGCATATCAACGCCTATCAGATTATTAAAGTCCATCAACGTCTATCTGATGGCGAAAGCCTATTGAACGCGTTATCTGATTGCCGGCTTCCAGCATCAGCCGCCGCATCTATAATATCTGACCAGAGCCAGAGAAGCCACATATGCCTCGACTATTCTTTTACAAAACAGGCGGCAAAGAAGCCAATCCCGCCGTCTTCCTTGGGCACAGAACGTACACAACCACCAGCCAATTCTTCACTTTGTTGCTCAGACAGGCTGATGGCCGAAAACTCTTCCTTCCAGCCCCTTCGAGGCCATGTGGGTATGACCACATCACGAGGCGCCAATCGCCAGCCTTGTCCTTGAATGTCCGCGTCTTTGAGTAGGTCAACCACTACCCGCTCGTTCTCGTGGGGGTGGATAGAACATGTGGAATATACAACTTTCTTAGCGCCGGGAAACGACAAAGCATGTTTGACGATTTTGAACTGGAAGGCGGCGAGCTTGTTGAGACGCTCGACGTCGATTTCCTCGTTGGCCTGCTCCTGGGCCACGGAGTCTTCCACAGCTCGACCAAAAATCCCCGAGCCGCTGCATGAGGGGTCAACTATGAGTCCTGTGACCAGCGGAAAGTCCGCCGGGGCGACGGTGGTGAAGTCCGCATGAGTGGGGTGAATGAGGGCCTTGGAGGCTTTGCCGGTTGCTTTGTCACACATCATTTTGAGCACCTTCACGCGCTTGTCGTCTCTTTCGAAGGCAAACACAACCCCGTCAGCGCCATTCAGCTTGTTCAAGGCGCTGATGAACGAGGCCACGTGCGTAGTCTTGTTTCCAGGCGCCGCAGTGGCGTCGATGACCTGGGTATGTTGTTGCAGAGGGTCGTTGAATAGGATCTGTGCCGGAAAACATGACGCACGGTCCTGAATTATGGCCTCGCCAGACAAATAGGCCGACTGGGAAGTGAGCTTCTCTCGTGGGTGGAGGCCATACAAGTTCAGAATGTACGGGTCCTTGTAGATGAGTCCTGGCAGGGACAAGTCGGCTATGCACTCTACCGGCAGCAAGGCAGCAAAGAAGGGATTCTTTTCGAAAAAGGCAGTGGCCAGGAGCTTGATGACATTCACCCGGAACCAGCGCACGGGGGTTTCATCATCGCCGATGCTATTATCCAAGGGCAACTCCGACGCGGCCTTGACTTTGTAAGTCATCTTCAACTTGATGAACTCGGCGTTGATCCGAGTCTTGTGATTCAAAAAAGCATCCTTGATCGGGTGCTTAGACAGTTGGATACGCCCCTTGCTACTAAAGACAAGATCGTAGACAAGCAATGTCAAAAGATGGGGAGACACTTTGAGGCGTTTCAAGTCGGGGCTGCTGGCGAGCTTGGCTTTTTTGATGATGATCTGGATGTATTTCTTGTACTTTAAGGCTGAAATGACCAAAGCGTAAATGTGTTTTGGGGAGTTGGTGATTTTAGCGTTGAAGATCCGAGTTTTCAAGCCGGTTTCACCATCCTTCATGAATTTCTCCGCCTCGAAGTAGAGTTTCATAATGAAAGCAGAATAAGAGCGACAGACTGTATCAGGCGGATTCGTTTGAACCAAGGATGTTTGACCAGGGACTTTGTCGGTATTGTTTAACCGAAGTTAGGTTTTTGAGGAACTTTATCGGTATTGTTTCACCGAAGATAGGTATTTCAGGAACTTTGTCGGTATTCTTTCACCGAGGTTAGGTATTTCACCAGGGGCTTTGCCAGTTTTGCTTGACCGGAGGGAGACGACTCAAGACAAAGGCGTGCTTTTATCAACGTCAAAACACGTCTCACAATGGTCCAACGGCCGTTGCAATCCACGATTCCAAAACAAGTCTGAAACTTGGCGATGTCCTCGAAGTGTTTGGCCAAATACAAGCAAGAGAGTCGGGGCCCACAAACTAATAACCAGGCCCTTCAGAAACCTTCAAAATTGGCAATCTGAGGTTGGGGAATGGCTGCAGATATATGCTGCACGAGATTCAGAAGTGTTTCAGAGGTGCCTCAGATGATGCACTAGGGGGCTGCGAAGGAGGTGTTTCAGGTGCTGCAGAACGTTTCAGGTGCAACGTTTCAGGACACAAAAGGACGACACGCAATATATAAGACGCCGCAAGTTCGCCCCATCCGCCCACTCTCACGCTCACCACTTGTGCCCACCCAGAGTGTCCGCGGGCTGCGAGATGAGCCTGGCACGTGAGTAGCCACGTGAGAAGTACGACACCGCCGCGGCACGTGACGCCCCTGTCGGCCCTTCAGATCCAACCGCAGCCACCTAACCTCTCCAGCCCAATTCCCTCCATATGCACCAGACGCCCCCGCCGCCGGACGCGTTTCCCCCAGGCACAAAACTAACTGTGGGGTCCCACAAGATCGCCATCTCCAAGTACATTTCCCAGGGCGGCTTTGCGTACGTGTACTTGTGTACGGTGGACCCGCCGCACAACAGCAATTCCACGGCATGCTTGAAACGAGTTGTGGTGCCCAACAAGTGGCAGCTCACACTACTCAGGCAGGAGGTGGATGCAATGAAGCGGCTTCGGGGAAATGCCCATATCGTCTCTTACATTGACCTGCACGCGTCCAGGTTGCCGGCCTCCGATCCCAACGCCCCACCCCAGTACGAGGTGCTTCTCCTCATGGAGTACTGCGCAGGCAAGGGTCTCATTGACTTCATGAACCAGCGACTCACTAACCGACTCACGGAGCCGGAGATCTTGTCGATCATGGGCCAGGTGACCACGGCCGTGGCCATGTGTCATCATCTCCGGCCACCGCTTATTCACCGAGATATCAAGATTGAGAACGTCTTAATCGACGACAAGGGTACGTTCAAGCTATGCGACTTTGGGTCGGCCGTTCCATACACACAGGTACCCGCCGACTCGGATGCCTTAGCTCGCCTCCGCAACGACATCATGCAGAACACTACCCCCCAGTACCGGGCCCCGGAGATGATTGACTTGTCTCACGGTTTTCCCATTGACGACAAGCTGGACATATGGGCGCTCGGAATCTTTCTCTACAAGTTGTGTTACTACACAACTCCCTTCGAGCTGCCCTCACAGAAGTGCTTGCAGGATTTGGAGGCTGCCATTCTCAATTGCCTGACCACCTTACGCTTTCCGGACTCGCCCCACTTCTCCTCGCGTCTCCGCAACGTCATCAGCTGTTGCTTGCGTGCAAATCCATCCCGCAGACCCAACACCTTGCAGTTGTTGCAAGAGGTTTCCATGATACAGGGCCTCCTGGCGATTCCCCAGGTCATTCCATACTCAATCCGTCACCAGAGGCTGCCGCCACCTGGCCCGGACATGAAAGCTTCCGAACACCCACGTGTTTCTCTGGGCACAAAAAACCCAGACGTCTTCTCCAGAATCGACAAGTCAAAATTATTGCAAATGTCCGGTTCGAACAAGGCCGCAAAGCCCCGTCCCAAGTCCGAAATATTTTCCTCTTCGAATCACTTGGCGCCGGCAAGTAGTCACAGTTCTGCATCGAACATCCATAATCTTGTCAGCCTACATTTGAGCGAGTCAACGTCGGACTTGTCTAACATGCGCAAGGTCTCAGACGAAAAAGACCGGAGTACTTTGGAATTTCTCCGTTCTAAGGAAACCGGTGGCGGCACATCGCGTCAAAATACCGGGGGATCTTTCAAAAACTCCATAGTCAAGGGGTTACGTCGCATAAGTACCGGCGGCTCGATTAAGCCCCAAAGCAGTGGTACTCTTGTGCTCCCCAAGGCGCCCTCATTCGCAAGGACTGCAAGCGGATCCGAAAGCGATGACTTGGCCTCCCGTTCCAAATCACCCGAGGATCCCAAGCGCCGGTCCTCCATTCAAAGACGTGTCCAGCAGCTCCTCAGCAGTAAGGAAAAAAAGGTGTCAAAATCCGCTTCCGGTTACGGCCGCTACACTGATCAAGATGATATCTACGCGATAAATAACAAGAATTCTCTTGCCTATCAGAGTTCCGAGTCCTTGCCGAATGTGGTGACTTCTACGGATGATTTTGATTTCGATAAAGACAGCCGCTCGGAGCTTTCCAACGAATCTGAGGCACCTCCGTTGCCTGCTCGGGCAGCCACGCAACCCGCCCTCATGAGAGGCCTGTCTCTGAGGGATATTCAGCTGTCCCAGGCCCAAGATAAAGCAAAACCTCCTCCATGTCCTCCCAGCCTCGGCCGCAAGATGCCCGTACCGAAAGCGGCCTCTTACGCGAGCCTCAGGCAAAAGCCATCGGAGGCGACGCCCAAAAGTAAAAGCATGGGTCTTAATGATGCCACTGGAAAAAAGAAGGCGCCTCCTCCAAAGCCGTCTAAACCCAGTCATTTGAAAACCAACAGCGAGCGGAGGCTCAGCACCTCGAGTGAGATCTCTCTCCCCGATGTCGATGATCTTGAGCAGCAATTTTCTCGAAGATACCCGAGCTACGTGTAAATTGAATTAAGGGCGAAAAAGATCCATGGGTGATTTGAATTTATATTTGTATGCTGCTAGCCAGATTCCGAGCCAGAAAAGTCGGATATGGAGTCCACGATGAAATCTATTCCCTCGTCGAACTTCTCATTGGTGATGTCCCAGGCGCTGTCCGCAGAGGCTTTCAAAACACGGCCGAATTTTCTGCGGGGCCGCCTGCTATTCTCCTCTGCATCCCCCTTGCCCGAGGCTCCGGCCCAACATGGGTTCATGTGACTAGCAAAGATCACGGAATTCTGGTAATACCAATCTACCATGGACTCATCCATCACCGGAACAATGGGTTTGAGGTTGGATCTGCTTGTGAACACGACGGTGCCGCGAACAAGCTCTTTCACTTCCTGGGACGGGATCTTAGCGTATAGATGAACGATCGACTGGTAGGAGTCGCCGTACCCAACAAAAACTATTTTTTTCAACGCCTGGAAATAATTCAAGTAGTTGTCCCAGATCCATAACAACAATTCCTGTGCAAATATTGTTGGGTTGTACTGTGACTGTTTGGAAGAGCTAGAGCTGCTCTGCATCTCGAGGTTGGACGGAGACGGAATATTAATATCGATATATCCAACCTTGTCAGTGATGCCTTCGGTATGGAGCTCCCCCTTCAACTTGTCAATAAAGCGAGTTAAGGGGTGCTCGAGAACCACGGACGAGTTGCACTCAATACTTCCGTTGATAGGGTTAACATTAGCCCACACCTCTGGCGAATCATGCACAGAGATGATCACGGTACCGCATTCATCGATGTCGGAGCTTGCGAGCACAAGGTCCTCTAGATGGGACGGAAGATCCGTGGAAAAATAAAGCAGCAGCTTTTCTGATTTTTCTTCGAGGATGGGCAAATTGACAAATGAGTAGTTGGTGAATAGGTCTTGAGCCTGGTACGCCCGGATGGGCTCGGCAAATGAAACGACCCCGCTCTTGTTCGGGGCAGTCAGAAGGTCGTAAGAGTCCTCGAACACGTTTGAAGAAATCCCCGGCCGCATCGACTTCCAGTACTTAGACTGGATGTGCATCACCTCGCTGATGGTCTCCAAGGTGTCAGTTCTTGGCTGCGTGGAGATGGTGGCCTCAGGCGGCTCGCCGACCAAAACTTTGGCAACTCCCAAGGCACTCTCGCTGATCGAGACCAAATTGTAGCCACCCTCGAGGATCACCGTGAGTTTGCCTCGAGCGAGCGCCTTGAGCATGTGAGTAAGCTGTCCATATCCGGCCGGGGTCACATGACACTGGCCGATTATATCGCCGTCGGCAGCATCGAATCCGGCACTCACGATGACCAAGTCCGGGTCAAACTCACTCATTATGGGAATGACAACCTTGTGGAAGGCGTACATGTAGTCGGCATCGCCCACGCCGGACTCCAGCCAAGGGATGTTGACGGAGTAGCCCTCGCCCTTCCCTTCACCAACCTTGTCGGCGCCGCCGTACTTGGTGCCCGGGTAGAACTTACCATTTTCGAACCGGTGGATCGAGATGTAGAGCACGCGGGGGTCATTGTAAAAAGCTCGCTGGGTGCCATTGCCGTGGTGGATGTCCCAATCGAGAATGACTATGCGCCGGACAGACTCCGGGTACGACTTCAAGATGTTCTTGGCAGCCACGGCGACGTTGCTGAAGAGGCAGAAGCCGCCCGGGGCGTCCGGCTCGGCGTGGTGCCCCGGAGGACGGACAATGGCCATGGAATTCTTGACACGGCCCTCCACCACGGCGCGGCAAGCCTCAATAGAGCCGCCGCACGAGAGCTTGGCCAGGAGAAAGGAGTCGTTGTTGACGTAGATGGAGTCTCCGCGCTCGGTCTCTTCCAAGAGCTGGTCTCGCGACATGTGCTCGGTCAGAGTGATGAAGCGCAAATGTTCCTCGGTGTGGACCTGCAAGATTTCGTCGGCGGTGGCCTCGCGCACGGGAATTTTGACCATCAACGGCCCAATGTCGTCCAGGCCCGCAAGGGCCGTGTCTCGGATGAGGCCTGCCTCGGCAAGTATTTTGTAGATGCGGTAGATGCGCCGGGGGTCTTCGGGATGGGGGTCGATGTACTCGAAGTACAGCGTGAAGATCTTGGCGTGGTAGCGCATGCGGACGTCGTAGACAATGCCTGTTTTTAGCGGGCTGTACAGGAGATCGGGTGTTTTGTGGGGGACCACGACCATCTGGTCGGTCCGGGCCCGTTTGGGCTCGGGGCCGGCGGGTTCTGAGCCCTGCAGTGAGCGTCTGACTGTGACAGAGCTCTCTGGTTTGACCTCCGGCTCGTCCACGACCATGGCATCATGGTCCTGGAACGAGGCATTGTTCAGGTCTTGGTGCACATAATTCATGTCTTGGTGCACATTATTCAGCTCTTGGTGCACATTATTCAGGTCTGGGTGCACATTATTCAGCTCTTGGTGCACAGTACTCAGGTCTGGGTGCACAGCATTCAGATCTTGATGCACATTGTTCGGGTCCTCGTGCAAGACATTGTTCAGAGCATGCCCATGATCCCATCCAGTGCCGTTGCTGGAGGTGGCCACAGCAGTGGCAGGAGAGTTGCCAGAAAATGACGCCGAGAGAGCCTCTTGCTTGATTTCCGGAGTCAGCGGATGAGAGTTCGACAGCGAACTGCTGGCAAGGTCCGAGCGAGGCGGGTCTTCAGGACCAGCAGGAGGACTTGGAGGTACTTGGTCCACGGCCAAGGCAATGGCGGCGTCCTGGGCGTCTTGGCCATTGGGTGAGTCTGGGCGCAGAAGATTGAGCGTCTCAGAAAGAGGCTCGTCCGTTGCAGAGGGTGCGTGCAGTGTTTCAGGAAGGACGAGCGAAGTTTCAGGATCTGCGAGCAGAGGTTGGTTCGCGAGCGGCGTTTCAGAGTTTGCAGGGAATGTTTCAGAGTTCGCAGGCAATGTTTCAGAGTTCGCCGGCAAAGTTTCAGAGTTCGCAGACAATGTTTCAGAGTTCGCAGGCAAAGTTTCAGAGCTCGCAGACAATGTTTCAGGATTGGCAGCAAGGGCGACGCCGTTCAGGAGCGGCGTTTCGGGGTTGCCGGGTTGTGCCGCCGAAGCAATAAGATCTATGGGTCTGACCAGCGGCTCATCCGGAAGGGGCAGTTGCTCGAGGCGAGGCGCGACTGTTTCAGGATTGTTTGATGTCGTGGCCGCGTCGGCAGGCACTGAGGTGGAGAGACGTGTGCTTTGTTCAGGAACAGAATCCGGGATCCCGGGGACAGGGGCATTTGTTTCAGAATTCGAAGGAGATGTTGCGGCGGCCGGCATAGGGTTGCTGCCCACTGTTTCAGCGTTGGCAAACGAGGGTCCCGTGTCGGGCGCGTGCGGGCCAGGGATGGCCGGCTCGGGGGACATGGCGGGATGCACGGGTGCAGACAGGGTGGAGTGAGCGGCGGGCGACCCTTGGGTGGATTTCGGCAGGGCCTGTTTTTGGCGTCTAGGCGGTGAAAGTGAAGAGAAGTAGTGGGTGAGCAGTGAGTTGACAGTCGAGATTACCGCACCTGCTGGATGCAGGCGGGGACTGCGGCAGGTGCGGCGGGGCAGCGCTGCCTGCAGTACACACCCGGGTCTACAGTAACGGGCCACCGGCGGTCGTGGTCCCGACCCATGGGTGATGCCGATGCACGCATGCACCATGCGGTCGGTGGCGGCCCTGAAAAACGCCCGACGGCGGTCTATAAGTTATGTGCAGCACGCGTGCCTGGCCAGGCTAGTATGGCTGGAACCGGGCCTTCTTGTCGCTCTTCTTGTCCTTGGGGTCCCTCTTCTTGCGCCGGTGGCGCGGGTCCTTCTTTTCTTTTCTGTCCTTGTCCCTCTTGTCCCTCTTGTCCTTGTCCTTGTCCCTGTCCTTCTTGCCCTTGTCCTTGTCCCTGTCCTTCTTGTCCCGGATCGCCGTCTCCGGCTCGGCACCGGACTCGTAAACACACGAATGTGGCGTCAGCCAGGCCTTGACGAGCCCGTCCTCGCCGCACGTGACCACCGCCAGCGAGCCCGGGACCACCAAAAGGTCCCGCACCACGTCGTCCCCATGGGCCCCCGGAAACGACACCGCGCGGTCGACCAAAAAACGCTCGCCCGCCACGTCAAACGGCACCACCGTCAAGGACAGCGCCAGGTTGGCGCCAAACGCAGCGTAGCCCTGCAGGGAGACGCCGACCACATACTCACAAGCGGGCCAGGCGGAGCGCAAGTCGCCAAAAAGGCGGGGCGCCGGCTCCGTGGCCGCGGAGTAGTCGGTGCTGTTGAGCTCAAACACGCCAAACGTCTCCATGTGGGAAAGCACGCCGATGCGGCGGGGCTGCAAAAAGGTGCACTGGTGCACGGAGGCAAAGTTGACGACCTGGTGCAACGCCTCGTCCTCGTCCGGCTCGTCGAGGTTGTAGACGTTCACGTAGCCGTCGGTGGAGCCGGACATCAAGTACGGCATGGAGGCGTGGAACTCGAGGGCCGTGATGTCGTCGTGGTGCAGGTCGACCAAGGAGCGGGCGGGGGCGGTCACGTGACGGAGGTCCCAGAGGTGGAGCTCTGCGTCGGCGCCGACCAACTCCGTGCCGGCCGCCACGCGCACGCCGTCGGCGGCGCAGGCCACCGAGAGAAAGTTCGGCTGCTTGGCGGTGGTCACGTGCGCCTGGCTCCGCTGGAGGCTGGCCCGCAAGTCCCACACCTTGAGGCCGTCGGTGGACACGGAGGCAAGCACGTGACTGCCGATGGTGGCCATGCCGTTGATGGCGGCCTCGTGGGCGGAGGCGTTGGCGGCGAGGGCGTGAGGCAGCGGCTTTTCGAGCGAGTACTCGGCCAACTTGCCCCGGCTTGTGCCGGACACAACAGAGCTGCCGAGCTGGCGCACGTGGAGGTGCCAGTCGTCGGGCGAGGCCCACGAGTGCAGGAGCAGGGCGGCCATTTCGAGTTAGAGAAAGGCAGTTGGTAGTTTGGAGTGAGGCGGTTGGTGAGGATGGAGTGAGCGGGCAGGCCCGTACACCGCGCACGGTGGGTTTCAGAGAAGAAAGAGAACAGGAGGTGTTTTTAATGTTTTTAATAGAATTATAAGTTAAAAGAAATGATGGATTTAGTTTCGTAGTGCGAATTGGTGTTCAGATGTCAAGTCATGATCTTTTTGTAAATTGAAGAAAGTGGGGTAATTACAGCAATAGAGAGTATTGAAATCAGTCATGATGGGTTAAATTCTAGTAGATAAATTGAAGCAGATTCATAAGTTAACGAAATGAGAATTTAATGATTGAACTATTACTGTTAGATTGATTAGTAGGGTATGGATTATCGAGGGATATAAATTGAAATAGAGGCAAATAGATTAAAATAGAGGGGAATGAATTAAAGTAGAGGCAAGTAGATTAAAATAGAGGGGAATGAATTAAAGGAAAGGCAAATAGATTTAAATAGAGGGGAATGAAGCAAATAGATTAAAATAGAGGGGAATAAATTAAAAGTAGAGGCAAATAAATTAAAATTAGAGGCAAATAAATAAAAAGTAGAGGTGAGAAGATTAAAATTAGAAGTAAAAATTAAAGGTAGAGGGAAATGAATTAAAGGTAGGGGCAAATGCATTAAAAATTGAGGCAAATAGATTAAAAGTAGAGGCAAATAGATTAACAGTAGAGAGAATTAGACTAGAAGTAGATGCAAATAAATTAAAAGTAGAGGGAAATGAATTAAAAATTGAGGTGAATAGAGTAGAAAAGAGGGAAATGAATTAAAATTAGAGGCAAATAGATAAAAAGTAGAGGTGAGAAGATTAGAAAAGAGGGAAATAGATTTAAAGTAGAGGCAAATACATTAAAGGTAGAGGCAAATAGATTAAAAGTAGAGGGAAACAGATTTGAAGTAGAGGCAAATAGATTAAAAGTAGAGGGAAATAGACTTGAAGTAGAGGCGAATAGATTAAAAAGAGGCAAACAGATCACTTAGTTTGGGTGGAGTGAGAGCACTTTACTTTTGTTCCAGGGACGTTTCAGAGACGCGGTTGGGACGTTTCAGGGGACGTTTCAGAGGGGACGCGGGCCTCACTCGGAAGACACCCGTGCCTCCCAACATGAAGCATCACCGCGCGCACCACCACTTCGCACCCTTCGCACCCTTCGCACTTCGCACCCTTCGCTTCGCACCACATCCACACCCCAAAACACCCACTCCCGCGACATGAGCAGTGTGATCAAGAAAAAGTCCACGTTCACGCCGAAGGTGGCCAAGCGGAACGTGCTGCGCACGCTCGCGTCGCCACCAGCATCCCAGCAGCCCGGCCTAGCGTCGCCGCCCGCGTCCCAAACAAACCCCAGCCAACCCCCAGCCCCCTCACAACCCCCCCAAAACCAGCACCCCCAACAAATCAACACATCCACGCCGCCCGCCACGCAGACGGGCCCGCCGCCCGCCGTCGCCCTCCAAGGCTACTCCATCGCCGGCGGCCTGGCCAAAAAGGACGCCGAGGACCGGCTGTTTGACCCGATCCTGAAAGTCCCCAACAGCGCCCTCGTCAGCGAGGACGAAGACGAGCCGCCCGCCGACCCGGACGCCCCCGACTACGGCGACAACGACATCTTCAAGCAGCCGGCGGCCCCCGAGGCCCGGCGCCGGTCGTCGGTCATGAGCCACCGGCGGCTTTCGTCGGGCGCCGCGTTCCGCCGCCTCAGCACATACTCGGCCACGCCCGACCCGGGCGACGACCACCCGGCCGCGGCGGCGCCCGTGACCATCGGCATTCCCGTGGCCAAACCCGTGCGCAAGCGGCGGTCCTCGTTGGCGTCGCGGTCGCAGCGCAAAGTGGCCCGCGGGTCGGTGATCAGCGTGCCGCAGCAGCAGGAGCCGCTCCGGGAGGAGGCGGAGACCGCGGAGGAGCGCGCGGAGGCGGCGGCGGTCCTGCAGCGGCCGCGGCCCAGCGGCCCGGTGGCGGACGTGGTGGTGGGCGTGGACCCGGGCTCGGGCAAGCTCCGCAAGTTCCGCACGTCCGCGCAGGTCGAGGGCCACGAGACGCTTCCCATTGCGCCGGCGGGGCTCGTGACCACGATCCTGTCGGTGGCGCAGCTCCCGAAGCTGATTGCCAAGGAGGACGAGGCGCTCTTTGCCGCGGTCGCGGTGCAGGCCGAGGACATGTCCATGGCGGACTTGTGCAAGCCGACGCTCCAGATCGGCGCGGTCAGCGACAAGTTCCAGATGGCGGAGGAGGCCAAGGTCAAGATCGCGGCGCGCAAGCAGGAGCGGCGCGAGGCCCGGCGCTTGGCCCGGCAGCAGCGGATCTCGTACGAGGACGCGCTCTTGCAGATCCAGTACCCCGGCGGAGAGGCGGCGGGCGAGCGGGAGGCGGCGGCGGCGGGCGGCGTGGGCAAAATCGACCTCCTGAAGGCGGCCATGGCCGCGCAGGAAAGCCGGCCGGCGGCGGGCAGCGGTGTGCAGTTGCAGCTCGTCAACGGCACGATTGCGGTGGACACGGACTCGCAGGTGGTGGCGCGGGGCACGGCGGTGGGGCCGGACGAGCGGCCGGTGGAGATCGAAAACCCGTTCGAGAACCCGGTCACGTCCAACAGCTACACGCGGCAGGCGCACACGGACGCGTGGACCACGGCGGAGGTGATTGAGTTGTACAACGCGCTCAGCACGTGGGGCACCGACTTCACGTTCATCGCGCAGCTCTTCCCGTACCGCACGCGGCGGCAGGTCAAGAGCAAGTACCTCCAGGAGGAGCGGCGCAACCCGCAGTTGGTGGAGCTCGCGCTCCGGCGCAAGCTTCCGGTGGACTTTGACCAGTTCTACGCCAGCGCGGGCAAGCACGCGGCGTTCAAGAGCGTGGACGACTTCAACCGCGAGATGGCGCAGTTGCGCAAGGACCACGAGGCGCACTTGGAGGAGATCAACACCGAGCGCGAGCGGGCCATCAAGGAGGACTTGGAGACCAACCGGCAGCGAGAGATCGAGCTCCGCGCGGGCACCAAGCCGGGCTCCCGCAAGGACCGTATCCGCGAGTTGCGCAAGGGCGAGATTGTGGTTGGCACCATCGACGATGTCAAGCGCAGCCGCGAGAGCATGGAGCTGGAGGCCTGAGCAGTGGCGGCAGATGCAGAGAATACCGGTTCATTCAGATTCATTTACGAAAGCCGGTTCATGCAGATTCTTTCACAAAGAGCCGGTTCATGCAGATTCTTTTACGAAAGAGCCAGTTCATTCAGATTCTTTTACGAAAGAGCCGGTTCATGCAGATTCATGGAACAAACTGCCTTTAGATTCATTGAAAGAACCAGATTTCATTCATGGAACCAGCCCTGCAAATTTCCGAAAGAACCGGGTTCATGGAAAGAATTGGGTTCATGGAAATACTGGAATTCATGGAAAGAAGTCTACAGATTCATGAAATCATCTGATATGATGGCAAAAACTGGGGTTCATGAAAGAAGCCGGGGTTTATGAAAGAAACCAGGGTCAATGAAAGAAACCGGGGTTCATGAAAGAAACCAGGGTCGATGAAAGAAACCGGGATTCATTGAAAGAACCGTGGTCTATTGAAAGAACCGGATTCATGAAAAAGCCCTGGGAACTTACGGAGAGAAGCCGGGCATCAGGCAGAGTTGTGGAACAAAATGCCTATAGCTTCATGAAAAGAATCGGGATTCATGATACCAGGATTCATGATACCAGGATTCATGATACCAGGATTCATGACACAGGGATTCATAAACCCGGGATTGATGAGAAAACCGGGATAAAAAACTGGGATTCATAACCGGGATTTATAACCAGGACCCATGAGAAATCCATTCCTTCGATGGCTGCGACGGCTGCCGCACCAAAACCCGCGCGCCTGCACACACGCATTCGTTAGATCTCGTGAGTCAGGACGCTCGTTTCGGCCGCTCGTTTCGGCCGCTCGTTTGGCGTTCCTTGGGCCAACCCTAATGTCCACCCATGTCCTCCGCCAAAGACTTCATTTTCGAGATCAATACTGATGCTCGCAACAACTGCGTGTCCTTCACTGTGCGCAACAAGCCCTCGGTGTTTTGGCGCTACCTCCGGACCCCCCTCGCCTGCCTCATGCTAGCGGCGCTTTTACCCCATGCCAGCGCCTTTGCCCAGCAGGCACGTGCCCTTGTCCTTCTGGGCCCGGCGTTGGACGCGGCGCTTGCGGACTTCCCTGCCTGGCTCCGTCCCCGCTGTCATCTCCTCGTGATTCCGGCGGTCTTGGTGCTTGTGGCGCTTCTTCTATCGGTGCAGCAGACCGCCGACTCCTTCATGGTCATGGAGGACTACGGCGTGCAGATCAGCAGCCTGCCCCGCTGGCGCTTTCTTAAGCAGCGCTCGCGCGGCCAGTTCATCCCCATTTCCGAGATCATCGACATTGTCATCCACGAGGGCTTCCAGGGATTCGAGGTCATCTACTACATGTGTGTGTTGGTGCGGGAGAAGAGTGATACTGGCGCCCAGGGCAACGGAGTGCGGGTGCTTTTCCCAAACTTTCTCCCTCGCAAGGAGGTCTTGTTGCAGACCTGGCGGTCCAGTCGCCAGATGTTGTACGGCACCACCCGCAGATACTACCGGCATGTTCCGGGCCAGGGGCTTCGGGAAGTCAACCATCTTCACTAGCGTCTTCAAGCTTTATTGCCGTTTAGTCTTCGTGTCTTGTTGCTTGAGCCAGCTTCATCCTTGAGTCACTGGTCTCTCTTTGTCTGCCGTGTGACGTCTTGTCTTCGACTTCGCCGGTGTTTTTGTTGGTCTATGAACCAGCTGGTGACAATGCGGCGATGCATTTTTGCTAAGGGCTCGAATCGCCCCAGAAAAACCAATCTTATGTGGCTGAAATCTACGGCCGCCTGAAAGAATTTTATTGATCGCCTTCTTAATGAAATCCATTGATGGTCTGAATGAAACTTACTATTTTCCCGGAAGAAATCTGCTACTCGCCCGGAAGAAATCTGCTACTCGCCCGGAAAAAATCTACTATTCAGATGAATCTAAATTCGCCTCGTCTTCTGGATGAGTAATCTGGAATGAACAATCTATTAATCGCCTTGCGAATCTATGAATTAGCTATGGAGGCCGTTCAGGCGGGCCGAACGGAAGAAGTGAAGACTGGATATGAAAACCAGCGGGACCGTCCTGGTCAGCAGACTGCCTATTGGCCCAACTGCTTGAATATGTGCTTGAAGTTTCTCTTTTCGGCCAACGCGGCCACCAGCAACGTGGCGCTTGTGTAGCACACAAGTCCGAGGGCCATTCTGGAATACTGAGGCATCTGGTTTCTCAAAGGCATGAGTGGGTTCATTGCACGGCTATGGAAAAGGGATTTTCGATAAAATGGGCTTGACGAACTCAACTGAACAAAGTGTCTGAACGAGAGCGAACTTAACTGAACGTTGCAAGTGTCTGGTGTCTTACTCAGAACCCTGCGGGCCCCTGCTATTTATGTGGTCGAAGGTGGTGTGACGGCAGCTTTCTGCAGTGAGCAGGCCTGCTATCCTCTTACAGGGACCCGCGAATACCCGCGGGAAAAGCCGGGTTCCTCGCGGGCCCAGGCCGCATCGGTGCCTTCTGGCCGCAGCTCCCGTCCAATGTGCCAGACAAGATCCTGCGGATTTGCTGCAGCCGCCTGCGAGCGAAACGTGGTGCCCGCTGCCGACGTTGCGTGTAAACGTACAACGCGGCCTTCCGCGTAAGAGCATACGGGTGGTGCGATGTGGATGTGCGACGGTGTGCAGGAGCCCGCGCGCAGCACCGGTGCTACACCGCCGACAGCTGCCTCGCTGTTTTTTCCAGCCGACAAAAGCTTCCAGTTTTTTCGCGCGCTCGCACCCGTGCACCTCCGCTTCCGCAGCGCGCACTGCAGCGCCGTTGCGCGTGGCACGCAAGACGTGAAGACGTGAAGACGTGAAGACGTGAAGACGTGCCGCCCGCCAGGCGCCGGCGTGCTGCGACGGGCCGTGCCGGAGTCGCCCTACTCCGGCTCCCGGCCCCTTCACGGGGGCGTGGTACTGCAGGGAAACCCGCCCAGTCCCGCCGCGCCCGGTACGCCCCGGGACCGCCTTGCCGCCGGCACCGTCCCCGCACGTGCTGGGGCCGTGTCAGGCCCGTGCACCTCGCGCTCTCCACCACATTGTTTTTTCTCCTGGCTGGTGCGCAGCCTTTACTCCACTATTTTCTTATAACAAACACCTCCCACCCCAGTCACTCTTTCACCACGCCCTTCTCTGAGCCTTGGCTGCACCACATAGTACACCTCCCCGTCCGTGCGCCCTACCACCCCTTTTCCCGGCTTCTTTTCCGCTCCGCCAAGGTCCCAAGCTCAAAAACTGGTGCGGCCACGACCACCCCCGCTCCTCGCCTCCTGGCTTTCCCGAATCCTGTGTCTGGGCCAGCTCCTCGGCCAGCCCCTTGATCCCCGGGCCCCAACCGCTCCAACCCCGTGGTCGCCACCAAAAGTGACCCCTGTTTTGTCTCCGCCGGCGTGCATCCCGACACCCGTACACCAGCAGCAAGTCGCACTGCGCACCTGGTAAACAGAGCACTTGTCCGTGCTCCTCCTGCCACTGCCCCTGCCCGCATTGCCCTCATCCTTGCTCTGCGCCCGCATACCTGCGTTTCTTGCGTGAGCCTCCCCACGTGACCGCCCCTGTTCTGTGCGTTGTCTGCGGCCCGTTGCCCCCCCTCTGTTGCTGACTCTGGCCGCAACCCGCCATGTCGGACTCCACGCCCAGATCCCAGCATCCCAACAGCCCCAAGAAGTTCTTCCGTGCCTTGAATGTGTCGCCGTTTCGGCCCACGCTGTCCCGCAAGGCCGCCGCGACGCCGCAGCCCCCCTCTGGTCTGCCCAAAGTCCTTCCGCACCTGCCCCAGGCCAATCCGGATCCGCTGCACCACCTGCCCCATCCTTCGGCCATGGGCTTGCCGGCGTACCTTAGCCACTCCCGCAGCCACAGTCACGACTCCCACAACATCCACGCCCATAGCCGGTCGCGTCTCCAGAATCCGCCCAGCCGCAGTCCTCACCACAGCCGCCAGAACTCGGCCCAGACGAACTGGACCGCTTTGATTCCGCCCATCCCCTCCAACTCCAACAGCCCGGTGACCACGCAGAACGCGTCTTTCTCGAGTTTTTCCGACTCTCCCAGCAAGCCCGCCGCCCCCGCGTCGCATCCCACCCTCATGCTTCCCTCTGACCTGTCCCTGCGCTCCAAGTCCCCAAACTCCAACAGACACACCATAGCCGTATCTCCGCATTCGGGCTCCTTTGCCATTCCGGATATGTTGCAGCCGTCCCAGAAGCCCTCCAGTGAAAGCACGTTTGTCTTAAACCGCCTGGCCAACGACTCCTTTGCTTCGGTGGACTCCCCTCACAAGTCGCTGTCCTATAAACCCCAATCCGGTAGATCCACTCACGCCCAAGACCATCCGATCCACTCCTTACAAAAAATGCCTCTGAAAGGCCATGAAGCAGGGCCCCCCAACCTACCCTCCAGCGCAAACTCCCCGTTTTTCCGCTCCGGTCTGCACGGCTCCCAGAGCTCCATGAGCTCCCACTCCCTTCTGCATCCTGAAGCCTCTCTGAATCCTTCACGGCCGGCCTTCAATCAATATCCACTGCAGCGCGCCGTTCCAGCAAACCTGTCGTCCCTGGCCTCCTTGCCTACCCCACAGAATAATCCGAAGAAGCCCCAGCCCATATCGCAGCCGCTGCTGAGATCCATAGACACTTCCAAACAGCATCTCAACCACCTCGCGTCGGAATCAAAGCCCCAAAGCCAAAAACTCTCCAGTTCGTCTCAGTCCAGTAGAGAACTCATGACCGAAAAGTCTTCAGGCAGCAAGAAGCGAAAAGTTTGCAGCGCCTGTAATGAAACGATTAATGGTCAATTCGTTCGGGCATTGAATAAAGCTTATCATATCGACTGTTTCAAGTGCTACGAATGTGGCGCCAAGTGCTCGTCGAAATTCTTCCCTCATGAAGTTGCACTGCCTGAAGACGGCTCTCTTATCCAGGTCCCGCTTTGCGAGTATGACTATTTCAAGAAGCTAGATCTTATCTGTCATACGTGTGATACTGCCCTAAGGGGCCCCTATATAACTGCATTGGGCAACAAGTATCACTTGGAGCATTTCAAATGTTCTGCATGCGGTAAGGTCTTTGAGTCGGACGAGAGTTATTACGAGCATGAAAATAGCATCTATTGTCATTATCACTACTCACAGCTTTTTGCTACGAAGTGCGAGGGTTGTCACTCTTCCATCATAAAGCAATTTGTGGAATTATTCAAGAGCGGAAAAAATCAACAGTGGCATCCGGAATGCTATATGGTGTTTAAGTTTTGGAATGTTAGTTTCACGCCTGATGCTGTCGGTTTACCTGAAAACCTTGTGTCCGCAACGACATCCACAGAACTAGCCCCAAAAGACCTCTTATTTGTTGAGCAAAAGATTGAGAACACGGTTTTAAATTGTTGGATCACATTGTCCGGATTTGAGGAAACTTCTGCTTCTTGCATTTCAGAAATGCTTCTATCCGCGTGCACAGGAAAAAGACTGACTGGTTTGAATGTGACTGGTAAGTTGGTCTTATATTTGGAGATTTTGTTTAAGGGTTTAGACCTCATCCAAAGCATGTGTCTAGAATTCAAGTCAGATAAGCCATCTCTCAGTGATTCAAAAATAGCATTGATTGAAGAAATCTATTCCGTGGATGCGTTTGACAAATTTTTATCCTTGCGAAAAGAACCCAGAAACGTGTCCGGTAAGCTCATGAGCTACTTGGCAATTCTCAGAAAATCTAACCAGTTGCTGGCGTCAGGAAGCCTTTCTGCGGAGCTCCTTTCTGTTATAACGGGTTGCGCTCACTATTTCAAGCTTCTCATTAGAATTGGATTGAGCAACGCCCTAAAATTAAACAAGCTCCGATGCGACACCAAAGCTCTCGATGGCCTTCTCAAAATCATCAAGAATTATGAAAAGATCGAAGCCTCTGAAAAGTCAACCGACGGTTTCATTAATTCTCGTCTTTCTGTCTCGAGAACTGCTACTGACGCATGTAAGGCGTGCCTGAAGAGTATCGAAAAAGCATGTTATCTTTTTAAGGAGTCACGGTGGCACATTAAATGCTTCGAATGCTCGATTTGTTGCCGCAAACCTTCCTCGGAATATAAAGTCGAGAACTTTTTGTGTGGACCAGACGAGCTGATAGTTTGCACGGAATGCTCGTTGACAAAAGTGAAATCAGGCATCGGCTATAGATCCGGATTTGTCAAGATTTCCGACCTTGCCCAATTGTCATATTTGCTCAAAATAGCCATTTTTAGATCACATTCTGCGATCAGGAAAGAGTCTGCTGTTGCAGAAAATGTCGGCAGAAGCGAAATGACACACATCCAGGAGGAACCTTCCGAAACCGAGACAACATACTCTAAGACCTTGGACGAGGTCACACTATTGAGAAAGAAGAGAGAAAGTCAAAAACTTTATAAGTCTGTGAAGAAGAGTGCCAGGAAATCTGTCATTCTCGAGGCCCCCGAAGCTGCGACTGCAAAGACAGATGATACATCAGATGCTGACGAGAGACCTTTGTTCCAAAACAGGAAGGAAAGCACTGCCAGTAATGCGTCCTTTGTGCCGCTGTCTGGGGCAGGCGATACTGATGAGTTCAACTTCCAGGTGCATCAGCTCAAGATACGAGATGAACCGCAGAAGAAAGGTACGAACAACAGCCTAGATCGGACTTCAGATCTCTTGAAAAATGAGAAATCTTTGACATTGGACGATATTCCCAGAATTGTTGCCGCTGAGCAAGCCAGGGAGCAGCGTCCCAACGCCTTCAAGCATCATAACTCGTTGTATGAGAGGAGGGACCAAAGAGTGGTTACAGTGCTGTCCAAAGCTGGTGCAGCTCTGCCACTAGAGCAGGCAAAGTATCCAGCGGTCACGCCTAGTGAACCTCAAACAGAATTGAAGCATAAGTACTTCAGTGAGTTGACCAAACAGGAGCATAAGGTATTGAGGCATGTCGCTATAGAAGCATTTGTTGAAATCTGCGGCGAGTTCTCCCGGGACGAGCTCGTGAGCCTCAATTTCCCCAAAAAGCAAACTACATTTTGGGACAAGTTCAAGTTTGGCGGAAGCAATGATAAGAGCAAATCTTTAGCAGTGTTCGGATCTGATTTGAAGGAGGTCACAAAAAAATATGGAGTTGATTCCGGCTCCGGCGTGGGTCCCTCTCAATTAAGAATCCCAATCTTGGTTGATGACATAATTCAATCTCTTCGCCAGAAAGACATGTCGGTGGAGGGAATTTTCCGGTTAAACGGAAACATCAAAAACCTTCGGGAACTCACGACTCAGATCAACAATGCGCCGTTCAAGTCCCCTGAGTTCAACAACTACTCGGCTGTGCAACTAGCAGCCTTGATGAAAAAGTGGCTCAGGGAGCTCCCTAATCCACTCTTGACATTTGAATTGTACGACTTGTGGATCATATCGAGGCGAGCTGGGAACGCTCGCAAGCGCAAGCGGATTCTCCAGCTAGTCTACTGCATGCTTCCCAGGAGTCACCGAAATCTTTTGGAAGTCTTACTATATTTTTTCAGCTGGGTGGCATCCTTTGCGGAAATCGATCAGGAGACTGGATCGAAAATGGACACACACAACTTAGCAACGGTCATCGCACCAAATATTCTTTTGTCTAAAGCATCAACAAGCGAATCCGGGGAAAACCAGTCTGGTGACGCACACTTTCTCGCAATTGAGGTTGTCAATCAGTTGATTGAAATCCACGAGGATCTCGCTGTGATTCCAAACGATTTGTGGGCATTTTATGAGAAGTGTCAATTCTCCAATTTGGTCAAGAGTGAGGCAAAGTCGGATGCTGTACTTTCCAAAGAAATCACTTCTAGAATCAACCTGGTCTTAAAAAGCACTCCCAACTATTTCAACGAACCCAACTTGGATACTGCTGCCGATCCTAACTCGGAGGGGCTGTCAAAGGTGGCCCACTCTGAGATCCGCGATGCCATCAAGACCAGAAAAGGCCAAGCAACCTGACCGAATGCAACAACACATTATTCTTTATTCTGTGTACTCTATACTGTATTTTATACCAATTGTATTATTTTATATCTGTTCCCATATATACCTACCGATGCTGACGTCAATCCGACCTGTGCAAAGCCAGAGACCCGTACCTCTCTGGAGGGTCGTTCGCACGCTCACCGAGGAGGCTTTATCTAATTGATCAGCAGCTACTCGTGAACATTCCTCTCCAGCCTTCATTTCCGGAAACCCTCAGAAGACCTGCGGATACAAACTCTATAATTTTTAAGTCACCATAATATCCTGCATCGAAGGAACCTCCCTTATAATCCACGCATAATCGGAGATCATGACGCTAACCTCCGATTCGTTTAAAGCATTGATTGAGGAAAGACTCGAAGCCCAACTTGTGCAAGTCGAAGACATGTCTGGTGGGTGCGGTCAAGCATTTGCTGTGATCATTGTCAGCCCGAAATTCCAGGGAAAGAACAAGTTAATGAGACACCGTTTAGTGAATACGGCCCTCAAAGAAGAGATTGCATCTATTCACGCCTTCACGCAAAAAGGATTTACTCCTCAAGAATGGAAAGATCAAGGTGGAAGCCTCACGTGAAGCAGTTGGAGTCGAGGTGTGAGAAACAACACTTGAAACGGACGGAGTGTGGAAGATGGAAGCTTGCATCTGAACATCCGAAGCTATTCAGAGGTGAAGCAGGATTTTGTTTCGGAGAGCTCAGGCCTATTAAAAGGAGAACGACTGTGGTGGGTCAACCAGGGAGCACCATATTGCTCATGTATGTAGAAACTTCGAAGCCAATGCGCTTGCACAACCTCTAACATATTGTGAGGTACACACATGAGGGTATGTAGGAGGAATTGAATACAAGAGACATAGCACGTGTGAAGCCGGAGGCTCATGACTGCATCAAGACCAAGGTTCTGTTCCTGGCTCTGATGATGAGCCACAAGAAAAGCAAGGCCCCATAGAGAATGGTTATGATGAAAGGATAAAACTTGAGGCCAAGATCGCTCGCCTGGGCGATAAGCCCGACCAAGAAAGGGACTGCAGCAGCACCGCCGCCGCCAAATGCGCATATGAAACCCACCCCTGTGGCATGGAATTTCACGGGGAGCACCTTCACGGCGGTGGATATAATGGTGGGAAATATGGGACCGACGAAGAGGCCGGCCACGAAGACATTGATGAATTGAAAGGCGAGGAGATCCGTGAACACCAACAAGCAGAAGAGTACATGGAAGGCCAACGACAAGAACACGTAGGTGAGATTAGCAAGCATCTCGTGGCTGAAGTAGTGGGCGGTGACGAAGCCTAAGCAGATTCTGCCCACAGTCAACCCGGTCCAGAAGCACGTAGCCATGTAAGAGGCCAACTGGTAGGGAAAAGACTTGATGCGAGCGAGAAACGTGATGAGCCATGTTCCAAACGCCACCTCAGCACCCACGTAGATGAACATGGCGAGCGAAAACAACCACACGGACTTGGAGCGTAAGGACTGCGAGAGGCTGGCGGACTGGTCGGCGGACTGGTCGGCGGACTGGTCGGCGGACTGGTCGGCGGACTGGTCGGCGGCGTCGTCGTCATCAGGGGAGGCGGAAGGCGCCGAGGCCAGCGAGTCATCCAACTCGAGGTCAATGTGGGCCAGCCCGGAGGAGTCGGAGGCGGCGGATTTGAGGCGGGCGTCCAGGAGGCGCTTGCGGGCGTCGAGAAGGCCAACCATGAAGCGGTACTTGGCCGGGGTCTCGAAGCGGAAGATGTACCCGAAAAAGACCACGTTGAAGGCGGCCAAGGAGCTCAAGACCAAGTAGTAGTCGTTCCAGCTCCAGGGGTCGTGCTGGCGCTCCATGAGGCGGGTCAAGACCGGGGGCGAGATCATGCAGCCGATTCCGTAGCAGCCATGGAGAATGCCGAGGATCTGGTTGGAGTCGACCAAGTTAGCCATCCAGCCGTTGAAGGTGGCGTCGAGCGTGCCGAAGCCCACGCCGGAGAAAAAGTAGCACAAAACGAACACCGCAAACGGCGGCTTTGTGTAGATGACAAGATACGCCGCGGCCATGCTGGAGGCTCCGAGAATGCCAAGACCACGTACCCCAACGGAGCGGTGGAGCATTTCGGACACCAAGGCCATGACAAAGTAGCCAAAAGTGGACGCGAGGAAAATCGTGCCGACGTGGAAGTCGTCGATGGAGTAGTACGTCTCCAAGTGGGGGATGGCGGTGCCAATGGCCTGTTCGGCCAAGCCAAAGACGATGAAGTTGAGAAACCCGGCACAGAGCTGTACTTTGAGGAGAGCGCTGTCGCGCCAGTCCGAGGAGCCCATGTGCACAGGCTGGCCCATGTAGGACTCGACGTATGATTCTCTGTGGGAGCGGGCGGCCAAGGAGGAGTAATCGGGGACAAGAGGCAGCCGAGGCGGCTCAAGGCGGGCCGACGACCCGCTCAGCGGCCCGGCGTCTTCCGAGGCAGCAAAGTCGTCTGATTCGCGAGACATGGCAGGACGGGCCGAGGGGGCAAGAGCGCTTTGGGTTTGGTGGCGTTTGGGTTTGGTGGCGTTTGGGTTTGGTGGCGTTTGGGTTGAGTTTGAATTGGGGTTGGTGCTTGGGGCTGGGTTGGGGTACGGCTTGTCGGTCGGGCCAGGGCTCTGGAGGGTGTACGGGTGTGTATGCAGAGACGAGGGCCGCGGGGGCAAGGGACGCTGTGACGGAGCGACGACGGCAGGCGATAGGAGTAGAGGAGAGGAGAGGAGAGAGAAAAGGAGAAATGCGTGAGGTTGTACCAGCGCGCTCAGGTGCGGCCAGTGTGGGGAGTGCAGCGAGGGAGCGCGGGCGCGTGAAGGTGCAGGACGCCCCACGGCCAGCGGTGCGGTTTGCAGCAGACTGTCGGGGTCTGAGAGAGGCCTGGGGTAGGCCCTTGTGGCGGTTTTTCGCGGGGCTAGGCGACTTTTTGAAACGGTGGGTCTAGGGCACTTTAATTCGCCGTGCGTAGGGTTCGTACTGTGGATTCCGTTAGTGAATGTCACTTATGGCGGTTAGTGGGATGCGCCAGTGGGGTAGGGCCTGCACTAGCTTGCATGGAGTACCACTCTGGTTAGCGAGATCCACTTAGCTTTTTGGATCTATACCCACTTAGCTTTTTGGGAATCTAACAGAGTGATATTTCTGGACTCTTTTTCTGATTGGCTTTTGACGGTTTCACAGTGAATCGGGTGTGGATCAGGTGCATTTGTGTGCTAATGATATAGACAATGACTCAGTATCACAGTATGGTGTTAAGTATCATTCTTTACGATAATGAATGTAAAATTGCCTTGTGCAATGGTTTTGATTGTTGTGCTGAGCAAACATGGGATTTTATTAGAGCTTATTATCATTGGAGCTTATTATTATTAGAGCTTGTTTTTACTGGAGCCTGTTTATATTCGAGCCTGTTTATACCCAAGCTTGCTCTAACACTATTCTACCCTGTTCTGCTCAAGACTATTTATATGACCTCATTTAATACAACACCATATATTCAAATCCATTCTGTGTATCACACTATCATATAAAAGACTCTTCTTTAACATAACTGTAATCTCTGAATCCTCTTTTCTGTGTAATTTAAACATGACTCTATTCTATGCACGATTCTAGTCCAACCATCACTCTATTTTCTCGTCACTGTAGGTTTCAATCACTCTATTCATCTCACTCTATTTATCTCACTCTATTTATCTCACTCTATTCATCTCACTCTATTTATCTCACTCTATTTATCTCACTCTATTTATCTCACTCTATTTATCTCACTCTATTTATCTCATTCTATTTATCTCACTCTATTTATCTATCAGTTGAATCTCTAAATCTTTCTGGTCTATGTATTCCTTCAATCTGAACGTACCTAGAATATATACGCAATTATGTTATGTACATAACTCTTTGTATGTCACCCTATTCTGATGTTACTCAAGTGGAAGTTTATTACACAGGTGTCTGTAAAGCAATTCGCTACCGTAAAAGAACGATAGTTAGACATTTAAGAATGATTCTACGGCATTGAGCTCATTAGATATTTTTGTCTCGGTTTAATATTTGCTTTTTACTCATGTACCGCTAAATGATTTCACTATAGTGTGCTGAATCTGATACGCTTTTTTCTAAATTAATACAGTATACCAGGTGGTGCCTGTGTGATCGTCCGTTCAGCAGAATGGGCTTCTGCCAGTTATTTCCCCTTTCTTTTCAGACTCATCAATTTACGATTCACCACAGGCTCATCAATTTACAGTTTACCATTACCACTGATTCATCAATTTACAATCCATCATTACCACTGATTCGTCAAATTACCGTTCACTACGACTGTCTGATGGCCCACCTTTTTTACTATTTTCCTACTAGTTTTTCCCTTTTTGGAACACCTTCCCTATCACTTGTTCGATAACTCAATGATTTTTCTACGACTAGCTTTAATAGAAGGCTCTATCTCGACTTATAGCGTGCTACTCTATGATACCGAACCTATCAACTGTCATACAATGACTTTGAATAGTTCTCGACTTAGTGAACTTTCAATTACTGATCCTTCATAGTGAGTGTTCTGAAAGACTTTAACTTATTGAACCCGCCCAATTGTGCGTTAGACTCGATCATAGTGAACGGTTTGGATTGACTTGCTTCAATGTGTGAGTTGATACCCCATATATGGTGTCAATACTTTCTTGAGACTGCATGAAATTAAAATGTTCTTTGGACAGTCCAACCTCCAGAGTTTATCAGATCACAGCCTGCTTTGCCCGGTGTGTGACCTGCATCTGGCACGACTCTGCCTTGTCTCTCATATTCGGTATTCTTCAAGAAATCTTCACTAAGAAACGTTGATCAGCAGCTTCAACTTGCCTTCTTTCTTGGCTTCTGACGGCCACTGCTGCACAACTTTGATGTCACATCTTTCAATTTGTTGATCCTATGGTAAGGCAAGCTATATGGGTCTTTTCTAGGAAGGAGAGATAAAATGTCTTTATTCTTGAAATGGCGAGAAAGAATAACTCTTTCCTGAAAAGGCGAAGTGAAAGGGTCTCTTTTTGAGATTGGGAATTGGATTTTGAGTTTCTTCGATTTCGGCTGCAAATAGTAGTATGTTCTAAGCTTTGAGAAAAGTGAGTGCATGTAGCTTTGAGAACATGTTCGTCGCGAACTCACCAAATCTCCAAATTGACACTCATTAAACAAGTAAAATCTACCTTTTCCATCTGCTCACTATCAAACATCTACCGAAAAATGCTTGTCTATAAGGCCGCATTTCAAGTATTCGAGCCGTGATATGAGAACAAAAAGGGTGGATTTATGTGGTTCCCCACAGACCCATGCGCGACCTGCACACAGGACGCACGGAAACCGGCCCCTGCAAGATCTACTGTTAGGATAATACTATATCCTGACACTATACCTAGTTTCCATGATTCCATCAAAAAATGAGACCTCATAGGAGTCGTGCACAAAAACAAGACATGCACGTCTCTTATTTCTAACATGATTCGGAGTAACCTAAAAGGAAACCGGAAACCTGGTGATAACAATGTATAAGGATGTAGATACGAATATAGACTATAGATTCGAACGACAGATGATGGTAGAGAGCGTATTCTTCAAGTCACACCTACAGTACTAGGAATAGAACCCAGTTCAAATTATCTCGTATATAGACAAACAATATAGCCGCTTATAGTTTTTCAGTAAGCTAATCTACAAAATATCCTCACATCCACAAGCAGATCAAGAAGCGACCCCGATTTGGGTTTGGCGACTATAATGAAGCTGTGCAGAAAAGTGTTCCCCGAATGGATTTGTTAGAGTGTAAATCGAACAATTTGATGTGATTGAAATAGCCCAGGAAGTAACTGTTGGCATTTTATTGATAAAACAAAACCAGGTATTAGTAACCACGTGATTCGAATTTTCAGAAAATGCCTTCTTAGCTTAGTGGTAGAGCGTTGCACTTGTAATGCAAAGGTCGCTAGTTCAATTCTGGCAGGAGGCATTTCCTAGCGCAAGTGGTTTAGTGGTAAAATCCAACTTTGCCATAGTTGGGCCCCCGGTTCGATTCCGGGCTTGCGCATTTTTTACCGCCGGAACACTCCACGTCGAGAGGCGGGTGCGCAGTGCGGCACGTCCACGCCTCCAACACCACAGCACCATTCCCTCCTCCAGCAAACATGTCCACATCCAACCGAGCCGTGCTCAGAGCCACCAGCGCCAGTACGTAAGCCGTGTCTCCAGCAGGCCAGCCCCCACTAACCACAGTCCAAAAATTGTACCCAGTCCACCTAGCAGACAAGTCCTGGGACAACACCGGGTTGCTTGTGGACTCGTCCGAACCGGAGGGCAGTGAGGACCAATTGCGGGTGCTCTTGACGATCGACTTGACGCAGGCCGTGGCGGCAGAAGCCATCGAAAAGCGCCGCAACTACATCATCGCCTACCACCCGTTCATATTCCGAGGACTCAAAAGCATCACCGCCAACGACCCCCAGCAGAAGTCGCTTCTCCGGCTCATCAAGCATGGCGTGAGCGTGTACTCACCGCACACGGCAATCGACAGCGCCAAGGGCGGCGTCAACGACTTTTTGGCGGACGGAGTGTTGGGCAGCACGCTTTCTGAAAGCAGCCGCAGCGTGATCCAGGCGGACGCCAAGGAGCCGGGGTGTGGCATGGGGCGCTTGCTTACGTTAGCAAAGCCTGCCAGTCTCAGCGCCATTGTGCAGAACGTCAAGGCCAGTCTAGGCTTGCAGCATGTTCAGGTGGGCCCAGCACGCGTGGGTGCAGGCAGTAGAGGGCCCGGAGCAGAGACCATCAGCACCATTGCGATCTGTGCTGGCTCGGGCGGGTCTGTTTTCCGTGGGGTCAAGGCGGACCTTTACTACACGGGCGAGTTGTCCCACCACGAGGCGCTTTTTTTTACCGAGAGTGGATCTGCGGTGGTGGCTTGCAGCCATTCGAACACCGAGCGGGCGTTTTTGCTGGTGTTGAAGGAGCAGTTGTCTGCCGAGCTTCCGGACGCCGATATTGCTATCAGTGCCACGGACGCTGATCCTTTCCAGACATGGTAGCGGTGCTTTGTTTTGTCAGTCCCAACAAGACTGGGGTTTAAAGTTTAACAGAACTGGTCTTTCAAATTAACAGAAGTCGTCTTTTAATTTAACAGAAGTCGTCTTTTGAATTTAACAGAACTGATCTTTCAAATTTAACAGAACTGGTCTTTCAAATTTAACAGAAGTCGTCTTTTAATTTAACAGAAGTCGTCTTTTAAGTTAACAGAACTGGTCTTTTAATTTAACAGAACTGGTCTTTTAATTTAACAGAAGTCGTCTTTTAATTTAACAGAATTGGGTTGAGTTTCAACAGACGTCGTCTTTTAAATTTAACAGAATTGGTTTGAGTGTCAAAAGACGTCGTCTTTTAAATTTAACGAACTGGGTTAAATTTCAACAACTGTAAAAGTACTGGGGTTAGCAGTTGCAATAAACTGGTCTTCAGATCCACCTGAATGTGTTGTGACCGAGACTCCCAAAAAAATGTGCTGTTTCAAGTTCTAATGGAATGTGTTGTGACCAAAGGTTCCAAAAGAATGTTGTGCTAGACCAGAGTTGTACAAGGTATTCGCCGGATTAATGATTTCTATAGCTAAACTTGATAATATGCTGAATTCCTATTATCAAGCATTTCCCAAAGGATGAAGGCCAATTGTTTGGCTGGCAGATTAGCCTGTTGCCAAACTCTGTGCTCCATTATATTACACTTTTTAATACTAAAAGTTTTAGATCCCTGCCATTACACTTCTTAAGACTAGAATTAGAAATCCCTCTTGTCATTATACCCTTTAATACTAAAAGTTTTAGATCCCTGCCATTACACTTCTTAATACTAGAAGTAGAAAGACCCTGCCACTACACTTTTTCATACTAGAAGTAGAAAGACCCTTCCATTATACTATTAATACAAGTAGAAACTTCTTTTGCCATTATACCTTACTAAAAGTCTCAGATCCCCGCGTTGACTCGAGACGATTAACTGACGAGTCGGGATTTCATGTACATTCTCTTGAACTGAGTAGTCTCTTGAACTAAGTAGTAGGTCTATTGAATGTAAGATCTGCCCAGCCGGTATCAGGGGTTCTGGATTGATTCGAATTCTATCAAAAGCTCCACGCATCACCGGAGACACCGCCTGCCTAACCAACAGGACAGTCCTCGTGTTCACCTCAGATAACAGCGATTTCGAATCGGCATGAACGGCAAAAATAGCGCTAGGTCTAGGCCCAAAGAAAATCCAATGCGTCTTCAGCGACCTCGAAAACATCTTTGGCGCCCTCGACGGCTTCTTCGTACGTATCCTCAGCAGCCTTGCCCACATTTTGGAAAAAATCATCGACACCATCAACAATCATTTGCACCAAGTCGGATTTGTTGGTTGGTTTTGGGGTTGGTTTTGCCTTGCCAGATGATTCATGTTTGCCAGATGCAGCTGGCACTGATGAATTACGTCATTCTCGGGGCGTCTCGTGGCCCAGAATCGAATTCGAGGAGCGTGGAAGAAGAACTATCTCGGATTCAGACACGGGATCCATTTCCTTTCGCCACAAAAAGTCATATGTAGCGTTGTCCACAATGTGTTCAATTGAATAGGGCAAATCAGGATAACCCAAGTTGTCGCTCCAGCCTTCGGAAAGGGAACTCAAGGAGAATCCTGATTTGTTGAGTTCGGTCCCGTTGTTTGCACTGGGTTGGATGTAAAGGGAGTCGCATACCAAGTTGTACACATTTGTGTTGGCAAACGGCTGGATCTTTTTGTGATCGTGCAACTTCGAACTGAAGTAAGGACCCGAAGCGAGGAATATCGCCCTCATTAAAACCTCCGTGTTGTTGTAGCCATGCACACCACGCGGATAGTAGTCGTGGTGGGACTTTTCGTAGTCTTTTTTAGTCACGATGGAGTATCCCACGTTCGGCACAATCCACACCGGCGCCAAGCGGTAGTTGAACCGGTGGTCCGATTCGTTGCCGCCAAACTTCCATTCGGAGGGCATGTCCTCTTTTTTGAACACCGAGTAGTTGCCGCGGAGTGGGGACTTCTCGAGGTTGCGGACCAACTCGTCAAACACGTCGTCCACCGAATACTCGGGCTTTGGTCTCAAACCAAACAAGGGCCAGCCGTCAATGTGTTCGATTTTGTCCAAGGCAATCAAGTCGTCGAGAAGGACGAGACGGTCATTTGACGTGGGCGCCATGCCATGGTCGCTCACCACCACCAAGTTGACAATGTCCTGGAGATTCCGCAGAGCCAACTGCAGCTTGACCGACGAGATGAACCGGTCGACCCGCTGCAACGCCTCGACCAAGGGCTCGCCAGTCACACCGTATTTGTGGCCCACCTGGTCGATGGTGGGGACGTAGGCGAGGATGAGCTGAGGACGTGCCGCAAGATCGTCCGTGTCCAACCAGCTCATGATGCGGTCTGTTTTCGCGGAGAGCGGCTCGGAGCCGTTGTAGCTGTCGATGAACAGAGGGCCGTTGTCGCCGATGCCAGGGACTTCGCTTCCTGGCCACATGTGTATAGCCAGGTGGACGCCCTGGCGGGCGGCCGTGGTCCAGATGGGCTCGCCGCCACGCCAGAAGTCCGGGTCCTTGCCGTAGAGCGGGTTTGTGTTGATGAACTGCTTCTTGAGCTTGGGGTCGTAGAAGGTGTTGCCCACGATTCCGTGCTCGGACGGATAGAGGCCCGTGACCAAAGTCCAGTGGTTGGGGAAGGTGGAGCTGGGAAAGGAAGGCGTCATGTAGGGAGCGCCGTAGTCGGAGACGAGCATGCGGCTCAACTCCGGGGTGTTTTCCTCGGAGATGTAGTGGGGATGGAAGCCGTCCAAGCTGATCATGAGCGTGGTGGGGTGGAAGTAGTGGGTGGAGTTGCTGAGAATGATCTTCTCGCTGGGGTAGGGCCGGGCGAGCACGGCGTCCTTGCGCAAGAACATCATCGCGAGAACGAACACGATGAACATGGCGAAGATGAGGATGGTTTTGTTGAGTCTTTGATGGAGCCGTTGGATGTGGTAGAACCGAACGCTCTCTATATACTCGTCGGGTGCCTGAGGGGGCGGCGCATACTCGTGGCCTGCAGCGGTGAGGGGTAATTTGGTCACAAAGATGTCCTTCAAGCGGTGGAATAATGGCCAGCGGCCGGCAGGGTCCGAGGGACCGTCCATTGACTGCAAAAAGTCGGATGCAGAGGTGTCGTTCAGGTTGCGGTAAACGCCGAGATCATCGAGACCCAAGTCGCCATCGCGTTCGGCCAAGTCGGTGAAGGGAGTGTCCATAGGGTGGGAGTGATGAGCCATGACGGACAAGTAGCAGACTGGGTACAACGCCAAGAAACGCCCACGAGACAGCACGTGGCCAGGCAGATGTCAAAAAGACGCTAGAACCAAAAAGGGACCCAGCACTGGTCAGGGGACAAGGGAGCTCAAAAGCTAGGTACACACCAGAACCGGAGGGAATCTGTAGGAACCTGTAGGAACCTGTGAGGGACCTGTGAGGGACCTGTGAGGGACCTGTAGGGACCTGTAGGAAACGAGGGGACTGTGGCAGCAGTAACACCACAGTGATGCAACAATGAGTCAGCAGGGATGCAGGAAACAGCGGCGGCGCCAATGAAACAACAATCTGCCGATTTGCTCGGATAGTGGAAGAGAAACAATGGCACACGTGGATGGAGGGTGTGTGTAGGTGGGCCGCAGAGATAGCGGCGGCCTGCACACAGGCACCCGGCGGGCCGGGGCCGCCAACGTGGCAGGCGTGCAGCCAGATCAGGCACCATGCAAGGAACAGAGCCGGGTGCCGGCCCATGGATTCCCTCCAGGACAGGCGGTGGCCCGACGGCGGCAGGGGCGAGGAGGGCGGCGGGACTGTGTGCAGGACAAAGAATCTGCCAGATCCGGATTCCGAATGCCCCGCTGATCCGCTGGCACAGCGTCCTCCGCCAACCCGCTGGCGTGACTGCTCCGGGACGGCACTCTAGATGCGGACGGCCTTTTCCCGGCGGCGCTCGCGGGCCAAGTAGACTTTGACGCGGAGTGCCATCAAAAGATCGTCCCGCAAGTCCTTCGACGAGACGTGGGCGTCGCAGCCTGTCACGGGACAGTTGGGCAGGCCGGCAAGAGCCAGCAGAATGTGCTCCTTCTCGTAGACGTGGCCGCAGCGGCGGGACACCACGGGGTGGACAAAGTAGTTCATGGACAACGGGTCTTTCAAGGAGATCTTGCCGCCGGCCACAGCCAAGTCCTCGCCGTCCTTAAGCTCGTCCGGGAGCGGGTCCTCCGGATGCTCGAGCACAAAACACGCGTGTTTCAAGTACTGGAGCGTGGAGTCGGCGGCAAGAATGGGCTCGAGGTCCGCCGGCGCCGCCAGCGCGTCCAAGGACGCGGCCAACGCATCGCCAAAGTTGTCTTTGGTCACGTCCACGTACACACAGAGGTTTTCGAGCGAGAGGTCCTGTTCGTCGCGGCGGCTTTCGATGAAGTTGCGGTGGGCGGAGCGGAGCGACGACTGGAGCAGCTGCAAGCGGAATTTGGCGACCAGAAGTTCGCGGTAGACGGCCAGTTGGCGCTCGAGGAACTGCCGCGTGTGCTCATGCCGGAGAAGGTGGGTGTTGTCGGAGACGTAGGCTAAGAAGGCCTCTGCTGCCTTTTTGCAGGCGAGGATCTGGTCGTCGATCTGGGCGAGAAGCGCCACCTGGGTGAAGTCGGTGTTGACACGGAGGCTCAGGTGCACTGGGAGGTACAGGGGGAGCCGCGAGAGGTCGGGGAGGTCCATGGGGTGGGAGTTGTGGGTGGTGTATACTGGCACCCGTACCTCTGGTGAGACCTCTGGTGAGACTGGTAGGAGTATGGTGGACGGTCACGTGGTCCTAAGCTTCTTAAAGCTCTTTTGAAGCAAAGCATCTTTTTTAAGCTTTTTATATCTTAGTTTTAAGCATGTTAGTTTTAAGCATGTTAGGTAGAAGCATGCTAAGTAATGCATGTTAGTTTTAAGCATGTTAGTTTCATGCTTGCTAACTATAGCATACTAGCTAAACATGCTAGCTAAAGCATGCTAAAGCTTCACAGGCCTCCTAAGAGCTACGCTAGGAACTCAGCTCAAAAAGCATCTGCTTCAAGCGTCTACAGAATTCACAGAGATTATATATTACACTAGACCGGTCTAGAAGACGTCACCCTGGTTGAACATGGCATCGGCAACCTTGATGAAACCGGCAATGTTGGCACCCTTCAACAAGGAAGGCAAGCCTGCGTCCTTGTCAACCGAGTACTTGACAGCAGTGTCGTAACAGTTCTCGAAACACGTGTACATGATGTTCTTCAACTTCTGGTCGACCTCCTCCTCAGTCCATTGCACTCTCTGGGAGTTCTGGGCCATTTCCAAGCCAGACACGGCAACACCTCCACAGTTGGCAGCCTTACCAGGAGCGTACCAGACCTTCTTGGTTCTGCTGGCCTCAAACACGTCAATGGCCTCCTTGGTGGAGCCCATGTTGGAGCCCTCGGCAATGTACAAGCAGCCGGCCTCCACAAGGGCCTTGGCCTCGTCGCCGGAAACCTCGTTTTGCGTGGCACATGGCAAGGCCACGTCGACCTGGCCCACGTGGGTCCATGGGCGGGCGCCCTTGATGTACTCCACCTTCTTACCAGAGAAGGCAGACACCTTGATGATCTCCTCCAAGGTCTTGAACTTGACCTTGGCGTCCATGATCTCCTGGACCTGCTCGGGCGTGACACCGTCTTGCACGACAATGGCACCCTGCGAGTCCGACAAGGACACCACGGTTCCGCCCAACTCAATCACCTTCAAGGCGGCGAACTGGGCCACGTTTCCGGAGCCGGAAATGGCCACTCTCTTGCCCTTGAACGTCTCCTTGCCGCCGGTGGCCTTCTCGATCATCTTCTCCACGTAGTACACCGTGCCGTAGCCGGTGGCCTCGGGTCTGATCAAAGAGCCTCCCCAGGTCAAGCCCTTGCCGGTCAACACACCGGAGAAGTTGTTCTGCATGTTCTTGTAGGCGCCGAAAAGGAAGCCGACCTCACGGCCACCCACACCAATGTCTCCGGCGGGCACGTCGGTGTCAGGGCCAATGTATCTGGCCAACTGTCTCATGAACGACACACAGAAGCGTCTGATCTCGGCGTCGGATCTGTTCTTGGGGTTGAAGTCGGAGCCTCCCTTGCCTCCGCCCATCATCAAGCCGGTCAACGCGTTCTTGAAGATCTGCTCGTAGCCCAAGAACTTCAAGATCGACAAGTTGACACTAGGGTGGAACCGCAAGCCGCCCTTGTAGGGGCCCAAGGCCGAGTTGAACTGCACTCTGAAGCCGTTGTTGACCTCGATCTCGCCCTTGTCGTTTTCCCACGACACTCTGAACTGGATGATTCTCTCGGGCACCGACACCACGGGGATCACCTTCTTGTACTCGGGCTTTTCGGTGAAGAGCGTGGAGTCCTCGAGGGCGGACAACAACTCGTGGTATGCTTGCTGGAATTCGGGTTCGTTAGGTAAGACCATTGTGCTGCGTGGGTATGTGGTGCTGAAAAATGGGGCTGCTGCCTCTGGCCCGCGGCGCCGCTGGTATTTAAGTGCCCGCCGCCTGCGCTTGGCTGCGCGACGATCTGCTGCCTGGCTGCGCGCTGTCTGGGTGTAGCATCTGATTCCGCAGTGATAAGCCCAATCGGGCCGCGGTGCGGTGCGTGCAGTGCGCGCCATCGCGGCCTGAGAAATGCGGTGATGGAGCGACCGCGCGGGCGCGCCGAAAGGCGGTGCTCGGAAAGCCGCGCCGCCTGCACACACCCGCGCGCGCTCAATCTCTGGCCAATCGCGGCCCCGCCCGCGCGCTTGTCGCGGACCGTTTCAGGTCCGGGGCCGCCCGCATGTGTGCACTACCGCCGCCCGCGCTTATGACGTCTCTCCGACTCGGACTTGGTCCGCGGCGTGTTCCGTGGTTGGTGGTGGTTCTTGGCTGCGCTTATCTGGTATCTTATCGGATGGGGTGGGTGGCGTGCAACGTGGCAGTCTGCGGGGATCGCGTGGTTGTATCGTCAGTTTCAGTTTTATCGTCAGTTTCAGTTTAATCGTCAGTTTCAGTTTAGTTCTAGTTGAGTTTCAGTTTAGTCCTAGTTGACTTTCAGTTTAGTTTCAGTTGCAGTTTCAGTTTAGTGTCAGTTGGGTTTCAGTTTAGTTTCAGTTGCAGTTTCAGTAATTCGACGTCCCAGTAGTTCATCAATTTTACATGTCAGTAAGTTGACGTTTATTAATTTGGCCTGACACGAGCATGTCTTTTTCTAAAAAGCTTCAGATCCATAACTTCATGTGGACATCTTAAAAAACCTCTCAATAAAAGATCTCTTGTCGATTGGATATTATGTTCTATATCCATGTTCTGAGTACTGACCCATCTACGTTCTCAATGTCCTTCATGTCGCCCGGCCGAGGTCTCCCTTCTGGATGGCTCAGTTTCACATTTCCTTTGACTCAGAACTGAGTCGACCCCTTTCGCTTGGATGATTTCCTTCTGCAAATGCGTGGGCCAAACTGCGGCCATCTGCTCGCATCTGGTCCGTGCCACTTGTCACATGATCGCACTAGCCATCGCACATGTGGCTGCAACTTTCTGCTAGTGCTTAAAAATCACCGTGCTTCACAGTAAAAATCCTTCTTTCTCTTCTCACGTCAGGGTGCATCGCCTCTCGTTTCTTGGCCGCGTCTCTTAATGCTTGGGACTGACCGCGTATATACAAGCCTCTTCAAAAGACGACTCCCCTGCACTTTCAGCATCTTCGACGGGCCATTACTCAAACACCTTCATGCGTGACGTCACTCTCTCATCAACGTCCAACTCTTGAGTCCACTCGCTCTCCTTTTTCTGGCCCCGCTCAACCCACTTCTTGGGCCAATCTAACTCTTCTTCCTTGGCAAGGTATTTGTCCTTGAACTCGAAGCCGCGGCTTTTACCTTCCACCACCTTCATCGTCCGCTGTGAAACTGCCTCCGCCAAGTCCCTGGTGGTAAAGAATCGGTAGATCTTCCGTGGAAGGTTGGTGAACCCGGTAAGCTTTGGCACGTCGAAAACGTAAAGCGGCTGCTCAAACAAAACCGGCACATTCTTCTCATTCACTATGGTCTTGCTGAAGTCTAACTCGGGTGCAAGCTTTCCTTCCGCATAGTCCGCCATCTTTATGTATGGTTTAGGCACGGGTGCCGCCTTGGTCTCTTGGTCTCCTTCTGGTGTCTCAAAGTCGTCAAGTTCGGTTTTTTCGTTCTTAGCCTCTGTCTTCTCCTCCACACTCTCGAGCGTTTCCACCTCGGGCGCTGGTTTCTCCAATGGGCCGAGAAGCCCTTCGTGCACTCCGGTCATGTACTCCTTGTATGTTCCTCTGCCGATGCAAATAACTCCCCCACACAAGTCCGCATCTTCACCGTTGTCCCTGCTCACTTTCACATGTGCGGGCAATAAGCTATAGAGACCAAGTACATCGGAAGGCTCGTAAAGCTCGTGACGCGACTTCACCGACTCTTGTGGTTCCGCTGGTTTCCGGCTCAACAAATCTTTGACATGGAACCCGCTCATAACATCCTCCCAAAAGAACTTGGTCCATGACCGAGCATAGCGTTCCTTGGCCTCCTGCTCGGCCCTCAAGTTGGCCTCCTTTAAACGGTCACGGCGTAACTGGCGTATCCGTTCGGCCACTTCGGAACGGATATCGCCCTGTCTGATTTCAGTGTAAAGCTCGAAATCAATGGATGCTGCGTTCAATATGGGCTTGATGAACCTGCGAAAGTGGCCCATCGACTCATCCAAGAAATTGTCCGGTGGTGGTGCAATGAAGATGGACAATTTCCGGGGAAGACGTTCGGTTGTGTAGACCTCTTTACTCATGGGCGCCACGAGGTCCATGTATTTTTGGCGGATGAGCTTTTGCTGATGCTTATCATAATAGATCCCACCACCAATGGACGCAAGAACGGTCCAGAAAATCATCCAGTTCCGCGACGGAAGCGAGATCCGGGGAATTCCCATGGCCCTCAACGCAGGATTGCTCCAGCTCTTCTTCTTGGGCGTTACGTCCGGCTTTGAAACCTTTGCTTCTTTCACATCAGCGGACGGTGCCACGGGGGCCTTGCCGGCCTCGGCGGTAGACTTGACCTCGGGCTTTTCTTCACCCATATTGCCTTTCAGTCTCGCTCCGCTGAGATGCGTGAACAATTTGACGGGTTGGGTCGTGCGCGCACCACACCAGGCTTTCTGCCGTTCCTATGGCATTCAAGAGAAGATGTGGGCCATTCAAGAGAAGATATGGGCCATTCAAGAGAAGCTATGGGGCACTGACAATGTTCGTCTTTGCTCTATTCCAAAAAAGGAGCCATTTCGGCTTCTAGGTCAGACCGCACGAGATTTTTGCCAATAAACACAAGCTTGTTGCACTTGAGATCTGGATGCAAAGTCCCGTGCTTGGTGATGTCGTAAGTCTCTCGAACACCCTGTAGTACTCGTACATCGTCTCCAAAAACCAAAACGCCCTTCAACCTATGAACTTCCACAGGTCTGCCGCAGACAGTTTCTTCCCATAGAACCTTTTGAAGAAAAGCCTCCACCTTTTCAAAAGACTCTACTTTGTCGAAAAACGGGAAGTCAATGCAGATGGTTTGGATGCGGTCGTCGTGGTACCTCAGATCGCTGCTTATTTGGGAAATCTTCTCTGGAGACGCATCAAATGCATGAAGATCGAGGATTTTCTCGAGGGCTATATCTCCATAGCTCGTGTAGTGCACCGGGGCGGAAGCATTGATGCTGTGAATGCGGCGGGTTATCCTATCAAGATCCTCTTTGTTTGGAACTTTGTCAACTTTGTTCAATAGTATCGTGTCGGCAAGACCAATTTGAAGGTGTGCAGTTGTGAGTCCTTCTTGCAACCGTGCCCATTCCGCGCTATCCTCCGTGGCATTGATATGGTTTTCCTGTTTATGCCAATGGCCGCCCACATCGTCTAGACATCTCTCGATATTGCCACTGTCAACCACCGTCACAACGCCATCGATATACACGCTTGAGGCAAGGGCATCATCGAGCCAGAACATCTTGGCTATGGGCGCAGGGTCAGCAACCCCGGTGGTTTCCAAAAGGATGTAATCAATCTTGTCGGCGGACCTTTCGATCAAGTTCTCGATGGCCATCACACCGTTGTCCTTGACCGTGCAACAGAGGCACCCGTTCCCCAAATCTAACCATTCCTCCACGGCGCCTTTCTTCGAGTCCTGAATGGTCACAGACTTCTCGATTGCGGCAGAGTCGCCGAACTCATTAAGAATAATTGCCAAGCGCTTGTTTGTGCGCCTTCCAATTGTTTCAAGCAAGGTGGATTTGCCCGAGCCCAAATATCCCGTGACAATCGTGATGGGGATCTTGCGAGTTGGTTTCGGAGTACTTGTAGTTTCAGTATCCACTTTGGCGAGGTACAGCTCCTTCATAGAGAAATTCTCGGGGAGCGACTCAACAAGGTCGGGAATATCCATGTTCGCTTTAATTTCAGTGGATTCTCTCAGCTGCTCCACGGCTATTCAGGCGGAAGAAGTCAGTAGCGGACCGGTTGGAGGGCCGTAAGACTGCATCGTGTCGCGAAAGTGGGAAGCGGAAACGCCCATTGAGGTCGATTTGATTAAAATGCTGTCACTCTCCACATAATCATAGCCGACTTTTCTCAAAAAAGGAGGTCTTCATTTTGAAAGATACTGTCTTAATTGAATCAAACAAGAAGTCAAGTCAAAAAAAACCTCAAGGGGTAACTCACCTATGTTTTCAAGTCAATCCAGACTGAAGGCAGCGGATTATGCTTAACGCAATAATTCTCAGCTATTGAGCGGTGTGAGTCGAATATCTTGTATCATTGTAAACCAGAACGTTTAGTCATGTTTGGAGAGGAATAGAGTACTTGCCATTCTCGGGCAGAAATCCGGAAGACAAAGAGATAAATGCACCTGAAGAGATATTGGCATGTGCCGTCCGATAGATATTTACGAAATTGCAGCTCGAGGCGAAAAAAAAGGATTTTTTGGTCAAGAATACAGCAAAACAGTCGTTTAAATAGTGAGACTAGTTTGAGAATAGCCCGGGTAGGGGGGATTTGGCTGCAAAAACAGAGGCAGGAATGAAAACAACATACACGGCGGTATGCAGTCTTGAAAGGGTCGCTTAGCTGCAAAGCCAAGCCACAGCCCCTTCCACGTACATAATCGCCAAGTCCACGCCATTCAACCTGGTTTCAGGTGTGCTTCAACTGCAGCTCCCATGCAACCATAGGTCCCTTGTGACATGCATGTTCGCACGGCTCTAGGCACGGCGCGCGTGTGGCTCTATATAAAGATCCCGCATTGCCCACTATCTCCCTTTATTGGTACACCTGGTAGACAATTCAACATGAGTGGTGTCCTTGACTTGGCGCTAGTTGCCATGGTTCTCTCCTACTCGGCCCTAGCTCCCTACACCAAGGTAGAAGAGTCGTTCAACATGCAAGCGATCCACGACATGCTCAACCTAGGCGTATATCCACCTCTGGTGTTAGAGAATTATGACCATGTGTCCTTTCCTGGAGCGGTGCCTCGGACATTTATTGGAAGCGGTGTCTTGGCCCTGATCATCAAGGCGGCCGACTACCCTTATTCACTTGTGGCAGGTGGATCGTTCGTGGCCGATGGTCCGTCGGGACAGTTACACGTGCAATTAGCCGTCAGGATGTTGTTGGGCTTGCTCAACGTTCTTGGCTTGTTGGCCCTTAAGAACAGCATCCGTCTGATTACGAAACGCCAAAAGTCAAGATTTGGTTTGGCCCCAACTGCTTATGTATTCCTCATGCTAGGCCAGTTCCATCTCCTTTATTACGCGTCGCGTACTTTGCCGAACTTTGTTGCTTTGCCAATTGTCAACTACGCCCTTAGTAAGATTGTGGTGGGCGATTTGTCTGGGTTAACCTGGCTTGCGTTTTGTGGGGTCGTCTTTCGCATAGAGATTGCAGTATTCGCGGCAATAATCGGCTTCACTTCCTCGTTGATCTTTGGCTCATCCAACCTCTTCCAGAATGCCTTTCTTTTGGGTGTGGGTGGGCTGTTGGGATTGGCCACTTCTTATGCAGTTGACTCCTATTTCTGGCGCGTCCCGTGTGTCCCAGAAGTTCAGTCGTTTTTCTTCAATGTGGTCTCTGGTAATGCCTCCAAATGGGGCACCGAGCCTTTCACATCGTACTTCAACAAGTACATCCCGGGGTTCTTCCGTCCTCCACATGTTCTAATTCTCTCGATTTTTGGATTTCTAAATGACCCTATTTCGAGTCCATCCATTCCTTACGAGAACCAAAAGCCTGTCGTGAATCATCCTGCAAGTAACTCTTTGCGTATTCTTTTCGTTTCGGCCATAATTTTCGTGACCGTTATGTCATTCCAGCCTCACAAGGAGTGGAGATTCATCATTTACATTGTTCCCATAATCTTACTCGTCTCAGGAAATGGCCTCGCCGTCATATGGTCTCGGAGAACAAAGCTGTTCGCTCATAAATTCATGTTCCTTATAATTGTCTGCAGCGGTTTGGTTTCTATCTTGCTTTCTTTCTTTATGTTTTTCGCTTCGTCTTACAATTATCCAGGCGGATCAGCCATGAATGAGTTCCTTCACAACCTTCCAGAAGGCAATGCCACTGTACACATGGATGTTTTCTCCTGTATGACTGGTGTGACCAAATTCACAGAACTTCATAGAGAGGGACTTGTTTTTGATAAGACAGAGGATGCTGAATCTTTAATCCAAAAGTGGCCTACCTTTGATTATTTGATAGCTCACTCCTCTGCTTTCGGAGATGATGCTAGTCAATTGCCTTTCGACCCCAAGAAGTGGCAAAAAACTTCTACAGTAACTTCGTTTGCGGGCGTGAACGTCTTCGGTGCCACTCGGAGCTTGTTGAACTTAAGAAAGAATGTCTCTGATATTCCAAGCTTGATCCTGTCACTTTCGAATGTACTCAAGCTGGGTGTGCATCTCCGAGAAGCCATCTGTATTTACAAGCGAATCGAGCAAGACTCTGAAGCTGACATGCAACTTATCATCAGCCTGTTGAATGACAAGAAAATTATCGAGGATGAAGTTGAGATCGTTCAGGAGATCCCGGATATCAATCCACAAGAAATTAAAGACTCTATCAATCATCAAATAGATGAATTGGAGAAAGACGAACTTTGAGTCTTTCAATCGTTTATATAGTACTTCATTAATTAATTCGAGAACAATCGCCTCAGTGGATTACTCAAAGATAGACTTCGACGGTTTTTGTGGTGAGCCTGCATCCATCAAAAATCGTTCCCTTAATTTGCTGACCGACGAGTACTTGAGTTGGTTCTCCATGGGTACCTGAATTGGCTTTATTTTTTGCAAAGCTTTAGCTGTTTCCACCAGGGCCTCGGTCTCGTCGATTTCCTCTGTTTCCCTCGCTTGGGGAGATGACGTTGCATCAGGCAAAAAAAAATTGGTTGCCTTATTTTGGTCCTTCTCGTGTGAGCGCTGCAGCTGAAAGCTCCGCATGGAATCGTTTCTGAACCTCGGCGCAGGAGGAGCAGGTGGTAGTTGAGGAGATTTTGAAGCAATTGAAGAAGGATGTGCTGAATAAGAGGACGAAAATGGTGTTCTTGACAGCTCTTTAGGCGGAGATAAACGCGGATTCGTGCTCAGTGACAAACGAGCCTGTCTGTATCTTGACACTAGAGCACCCAATTGGTTCGATTTCATTCGCCTGTTTGTTTCCATCAATTTGGTTGGGCTGGGTCCATTTCTGTTGGGGGTCATTGGTGAAACGAAGCTCTTGATGGGCGTTTGAAGATAACCTCCATTGAGCACATTCGAGTTTCTCGATACCGGATTCTTCTTGTGTAAGGGAGAAATGGAAAAAGATTGAAATGAGTCGTCGATAGACGTGGCAACATCATTTATAGGGCTTAATTTATACACCCAAAGGTCCCAAAATCGTCTGAGAGCAATTTTCTCCCACTTTTCTAGAAACAAGTCACAAGCCTGTTGATTTCGCCGGACAGTTTTGGTATACTTCAAGCTCCACTTTTGAAGATAGTTCTGAGTGAGGTGATAGTCCTTGTTATTGAGCGCCTCCTCAAGAGTTTGCAGTAAATATACGCTTTTGGTAAAATACTTATCATACCATTGTTTGCAAAAGCGCTTCTTTAAAATCAATGTGTAGAACTGGCTGCTTCTTTCATTCAATTCATTCAAATTACGAGTTTTCTCCATCCAGAGAAGAAAAGCCTCGCTCCTCAAAATGTTTGTTTTGTTAAAAAACGCTAAGTTTTGACTGAGAAGCCTCTTGCGTTGTCGTGAGTTTTCAACGTTACGTACCCACAAAGATAGCATTGTTGACAACATGACTTGTCTTTGCTTCTTATTTTTGAACTCATTCAATAATGAAGCTACCTTATCCTCGAAGCTCTCAATATACATGTTTCTCCAACGATTGAAGTATAGTTTCAACATGAAACGCAGTGAAAATGGGGAGTTCAAGCGAACATGCTCGTCAACAAGAAATTTCAGCTCTATTCCATCTTGCGGATTGCCCACTGCAGATGTTTCAAGGGCCAAAACACGAGTTTGGTCTGCTCGAGTGTACGTGCGCATTCTTGAGTTCATCTCGCAAATTGTTTGATAAGCTTTTTGCATCTTCTTGAAAAAGACTCTCTGGAAATTTAGGTCGGCCACTTCTTCAAGCTCTTGACTTAAAAAACTCAATTTGAAATTCAATTTCAAAAAGACAGATTTTTTGAGGTTGACCGCGTGGAGTTCCTTTGATCTCACATCTAAATAGTGATATGACAGAGCACGATTAAGCCAGTTGGAAAACGCCTTCTTCGTGATACTTGAGTTCAGTGTATCGATTTTTGAGTTTGCCACTCGAAGCAATCGCCAGGACGTGAGTGTCTGTGCCATGATACGAGACGATTTCCATGACTTCAAAACAGTCGTAATCTTTGCCAATTTCCAGGTTTTGAAGGCTTTATTCAAAGTGCATTTCCTATCGAATTCGGTGGCTTTTTTCTTGAGGCATAGATTTTCACGCCATAAACTCAAAAAAGCTCCTTTTAGCAATAATCTTTTCTCTTCGACGAATGTGGTAGCCAATTTTGATAGTTGTATCTTTAGTAAAAAGCCAGAAAAGAAGATTCGAAGCTGCCGCGTATCTCTCTGATAATTAAATCTCTCCAATGCTGAATTTAATGCGACTTGTTTTTTCATCTTACTCATATATTTCTGCTGGAGAAATTGATTGCATAGTATTTCAAGTGAACTTGCAGTGTGATATTCTGAGGACTTGTAAATGGTAAAAAGTTTTGATTGCCAGTGAGTCCACACAGAGCGAATCGTATTTGAATCCATTTGTTTTCTGAATCGTATAGTATCAAGTCTGGCCTTTTCAAGCATATGAAATCTCGTGCATATTTTGTTCAAAGTGTACATCTGAAGATGCTTGTTTCTTATGCATCCAAACTCGACGGAGTTTATCTTTCGGCGTCTCTCAAGCCATTTTCGAAGAAACCTTTGTTTGAGTGCCGCATCAGCAGCATCCTCTTTTTGGAGACATCCCATGACCTTATCAATCCAAATACCCATAAATTTAGCCAGAAGTCGCCTCAGAGCATATGCGTCAGCATGGAACATAAGCTCGTGATTTATCTTGAGGTCATGGATCCAGGTACTGAGAAACGGGCGGGAAATGAGTGTTTTCGTGTTCTCCAAATACCTCAGTTGTACTTGCTTCACTCTGTAAAGAGAAGAAGTCCACTTGAAAAGAAATCTGCGTTGGGTGTTCCTGGATTGCGTCTGTTCATATTGAATTGATCTCATGATAAGAGACGTGTCAGGGGCAAACAAAAATTGCGGCTCAGAAGCAATGGGGTTGAATACCAATCGATCTTGGACATGTCGAAGACTGGCAATGACTTGCGGAATTTGTTGCTCATCGTCAACTTCATCACGGAATATTATTATGGCGTTGACGAGATCCAGTACAGTAATAATTAGGTCATAATCCAAAGAAGTCACCATATCGGGGATTTCCTCGTACACGAGAAACACATAGCGGCTAAAAACAGCAGGAAAAGATTCTGAAAACAGTAGATCAAACTCTTGGAGTATTTCAACAACAGTTGTGAGGGACGAAATGAGCTCCTGGACTTCCCCATATGATAGCCTAATGGTTCCCTGAACATGCTTGGATGAAGTGATGTTTGTGACACGTGAATACAGGTCATCTGGAATTGCTTCAGCTGAGTATCCATCTTTGGGAACACCAATGTTCAAGAGCTCTTCAGTGTCGATATCATAGTTCATGATACTGGGGCTCGCGGGTTAAGTCAAGATAAACACGGTGTTTCTTCATGCGCTGTATGAAAATATTGAAGGTTTTAGTGTAACCTTGATGCGTTGCAAGAAGAGGAATAGAGCAATAAGCTAAGAATGCTGGATCGCATATGATCGAGGTGAAGAAGTTGTATTTGTGCTGGAAACCCCGATAAAAAGACACCACTGATGCGCAGGTGTGATGTTGTTCTCCTGTATATGGATAGGCAACTCTTTCAATTGGCCTGGTTAAGCCCAAAACATGTGCTACCGAGTATTTTGGCATCGCCGCCTCGGCATCAGGGGTTTTGAGAGATTCCTCGCGTTTCAATACCCCTGTGGTCTCATTCCATGCCAGAAAACAAAGGATACGCGATAAAAAGGATATGAGGTGGTTGTAGAAGACTGTCGCGCCTTGACTTGGCTGCGACCCAGATTCCATGCTCGGACGGACGTCGATTACGATTTGTAAGTTGTCTTCAGTTGCACGCCCGGAGGTGATGCCACTCGAGTGAATTGGAACTCTGCTTGTTATAAAGACCCTCAAACAATGTCGCCTCGATCCTAAGTTAGGTCCATGGTCCCGCCCAGATCCATTTGGTTCCTGGTTTTTCACCCCGAGCCCGGAAGTATATATTTCGTAACGAAACTGTGTCAAGGAAATTTAATGGTCATTGATAACTAATCTCGGCTGTTTAAATTCAATTTCTTCGAAGGAGACCTAACATTTAGCGGCTTCTCTCTTCACGTGTTTTTTTACCAGCTACGACCAATTAGTGCAGGGGTGGGGTCTGCAGCCGTTTTATAGATTTGGGCTGCATTCAGAAATCAGGAGTCACGCACAGCGTACATGAAGCATGCAGATGAAACGTGAGTACAAACCCGGGAAAACGCCCAAAATGGAACCCGAAACCTGGTATCTAGATTATTTGTTTGTACTTGAAACGCACTTCTTACGCAAGCCCCTTCCTCATTTCCGAGACTATATATTAATAGCCTTCGCCTCGTTTTTAGAGTGTAATGCGCATCCGAACACCACATTGATCCGGGGACACGATGCTGCACGCACCAAAACCGTTGTTTGCATCTGACGTTCACGTGTCAGTTCCCAACCACTAAAATGTCCGATCGGCGTTCGTATGAGCTCAAACGGATTCGAACCCCATCGGAATCCGAGGGCTTCACCTCGCAACGGGCAGTTTCAGACTCCATGGCCCACCTTGCGAAACCTCGTTCAAATTCAAGCGACCTCCTGGTGTTAAAACTGGCCAGATCTCTTGAGGCAGAGTCTGTCTCAGACTCCTTTGACTTCTTCCCGCCACTGCAAATTGGTGACGCTTCGTCTGGATCGAGCTCCGCAGACCCTCTGCTGTCTGTGTTATCCCCAATGAAAAGTACTAGCTCGGGAGACGTAGCGCTAAAGCCTGTTGCTAAGGTTTATCCCTATCCTCAAATCCAATCCTCCGCTCACTGCTCCAACCACATTCTCCCGGGGCACACGGCTTTGGGACTGGATTCCCTGTTGCCGCTACAAGCCCCTTCCCGTGTGGTGGAGCGCAGATACAGCTCGGATCCCACCCATAAGCATATTCCCATCTCCCCCTGCACCCTTCGGCCGCCGCAGCCACCGAGTCGAATCTCCACGCTGTTTAGTTTCTCCGATGCCGATGAATCCGAAATCCAAATCTCGCCAGTACGGGATAACCCCCCACGGTTCAGTCAACTGGAGAATCAGATATCCCAGCTAGCGCAGCCCGGTAATGATAAACAGGGTATTGTGCACTCAACCAATTTCTTCGATCAACCCATGAGTCCTATGCATCTCCCTCAATCATTATCAGCGCTGCCACAAAAGTCAGTATCAAGCTCTGTGGATTCCAATGCAATTCGCCTGCTAATAGACACCTACGATCAAAGTGGAAGTCTGTTGGCACTTGTCAATTCGAGAATCCATGAGAAGGCCCCTCTTTCTGCCCCGGCCTTCCACAACCCACCTCCTACGCATACTAGGCATGATTCCCAGTCGTCCAATTTATCGCAGCTCTCGACCGCGTCCACAATAACGAATAACAACCAGCAGAGATTCGTCAAATACGTCATGCTGACGCAATCCAAAGCTTCGAGTAGCTCGCTGACGCGCTGGATGATGTCCAATGTTTTGTCGTGGCTAAAAACTAACGGTTTCAACGCCTCGTGGCAGGAGACTTTCAAAAGAAATGAGATATCAGGTAATCGCTTTTTGGAGCTAGCTAATTACGAGCCGACCTCTTCTGTTTGGAAGCAATTGAGCATGAGACTAGATGAATCTGATGAAAGTTCCACTATTGATCGTTTCATCTCGCTTATTCGGGAGCTGGAACCTGAAGCTGATACCCCGACGAGCGCTGACTTTCCATCCAGCGCATCTTTATCGCGGTTTCCAACTTCTCAACTCACAATTCCCAACTCTCAATCTGAGGCAGAGCGGAAAACAGAAAGTAGGAAGTCAACCGTATCCTTGTGGAACTACTCCAACAGTCAAGCAACCCCAAAGCAAAGACCCTATTCTTACGTTGACCCGGAGTACCTGAAGACTTCAACGAAAGAGTCAGCAGCCAAATTTTTTAATAGGATTCACGCACGGGCTTCTTCGCTTGAATCATCAAAAGAGTCTAACTCGCCACAAGCTGTTGGATCCCCTGAGCTTCTTGTACCATCAAACAATTCTCTGAGATCGCGTAAGAGCGGCATTTTTAGTACACTCAGAAAATTCGGCGGCGAAAAGGCTGCAGAAATAGTGAAACAGGTACATTCTCCTGGAATTTCCAAGCTGACCTCACAAAAACGGAACTCACGAAAGCTTGATTCCGACGTCAAAAACCTTTCATCCTTGCGCTCCGATTTGAACAACCTAGAATCATTGCGTACAAACAATAGCTCCACGGCGACACGCTCGCAAGGTTCATTGCCCATTCATTCTGGCTCGACAATCTCCCCAGTTTCCAGTCAAAGTCTAAGCCAGCCGAAGCTCGATGAAACTCCGGACTCGTCAACTCCGAGTGCGCGAGGATCTAAGTCCAAGTTGGAAACGATTATTCAAGAAAGCTCACAACCTGATGCTGACTACAGGGATGTTAAATCTGCCTTTCTCGAGAAGGAGCAAAAAGACATGAAGCAGAGTGTCCCACATGACAGAAATTTGATGAATTTTATCCCACTGCAGTGTCTCCCTAAAACAAAGCAACATCCCCAGAGCACCATTTTGGTTTCGAAAGACAATCGTTTTTTTACGCCTTTCGAAATTAATCCTGGGCATGTGGAGAAGATAGATGCAATCAAGAAGGATATGATTCAGGTCCTAGACCTCTTAGAGATTGGACAAATTTCATTTCATCTCACCGAATTTCAATCTGAACCCGGTGCAGCTATCCCGGACGGCCCATTCTTGAAGGCTTTGAATAGTGGCTATCCATTGAAGGTTTACATTCACCAAATTGTCGACTCGACTAATGGATCCAGCACTTTTTCAAGCACTTCTTCTGATTCGAAGTCCTTCGATCTCTCGGGTGAGAATAATGGATCGATGTATCCAGCAACACCTCAATATCTTCTTCAGGATCCAAGAGATAAAAGCGTGGACTACCTTAATTTCAAAGATCACAAGAAGCCAATTGCCAGCAAAATTGCAGGCTCCTCCAGGCCTGTTGTCCCCAAGCATGACCAGCGGCCTGAGGGGAACAAAAACCCCTCTAAATCATTTGGCGCCTATCCCATAAAACTCACAATGCCACAGCTGCGAAGATTCCTGCAAGCGTCCGCTTCGGCGCTGGCCATAAGCAATATGAGGACTCCTCCAGCAATTGATACGAGTCGTTCACCTGGAGTGAAGACGAATTTTTCGGAAGATACTCAAGGAGCAAATTTGGGTGACAAGAGTGCCCATGATTCGGAACCGCCACCAACTCGAGCCAATTATGCAGAGGTGGGGGCTCAGTCATTCTCCGTAGTGAGAAAACCTGGGCGAGTTATTGATTTTGATAAGCGAAGACAGACACCGAAAGAGAGTAAAGCCCCACGCTTGATTCCTAGTATCTACTCGTCTTCAGTATCAAACACAAGCGTCTCTCCGATCTCAGCATCAACAATCCATCCTTTTAAAGATGATGCTAAGAACTCTCCCCTGGGTTCTAGAGCCCAGTATTTTGCATCCAGAGCATCTTCCAATGGGCTGGACATGGAGAGAAATTCATTCATCGCAAAAAGGAAGCCACCCCCTCCACCTACGGGAAGCCAATCCATTCTGAAGAAGAAAAGTGCTTCAGCCTTACTGATACTTTCTAATAGGTCAGACTATTACTCTCTTTCTAGTGAAAGCATTAACTCGTTCAAAAGTTCCATGGTCGGCGGGAATGACAAGTCAAAAAAGTTCGACTTCAGTGATGCGCCAAGCCTTTCTTCTGAGCCTGCAAAAAAAGCTGATGACAGCGATGATGAGTTTTTTGTGAAGCCGATGAACTCTGAAGCGCCCAAGAATGCAGCAGAAGATTCAGATGATGAGTTTTTTATGAAACCCATAAAAACAAAAGAACAAAGGCCACTTGATAGGGTCAAACTTATGAATGTCAGACCACCCGTTGAAGAAGTCTACGATAACCTTGAAAGGTACTTTCCCAACACGATTTTAGATAAACCGATCATTGATACGGCACCGGATTTACCTCCAGGAAAGACAAGCACACCTGACGCGTCAAAACCGGCTTCAAGGAAAGTATCGATATCGCGTACATTCTCAAACGCCAACATGTCTCCAATAATACAATCCAAAGATGGCGATGATGAAATCTTGTACGGAGAAGGACCGAAGCTTCGAAGAAAAATGAAAACTATTCGTATAGTTGCCAACGAAGCTAAGATAAAGAGATTGGCAAGCAAAAAGGCAGTTTCAGAAGCACGAAAAGACAAAAGTTTAAGAAGGCATGTTTACAATGCAATCAACCCGGCATTAACAAGGACAAATACAAAATTATGGGGCCAGAAAGTTGTGGAAGTCACCTCTGATGACATTGAGAAGGGATACGTCAGTCGCATCAAAAATATTTCGAATGACGCTTACGAAGAATTCGCGTGGATAAAGGGAGAGCTTATAGGAAGAGGCTCCTTTGGGTCTGTATTCTTGGCTCTCAATGTATCAACGGGTGAAATGCTTGCTGTAAAGCAAGTGGAACTCTGTAAAAATGCATCTTCGAGCAACGTGGAAGGAATTGAAGCTTTGCACAAGGAAGTCGAGACCATGAAAGACTTGGACCATTACAACATTGTCCAATATTTGGGATTCGAGCAGTCCAAGGATACCTACAGCTTATTTCTCGAGTATGTTGCGGGCGGGTCTGTGGCCTCATGTCTTAAGACTTACGGCAAATTCGATGAGCCTCTCGTGAAGTATATTACAAGACAAGTGCTTGAAGGTCTTAAGTATATTCACGAGAACGGAATCCTTCATCGAGACTTGAAGGCGGATAATCTTCTATTGGAGATTGATGGTACATGCAAGATTTCCGATTTTGGAATCTCCAAAAAGTCTACTGACATCTACAGCAACAATGCCGAAATGTCAATGCAAGGCACAGTTTTTTGGATGGCACCAGAAGTTATTCACTCGATGGTGGAGGACAAGAAGCAAGGATACAGTGCGAAGGTGGATATCTGGTCTCTAGGATGTGTCATGGTGGAGATGTTTGCAGGCAAGAGACCATGGTCCAATGAGGCAGTCATAAGTGCCATTTACAAACTTGGAAAGACGAAATTGGCGCCACCCATTCCAGAGGAGGTGAGCGCTGAGGCGAAAGATTTTTTGAATCAATGTTTCACAATCGATTCTGAGAAACGTCCCACAGCTGCGGACTTGCTCAATCATGAGTTCATGCAAGTGAACGAGGGTTTTGAATTCAGCAAGACGAAGCTAAGTGAGATTATCAAGTTCAATTCGAGAAAGAGCGTCATCGCATGACGGAGAGCAGCTTGGCCGACAAGACATTTTGGAGATGGAGAAAACTCAGCTACTTGTGACTGAGTGGACTCCAGGAAAAGAGCTCTACAAAGATATCCTCTTGTTTCAAACAGAAGTGATGTCGCTTCTAATATACATAAACTATTTACACTGAGATTCGACCAGGATTTGTTCTCAGTTGACACCAGACATATGCGGCTCAATTGACTTTCAACTCACTGATTACCAAATGAGTCTGGAAGGGTTCAACTTCCACGGTTTTAATTCTTCTGCATCTGGGTTTCTTCTTGGTGACGTTATACTTGGGCTCGCGGGTGATTTCGGTCAAAGTGGCGGTCAAAGAAAAAGCCTCCAGTGGGATGCCAGCAGCATTTGTGAAGGTGAAATTCCGGGACCCGAGGGTTGTGACATTATCCAATTGCAACACGTCACCCACATTGAGGTTACGGATCTTATAAGGCAAAATCAACTTGTCACCTTTGGTAACCAAATAAGGCATGTTGTGAAGCTTGCAGACGGCGTAGAGGTCGTTGGATCCATTGGAATCGAATTTGAGCGCCGTCAAGTCGGGCATTTTTGGAGCAGCCGAGCGCGGAGTCTCTGCAAGAGCAGACAGCCACCTCATCGAACTTGAAAACGGACGCAAGGCCGGGGCACGGCCAGCGAGATGTCTTAACATGGCTGGTAGGAAAACGACCAGCTTAGCAGGAGTGAAGTGGTGAAGATTTTCTGGCGCGGAGGCGCGCGTGATGTTCAACACGTGACCCGGTCCTCGCCCAAGCCGCGTGATGTGGTCGCTCACACATTGGTGGCTCGCTCTTCACGGGAGCTATCTCCGTCAACATTCAGTATGGCCAGAGCCTGTCTAGCCACACCTTGCGACATGCAGAGCGTGCCATCAGTCTGACATCAGACATCGCCTGGAGGCGCAAGAACCTAGTCGTGCATGAAAGTGACAACGTGCATGTAAGAACACACGTGCATGTAAGGACAATCATGATCTGAAACTGAAGCTGTGGATTGTAAACGCACGGCTACAGCCAAGCATCAGCAGCACCAGCGCAGCGACGCCAGTGAAGAACGGGATCGGGGACGAGAGGTGTGTGCACGTGACTGCCTGCATATAGTGCCGGTCCGAGCGGACGCCGGCGTCGAGTCGCGCCGGGCCGCATCCTGGCTGCGACAGTTGACTACAAAGGGCATGCGCGGCGTGCGGTCGTTGCTCAGGAACAGCCAAGCACCAACGGGCAGACAACGGTGGGCCGCTTCATCGGCGTGTCGTCGGCGTTCCAGGTGCGTTGCACCGGCGTCTCATCGGTGTTTCATCCGCGTTTCATCCGCGTTTCACCCGCGTGGCGGCCCCGCCCGCGTCCCCCCGGCCGTACCTGCGCCGCCACCTCGTTTCAGCCTCGCCTCATCCTCGAGTCGCATTTCCCCCTCCAAACCTGTAACCCGCGCCCCACCACCCTCGTTCTTTTTCGTACCACTCTTCTTTTCCCCCTTTTTCCGTGCTAGCCACCCCACCAATCAAAGCAGCCATCCCGGCACACAGCGCACTTTGCACCGGCCCCCGGCCCGCCGCCCCCAAAAATCGCCCTTTTTCCCGGCCTCGCCTCCCAACGGCTGCAGCCTCTGTGCGCGACCCATTCTCGCACGAAAAAACCGAGCGAAAATCAACAAAAAAACTCCCCAACCCAGCCTTCGGCACCAAGCTCCATTCGGACCATTTCCCGCCAGACCCACAAGGAGAACCGCCCGAGCGCCTCTCCTGCACCGCCAGTGACCAGCAACCCACCCCGCCCGTGCCTGCACGCACGCCGCCGCCGTCTTCTCCCGCCCCATCACAGCAAGCTCCGGCCACCCTCCCCCACCGCATTTCCGGCCCCCCGCCCCCGCCATGTCCGGCTCCTTTTGGAAGCTCAGCAACGGCTTCACGTCGCTCTCCAATGTGTCGTCGATCCTTGAAAATTACAAGATGGCCCCGGGCAACACTCTGGCGTCGCCGGCAGAGACCCTCTTGAAGTTGCTAGACGAGACCGACCTCTTGCAGGAATTGATGTCCAACAACTCGCTGCTCTTGGAGTTTTTGCGGGACGATTCTGTGATTGCACTCTTGGTTGACCTTTTGATTCTGGAGAGCTTGTCGGGCGACGAGCTCGAGACCTCGCTCCAGAACCTAAGCTTGGACTCCCACCCCGCCCGCTCGGCCTCTTCCGAGGAACCCGCCGACTCGCCGTCCACACCCGACCCCCAGGAACACGCTGACGCGCCGGCTGGTGACGAGTCGCTGTCTGCGGAGGACGCGGGCGATGCTGAGGACGGCCCCGTGGAGACCTTTGACGAGAAGCGCACGCGCTACGCCACTTTGGCCGCCGAAATCTTGTCTGCGGACGTCTGGTCCTTGACCGACACCGTCATGGAGTCCACTGCCAATTTGAACAAGTTGTGGTCCGTGCTCGACCTCCTGCCCCCGTTATCCATCAACCTAGCCACCTACTTCATGAAGATTATGGAGCACTTGTTGGACATGAAATGTGAAGAAATGGTCACCTTCCTCATCGATAACCAGCCCAATCTTGTGGAGAAGTTCATCAACCACTTGTCCAACCCGCCCTTGATGGACTTTTTGTTGAAGTTGATCTCCACTGATAAGCCCGACAATTCCACCGGCATCATTGATTTCTTGCAGGATCAAAACTTGATCAGAAAGCTCGTCGATGCCCTCGCTCCTGGCCCCGCCTCATCTGTGCTGGCCACTCTTCATGGTCCATCGCCTTCCTCCGATGACTCGCTGCCCACTCCCATCGACACTCCTGCTGCAGAAAACACTTCATCCACCGAATCTGACCTTAAACCTGATCTGGCCTCTAAAGATGGTTCCTCCCAGGATTCCCTGGCCTCAAACGGTGTCTCGCCTGGGGGTGATTCGTCCTCGAGTAGTGCCACCTCCGAAGATAACCTGTCCTCGACCGGTGCTGCCTCTAACGATGAGGCACCAGTCTCTTCTGCCGCCCCAGAGGCAGATCCCTCCGACGCCTCAGCGACAACTTCGTCGGAGGTAAAGACCCATGACTCCAGTTCCTCCGGAGGGGCAAACAGCATGTCTGCCTTTGATTTGGACTTAGCCCGCCAATCTTCAGCAGCTGACTTCTTGAAAGCTCTTATCACAATTTCCGCCAATTCCACTACTGACAACTCTACCATAGGGCCTAATGAGTTGACTCGCGAATTGGTGTCGCACGATATAATGTCCAAACTCTGCGACATAATGTTGCAAGGAGGCTATGCATTAGGTAATGGTGTTGGAATTATCATCGAAATCATCAGAAAAAACAATTCTGATTACGACATTCTTCCCGTGCTTTACATAACTCTAGAAAGCCATCCTCCTACGGGTCGTGATCCCATCTACTTGGGCCACTTGGTGAAGGTTTTTGGCAGCAGGATAGATGACTTCAACCAGTTGTTGACCAAGTCCAACTCTGGGACAAAACTCAAAACGACGTTCGGAGAAATTGAACCTCTTGGTTTCGAGAGGTTTAAGATTTGTGAGTTGATTGCTGAACTTCTACACTGTTCAAACATGGCTCTCCTTAATGACAATAAGGGCTTTGACGTGGTGCAAGTCAGAGATGAATTGCGAAAGAAAATGAAGCAATTCGACCCGGTTGGATTTAAGTATAACGAGGTGATTGACTTGCCTCAAGATGACTTGAACCCGAGTCTTGAAGCAGAGAAAAACGTGAGCGAGAAGTATGAGCACGAAACGAAGAAGTCGCGTGAGAGAGCCAAGGAGAAAAAGACCGAAAATGACGCTGACCACAACGACACGGTTGATTCATTCAACGCCAGCATGCAGGAAAGCAGCAGGCTGGATATCGACGGTGATCTTGATGAGGAGGAAGAGGTGCATGCTAATGCAAATTTATCTGAAGAGCAAATGAGGAAGAATCCCGTTGTGGGCGACTACCTCAAGATTCAGCTTTTCGACACGCAGATCATCACCAATATCCTTTCGATGTTCTTCAAGTTTCCATGGAACAACTTCTTGCACAACGTTGTCTTTGACATTGTGCAACAGGTTTTAAACGGTTCCATGGATATTGGCTTCAACAAGTTCTTGGCGATTGACATATTCCATTCGGGTGACATCACAATCCGCATTACGGAAGGCCAGAGACTTTGCAATGAATACGAGGAGTCTCACGGTGGTCTCAGATTAGGCTATATGGGCCATCTTACATTGATTGCAGAAGAAGTTGTGAAATTCATCCAACTTTATCCAGTTGGGACAATCAGCAATCTTATTGATGAGAAGATCGAAGATGAATTGTGGGGAGACTATGTCAGCCACGTGCTCTACGATACACGAAAGAAGTACAATGCTATCTTGGGAGGTAGCGATATCGAAGAGGATGAGGCCTCGAACACATTCGATGAAAGCCAAGGAGAAATAATCGAAGAAAGCGAACTAGATTCGGACTTGAATCTTGACCCTACAATCGATCATGACTTAATAGGCAACGCATACGAAGACCAGGACAAAGAGGAGGAGTTTACCGAAGACATAGATGACAACAACTCAAAGGCAGGTGGCGCTCGTTTCTCCAGCGATGAATCTGGGTCCGAGTCCGAAGACGACGATGACCATTTTGCTAGCTACATGTCTCTGCAATTAAACAATTCAGGCTCCAGTGGGTTCATGGCTTCGCTCAACAACCGTGCCAAGAAGTTCACCGAGGGTGACTCGGGATCAAACACCAAGGACTACATGACATTTGAGGACGATGATGATGATGATGATGACTATATTGACCCCAACGATGATGGGATGTCCTACAAGAAGGCGCACTCATTATACGACTCCAAGGGAATGCTTGTTGCAGATCAGATCAAGAACTCCGAAATCGAAAAAGAGCTTTCAAGCGATTCGTCGAGCAGTTCGGACAGCGATGACGACGAGCTTCGGGACGATGATCTCATCAATGAACAGCAAAGCAACAAGCTAACTAGAGCTGCGAGCAAGGGATAATTCCAATCGATCTCAAGATCGAGACAATGTGATATGACAACAAACATCTGGTGAGTAAATGTGAACCGCATTTACCTATTTTTGCACGCGGCGTGTATTTAATTAGATAGAAACAACGCAATAAATATTCAAGACATAGAATTCCGCTGGGGTAGGAGTAGGAGGGCTCATGGCTGTACGAGCTTCCTGCCTTCACGCTCCAATGGCGGAACGTGGGCCACTGCGTTCTCGACCTCACCACCAGTCTCTGTAGCCGCCTTCATTTGGGGCACTCCACCAATAAGCCCCTTGCTCATAGCGAAGCCCGAGGATCTTTCTGGCATCTGGGCGTCGTAAAACTCATCCTCTATTGGATGCATCAACACGGTGTTATTGCTGGTGATGGATATGATAGTGTTGGTGGGCACACAAGTCCAGTCACCCCTCTCGAATGTAAGAGGCTCACTTGCCACGAAAATGACATCTTGGGAGCGGTTCAAGCGCTCCATCTTGAAGAGGTTCGGCTCGTACTCAAGGAAACGTGACCCTGTGGAGAAGTGCAAACTGGCCGCTTCATCCGTTTTGGATGTTATATATCGGGACACTACCACCGAGTGGCCATCAGTGACGGCGAAGTTGAGTAGAGACGGCTCGTCGGTCTCCTCGAGCTGCCAGTTCTTGATGAGCTCCGTGATCTCTAGAACAGCTTTGCGCAAGACATTGTGATCAAAAACCACTTCGGGGTCATCCGGGTCGTAGCCCATGCGCGAGAGGGTTTCTAGAAACAAGGCGCAGCAGCACTCGCTGTCGGTAGAGCCCTGGATAAAGAGAAAGAACTTGTCGCTCAAGTAGTTGATAAGTTTGCGCTTTATCTTGCCAAAGGCCGAGATTCCGCCGTTGTGCATGAAGAGGATTTTGCCGTACTGGAACGGGTGGCAGTTGGTCTCGGCCAACACGCCCTGGGTGGATGCACGCACGTGGGCGAACACCAACTCGGACGCCGTGCAGTTAGACAAGGAATTGAGGTTAACGTTGTTCCAAGCAGGAGTGATGGCTTTGAACACACATGGCTCGTTTTGATCCCCGTAGTAGCCCACGCCAAATCCGTCTCCGTTGATGGGGTTGCGCATGTCAAGACGTAGTCTCAGGTCAAAGCTCTGGTTGATTATGGAGTGGGCTGGGCGGGTGAGAAGATCCGAGAGCATCATGGGCTCTCTGCCCTTGTAGATCATGAAACGACACATCGGCGCAGACTGTATGCAAGGCTAGACCTTCGGAAAATCACAGTAGCTGGTTTGGATGCGGATGGCTTGGCTGTCTTGCAGTTAGGAATGTCGGGTAAGGCCCTTATCTTAATTCGTTCTCTTTGATCCCTTTGATGAGCTGACGTCGTTTCTTTGGGATTGAGTCGCGTTGAGAAAAGAACGAGATGTCACGTGACTGCGGCTTCGCCAGGCCCCTCTGGCACGTTCCAGTGCTCTCGCCTGGCATTGCTTTGGATGATAGAGAGCGGGTGGGTTTGAGCTTCAGCTGGACAACTGCCGCAGAAAGCGCAGCCATCGCACAAAGTGCAATGGTGTCCCCGCCACAGATGCTCCTGCTCAGAAGCGTCCTGTTTGGATAACAAGTTCCGAGAAGCCTGGTGATCCCGGGCCTTTTCGCAGCTGTTGAAGAAGAGGCGAGTGTTTCGGGTGGCTCTTGGCTCTTTTTTCATGTTTTTTGCGGATATGCCACATCTGCTGATTCCGAGGACATTGAGATGAGATGACCAGGCGGGGGTTCGTAGCCCAGTGGCAGCATATTCGATGCGATTTCTTCGTGGAGACACTGACTTTCATCAAACCTTGTCGCTGATCGTTTCCGAAGCAGCTTTCGAAAGCCTGTTCATGACAGCGAGCCCATCCCCGACTTCGTCCACACCTTCGACCAAAATAAGATCCACGCCCAACTCGTCAGCTTCACGGAGGTCTTTGAACAAGTTTTGAGCCACTTCTGCTGCGGAAGAACCCATGGTTTTCTCTGCAACCACCCCAAGGCCAATTTGCTCCAGCAGACTGAATTTCATGCTTTTTAGCAAGGCGACTTTCTCCGAGCGGCCGTTCATGTACAGCCTGACTGCATTCTCTCCATTTCCGCAATTGGTGAACAACACCACACGGGCAGTTGGCGAGTAGTGCCTGTACTTCATGCCCGGGGTGCGGACAGCCTCCAATTTCCCTGCGGTCTTTCTGGCCGTCACCAAATTCTGCCATTTGTCACCTCCGTACTTCTTGATATCTTCAGCACTCACGCCACCCGGACGAAGAAGCATGGGCGGGTCGCAGAGCCCGTTGATGACTGTGGACTCCACGCCCACCGCACATGGACCACCGTCGAGAATCATCGGGATTTTTCCATCAAGGTCATACTTGACATGACTCGCAAGGGTGGGGCTCGGCCTCGTGGACGCGTTCGCCGACGGCGCTGCTAGCGGAGTGTCGCTCAATGCGATCAATGCCCGTGCTATTGGATGCTCTGGCATCCGAATTCCCACGGTGTCCTGGCCTGTGGTCACCAACTTCAGGACCGGGCTGCTGGGCTCCACGGGAACCAAAATCGTCAACGGGCCGGGCCAGAATCGGGCTATGAGCTTCTCGTATATCTCGGGAATGCAATGCAGTTGTTTGAGAATGAGTCTCTCGAGTTGTTCGCGGGACGCCACGTGAACGATCAAGGGGTTGTCTGCCGGGCGGTTTTTGGCGCCGTAGATGGCCCTCACCGACTTGTCGTTGAGAGCAGAGCCGCCAAGCCCGTAGACGGTTTCTGTTGGAAAGGCGACCACGGATCCTGGGGTCTTGACTGCTTGCGCGGCTGTCTCAAGGTTTCTTGCTGTTTCTTGGTCGGAGACCTTCACTTTGTCGTCAACAAATGAGACCGTCGTCCGGTCCACAGGCAAAATCTTTGTGTCAAACTTCATTCTTAAGTGTCTCCTGAGAGAGTGCCTCAACATCCACCGGATCTTTTTCACTGACAGTGATCAACTTGTGGGCATCGCGAGAGGCCGTATACAGGCCGCCCTAGACTCCGGTGGCCGGCTGCGAACTTCACGCTCTTACTAATGGCCGCACTTTAGAAGCTTAGACGAAGATCACGTTCTCCGAAATCACGGTCTTCTCGTCGTCGCTAAGAAGCTCGTAGTATGACTGGAAATTGCCAAGGTTCTGGGAAATGCACTCTTTGAAAAACTGAATCAACATGACCTTGATGCTTTCGTCGGAGTCTTGGTGCTTATCCTCCTCGTCCGAATCGACGTACGACTTCAATTTCTCAAAGCTGGGAACTCCAATATCGCCCATATCTTCCCAGCCGTCTTCGTTTCCATCGCCATCAGCTTCTCCCGCGACAAAGTCATCGGAGTCTGACAGTGCGCACTGAAATTCGAGCTCGCCCACCAACAACGAGAGAATCTTGTGTGGAGCATGGACCTGCTTATACTGCTGAGGCATGGTCTTGGCCACGGATCTTGTAATAATCCGATCGCTCTGTATGGGGAGTGGTTCGCCGTCGACAACGAGGTCGGCGATTCGAGGATCCCCAATTGAGAATATCTTACCCAAAGCAAGTATATTCTTTTCGATCTTCTCGTACCCCCGTGTTTCCTCGAAAGAGCTGAACCAGATGGGCATGGCAACCTGAAGCCCCGATTTGACCTCCCCATCAGCCGTGTCGATTTGCACGCTGCTTAACGCATTGATTAGAGTCTCTGGAGACGAGTTGAGAACCAACGAGCAAAGAACCAGCACCAAGTTTTGGATCGTAATAACCTCCTTTGCAATGGTCAACCGCTTGAGGGTCGCCTGAAGTAGCTGATAGAAGAAGTCCTCGTTCAAACAGGACTGGAATTTCTCAAACAAAGTTACCACGATCGACCCGCAGCTAATGGCCGCGCTGTCAGACAATTCTGGAGACAAGAATTTTGATGAGATTCTCAAAAGAGAATCCAAACCTGACTCCTGCGATTCGGGATCCCTGAAATCGATGAATAAGCTCGTGGCCTTTAGCAAGAAGTTGTTGAAGACCTCCCCGGCATTTTGCAATATCTGATCATCAGTTGTGCTCAAGATGATATTCTTCAAAACCGGATAGGTGTAGGCAAAAACCCCGCTCGGTAAACTGTCGGTGCCATCATTTGTGTCTGGTGCAGCCAAGATAATGATACCGAGTAGCTCGAGGGCAAGATACAATTCGGGGGTGTACTCCACAGATGCAGAGGCCCGGAGTGGCCTCCTCATGACCTCGAGCAAAAAGGGAATCAGCTTGTCGCAAACAGAAAGATAGTCTTCACCATTGAGTCCTTTGAGTAGATTGTTGAGACACTCTGAGGCGGTGATCATCAACTCGATGTTTTCTGGCTCTTTGAAGGAAAGAGACATGAGGATTTCCGCGATGTACTTGCCCTGAATCGTCACCTGAAGCAGAGACAGGTGATCCATATCAATCGCAACAGTCATTGCCTCAGCCAATACGGGAAGCGTGTCTTCTTCGCTTTCTTGGAGAAGCTGATAGATGAGCTCGAATATCTTGACTTGGGTCAGGTTGTCGAATGCCTTCAAATCCAAACCAGGAATGTTTTTCCAGGATGTGACGCTGACTATAGCTGCGCTTTTGGACTCTTCGTGTTCTTCGGCAGCGAGTTGCTGGTAAACGGCATCTATCGTTAGCGACAATTGCTGAATTCCGTAGGTGTTGACAGATATCAACAGGCTGAATTTCTCCACGCATTTGGGTAAAAGCAACGAGATTCTTGCCTGGAGCAAGCTTTCCCAATACGAATAGCGGAGCGAGTTGATCTTTTCCACGTAAGACTCACACGAGAAATCGGGCCCAGTGATTTTCGTGTCTTCGTTCAGAAATAGCGCTTCAAGGGCAAACAAGCGGGCCTCTGCTGTGTTTGCATGCAATGCGGGTACAAACGGAAGATCTTGGAGGGCGCCGAAGAAAGACTTGGCGTCGACACCTTCAAGGTCAGCTAGAAAGTCGTAGATTTTGTCCCGAACGAGCACGGTCGACGACAAACCGGTGGTTGACGACACAAAGGCATTGAAATCGGCCTCGTACTCAAGCAGCACCGCCTCGGGATAGACCGAGCACGCGGTCAAGGTTGTGGCAAAGCTTTGGAACTCGGAGGCATCCAAAACGCGGGAAATGGGCACATTCTGCTGCACCACGGACAAGGTTTCGAACAAGCCGATCAAGAGATTCTCGAGGCAGCTGAAAACATCGCCGTCGCCTTTGACGGTGGGGGAGTCGCCGCTCGGGTGTTCTTGCAGGTAGAAGCAATAGGACGGCTGGTGGGAGGAGATTTCGGAGAGCAAGACCCGGAGAAGATCGACCCGGGAGGCCTCCGGCACGTGCTTCCAGAAGGTGTCGATAATGCGCAACAAGACGGTGTAGATTTGTGTTTCCAACAAGATCATGGACAAGTCGATAAGCAGGGGCCTGGAGTTGATCAGCAGCTTCAAGATGTTGAGCAAGAGATCGAAAAACGAGCGCATGTGGTCCACCACGGAGGCTCTGCGGGCGTCCAGCTCAAAGGCCTGGGCACACAGCAAGGAATTGAAGACAGTCAAGTAGAACTTCAAGCCGGTAGCCTTCAATTCGGGGGACACCGAGGACAGCGAAAGCAAGGCAGTGACGTAGGAGATGAACTGGCTGGCCACGCCGCCCTCCCAAAACTGGTCTTCGTGAATGATGTCGTCAAAAAGCTCGTCGAGCACGGTCAAACTGCCGCACATGGCGGTTTCGTCCAGGTACTGGTTGGCAAAAGCATACAAGCGGCCCAAAAGATCGGGCCACTCGTCAGGGTAGTCGACGGAGGCCACCTGCACGATAACATAGGCGGCAGCGGCCCGGATCTTGGAGTCAGGCGAGGACGTGACGAGGGTAAGCAACTTGTCGCGGACCAAGGACTTGAGGTCCTGGTCGATTGGCGGCCCAAGGAACAGGGCAAAGCCCAAGGACCAGAATTTGGGCACAAGTTGGCGCAAATGAAGCAAGCACGCCTGCCTGAGGTCACCGGGCAAGTCGGATGGTTCTGTGGCGGCCAGAAGAAGCTCGTAACACACGCGGTTTGGGTTCTGGCGGGCCCGCTCGCTGTACTCCAATTCTGCGGCTCTCCTCACGTGATTATCACTGCTTGTTTGGCCGGCCACCAATGTGGCGGTGGGTGTTTCAAGCATGTTTGATGTGGGGCAAGGTGAAACAAGTGCAAGTAGAGGGTGGTATTTGGAGAAAAGCAGAGCGCGTCGCGGTAGCGCGGGTGAGAAAAGCTGCGAAATGGCGACGGTGGTGGTATGAAACATGAGAGGATGAAACGTCTGAGATGAAGAAGGAGTGGTTTGTGAAACAGCTATGAAACTGTTATGAAATTGATTAGGAAACTGATTAAGAAACTGCTTACGAAACTGCTTATGAAACTTTTTATGAAATTGATTTAGGAAACTGATTATGAAACAGTAGTGCTTATTGAACAGTAGTGGTTTAGGAAACAGTAGTGCTTATTGAACAGTAGTGGCTTAAAAAATAGTTGTTCTTGAAACAGTAGTAGTTTCTGAAATAGCAGTGCTTGAAACAGTAGTGCTTAAATAAATAGCAGTGCTTGAAACAGTAGTGCTTAAAATAGTAGTGCTTTATGTAAACCAGTCTCCTGCAACGGGTATTTACTTCTGGCCCTGAGAATCACTGCCGAAACATCTGATTCACTATTACATGTTTCATCTGTGAAACAAACACGGAAAAGACGCTTTCAATGACAGTTTCAATTCCAAACACGCAAACTCTCTTTTTCCTTGCTAGTTGGATCTTGGGTTGCACTGAATTTGAGTCCTGACACTTTTCAATTTTTGCAGCTTTCGCAGCGCGACTCTTAATATTGGCCTTTGTCTGCTTTTTATGTTGCAAAATTTGGGCTGTACTTTAAAAAGCCTTGTGTTTCTTGACTCTTTTCAAAAGCTGGCTATATTAATGTAAATTTATAGATATCATCATATCTGATATATTCTGAGATGAATATTGAAATTATGATGATATCTATAAATTTACATTAATATAGCCAGCTTTTGAAAAGAGTCAAGAAACACAAGGCTTTTTAAAGTACAGCCCAAATTTTGCATATTGAAATTATGATCGATCTGATATGATCTTAGATGACTATCAAGATCATGATCACACGTGATAGAATCTTAGATGATTATCAAAATTATGATCATATCTGATAAATTATACTAGATGATTATTATAATTATGATCACATCTGATATATTATACTAGATGATTATTATAATTATGATCACATCTGATACATTTCACTAGAAGAATACTAAAATTATGACCAATCTGACATTTCACATTACTTGATTATGGAAATGATCAATCTGATATGATTTTTTATGACTATCAAAATTATGATCATATCTGATGAATCTTCATCTCAAATTATCAAAATTATGATCAAATCCGATATAACCTTAGATAATATTAAGATTATGACCATACCTGATAAATTATACTGGATAATCATGGAGATAAATTATCAAACTGGTATATCATCTTAGATGATTAGGCTTTATGATAATCATTTGCATGCCAGAAATGCCATTTTAAATCGTGAAAATTCTGATACATTCTTTGCTTCAAATACGGTTACTAAGGAGATTCTATTTAATTGCACTCATTATTCTAAGAACTCAGTTTAGATAATTTTGATCCGCCTCTTATCTTTTGGAAGTATTGGGGTTTATTACCAAGATAATATGTGAGTTCAATGTCTAAAAGATATTTTGAATTAAGAATCGGCAATGCTTTTAATAACAAAAGCTTCATGTGCTATAAAGTATCATTTAATAATTCTGCATGAAGAGTTCTAATCCACTGTAAATCAATGAACCATGATTATTTAGTTGCACTTGCTTCACTGTTTCTGATATATTAATTCACCAGAAATCCCATCACATCTATACAAAACATAAGCATCAGTAGTAAAGACTGGCCCGTTAGATGATGCGTTAAGCTATGAGCTATGCCTCTACAAACATAGGACACAATATCTTGAATATCTAGCTCTTGAATCTACTTCTCTGTTTGACCCACCCAATTTATCCCTGCTTAAAGTGCTCAGCATTTGTTTATTTGATTTGGTCAGAATTAAAAAAAAAAAACCGTATCCGTAGGCTGTCAAAAGACCCTTTCAGATTGACTCGGCCATACAAGCACAGCTGAAAGCTCAGCCTAGAGAGATTTCAAGTGGTTGAGGTAAGCTACGGTTAAGTGCATTATTCTGTACAGATTTAGGAACTACATCTTTCAAGGATCCAGTGAAATTGCCAAATAAATCAAGATAATGTGAATACAATTATTATGCTATTGAAGAGTATGACGAGTCTTGTCAAAAACTTGAAATAAGTGATTCGGCCATCGAACCCTTTTTCTATTGTGGCCTATTCACAAAGGATCAAGAAAGAAAAAATTAAACAAAAAGCAAAGAAGAAGCTGGGGTTCCTAATCACCATGTTTTTAAGTGGCTCTCTTTTGGTTCTTTTCAAATGGATTCTTTTTGGGTCTTCCTGAGTGGGCTCTTTTTAAGTCTTTCTAAATGGGCTCTTTTTGAGTCTTTCCAAATGGGTTCCTTTTGAGTCTTTGCAAAAGGATTCTTTTTGAGTCTTTCCAAATGGGCTCTTTTCGAGTCTTTTCGAATGGATTCTTTTTGAGTCTTTGCAAAAGGATTCTTTTTGGGTCCTTCTAAATGGGATTTGTTTGGGTGTTTCTAAAGAGACTCTTCTAATTGGATACTTTTTAATTGTAAGACCTTTTACGGGAGTTTCCTGGTTGGTCATTGTGGGGATTGGAATTAAAGCGTTTTTGCAAGTACTTTTATGTTCCCGAAGCTGAAAGGCATTGAAACTAATGGTGACCCCAACGGAAGGTGTTGAAGCTACTGGTGACCTAACGGAAGCGGATTCTAGTAAGAAAATTTCAAGTTGCGGCTCACATTTCGATTGATCACTATGAGTATTTCTGCTCTAATGAACTTTTTATAAGCAACTTCTTTAATTCAGTTTCCTTAGTCTTTATTCCCGAAGACAAGCCCTTTATCCTTGATGCAAACTCTTTGTCTAAGCTTGATGCAAATTCTAGCCTATTTGTCTCAATTCAATCTCAAATCTCTTTCTCTAAAGACATGATCCCCACCTCAAATCCTTCTTTTTCCCTTGATAATGTTTTTATTCCCTTGCAAGTTATTCATCTACTTTTGATCCAAAGCCTGACCTATAAGGATGAATTCGGATTACCTTGATGCATACTCCTCAATTCAAATCCCAAATCAATTTTCTAATACAATTGGTTCTATACCTCAATTTTCGTGGCTAATCCACCTCCAAAGTACTAGCTAACTGCCACTATTCAATCCAAATCTAACCTTTATCTCCCTGATTGATCTACCCGATTCCTTAGTTCTTCTCTTGAATCACCTGCATGCAATGCCCTGACTACTTCCCGGTTCACCTACCCTACGCAATTCACCATCTCCTAATTCCATCTCCTTATTCCATCCCCTAATCACATTTCCGAATAAAATCTCCTATTCTATCTCCACGATTCTCCCACTCTTGAATCCCGCTAACTCCGGGAAATGGTAGTGAAATATGGGGACTGTCCTGCAGACAGTCACACTGACTATCTATCTTGGCCTCCGCGTTCGATTTCAACGGGCCATACAACAATGGACGCTCTCGAAAACCAAGATTTAGGCGGCGTTTTCAAAGTGACCAACTTGGCCGTGGCTGGCCTTGCCGTATGTCCTGCATCCTGTTTGCGTGCCCTGTCCACCCGATAAGTGTGGCTTGGGCTGTTGTCGTATTTACTAACATCCAGGGTTTATGTGGACTTGCCCAGCTTTTCAGCGGAATGTATGTCGTACGGGAGTAGCTAATTCCTTGTTCAAGTTCTGTCGAGTTTTTGAACTTCGACTAATTTGGATAGTCACTAATTATCTAGTCACTCGGTATGTTGCACCTTTTGAACCTGCGGTTTATTTTCAAGGTTACATTGAATCCGAGGTTTATTTTCAAGGTTACATTGAACCAAAGGTTTATTTTCAAGGTTACATTGAATCCAAGGTTAATTTGAATCCAAGGTTTATTTTCAATATTACATTGAATCCAAGGTTTATTTTGAACCAAAGGTTTATTTTGAACCAAAGGTTTATTTTGAACCAAAGGTTTATTTTGAACCAAAGGTTTATTTTGAACCCAAGATTTGATTGAACCCAAGATTTGATTGAACCCAAGATTTGATTGAACCCAAGTTTCCACTAACATCAGTTTATTGTCGGCGTATACGTCATAGCCTTTGCTGCCGTCATTGCGCTTCTTGGTATGTATTTGATCTTATTCTCACCGAACTGATCTGATCTCATGCTGGACTCATTTTTTGAATTCATGTTTTGAACTCATGTTGAAGTCATACTCTTCGAACCCATGTTTATGAAATCATGTTGAACCCATGTTTTGAAGTCATACTCTTCGAACCTATTTTTATGAAACCATGTTTATGAACTCATTTTTTGAACTCATGTTGAACTCATGTTTTAAAGTCATACTCTTCGAACCCATGTTTATGAAATCATGTTGAATTCATGTTTTGAAGTCATGTTTATGAACTCATATTTAAGAACTCATGTTTATGAACTTTATGAACTCATGTTATGAAGTCATGTGTTTGATCTCATGTTTAAGAACTGGTGTTTTCGATCTCATGATCTCATTTGTCTGATCTCGTTTGTCTGATTTCATTGGCCTATCTCATGTTCTTCAACCTCATGTTTGTCATGTTTTTCATGGTTCAATCTCATGTGCTTGATGGTTCCAAGCTCCTCCCCCACTGTCTCCTCTTTAGATGACCTCTTACTAACCTGCAGAATTCCGGATGCCTCCACAGGCTCACAAATACGGCTCCTTCTTGTTCTCCTTCATGGGCCGAGGCGTGTGTATGTATTGTTTCAACAGGCGTCACGCTTTTGAACTGAAGTCTCAGCCTTTACCTTCGCAGCTGCTTTGTTCCTGCCGACGCTTATGCCCGCGCCAGTGATGTCGTGCCAGTGAATCTCCGTGATCCCTTATTCTTAGTGATTCTCCGTGATTCCTTATTCTTAGTGAATCTCCGCGATCCCTTATTCTTAGTGATTCTCCGTGATTCTCCGTGTGTCTGCCAGCTCTCCGGCAGTCAGCAAGCATATACTAACATACAGTCTACATTTTGATTGGAGCCATCATCGACGCATCCAGCGTCTTCCGGTTCCTAGCAAGTCTCTTGATCATGTTGGCAGGAGTCGGGTACCTAGTCTTGGAGACCGTGCCAAGCATCTCGCCGCCAGATAACATGAACCCGGAGGGCATTTCCGTGGGTATCGAGGACGAGAATTTTGTGTAGAGACTAATACAAGTCGCCTCCCGCCCGACTCAGCCCGGCTGGCCCCACTGTGTATTTCAATAGACTCGAGGTGCAGTGGCTTGGGAGGCCTATGTTGCGGTGCACTGGCTTGACTGGTGCCTGCGGGTCGCCTAAGGTTGACGCGCTTCAACACAAACTTGCAAGCACCGCCTCGCCCCATCCCAGCACCCTGCCTCTTAAGGAAGGAAGGACAGGTTTCACACAGGAACCCAGACCACTTGCTGGCGGCTGTTTGCACGAATCCCGCTCACGTGCCACCACATCATCACAGCACCGGGCTGCGCCCTCTGCAGGAAAACACCCTCTGTTCTGCCTCTGGCCTCTTTTCTCGTGTCTTTTGCTAGGGCTCCAATTGTGCCATGCCTTCAGTGATACAGTCCAAAGACACTCGCCGAACCGGCGAACCCCCGGAGCCGGAGGGGTCCCGCACGTGCCCACTGTTGCCACGTGACCAGCACCTCCGCCTCCAGCAGGCACCATGCAAGGAGGGCAGCGCGGCCAGCGGCGCCACCCAGTGCCAGGCCCAGCCAGGAAGGCGGCTCGAGGTACCACGGGCATCTTTCACCGCGTTCCGCCTCCTCTACGGCAGCCCCCGGGAAATCAGCCACTTGTCCTGCACAGTGTTCCTAGGCAAGGTGCCCGATGCCTGGGTGGACATTTCCCGGCCGTCGGTCTTCTTGAGGTCCAAGACCCAGACCAACCGGGCAGTCCGAGGCTGGGTCTCGCGCACGTCGTCTCGGGTCAAAGGCGGCTTTCGGTCCGGACCGGCCCTCGACAACATGGCCGGAAAAGGCCCGGTTCCGGGCAGCGCTCCCGTTTCCTCAGCTGCCAGCAGCGGGAAGTCCTCCGAGCAGCTGCTGCGCTCCTGGAGTGAGCCGGACGATGACGCCGACGTGCGTAGCTTTGCCAATGAGCTTCAGGCGCGATTCCGGCCCGATTCAGGCGAAGGCTCCTCCGCCGACTCGTCTTTCGACGAGTTTCTTCCGATCCACGATGACTACACCGATTCAGGTTCCAGCTCCGTCAGCGCCACGGTGGTGGGCCAGTCCAGCGGCGACTTGGTGCAGGAACCGTTGCCTGAACCACAAGATACGAACCCAGGTTTGAATCTGTCTCAGCTGCAAATTGGGAACCCAGGTTTGAATCTGTCTCGGCTGCAAAATGGAAACCCAGGTTTGAATCCGTCTCAGCTGCAAAATGGGAACCCAGGTTTGAGTCCGTCTCAGCTGCAAAATGGGAACCCAGGTTTGAATCTGTCTCAGCTACAAAATGGAAACCCAGGTTTGAGTCCGTCTCAGCTGCAAAATGGGAACCCAGGTTTGAGTCCGTCTCAGCTGCAAAATGGGAACACGGGTTTGAATCTGTCTCAGCTGCAAAATGGAAACCCAGGCTTGAACGTGCACACCGGCGTTGCTCAAGACGCAGAGGATCAGGCATCCAACCCCGGACTCAGCCATCAAACCACCATACAACAAGACCAAAGCAACCCGTCGCTTGCAAAAATCCCCGAGGGAGCGGAGCACGTGGCTTCCCCCCTGATTCTACAAAGCCACCAGTTCCAGTTCGTGGTGCAAGACCCCGACGCAGAATCCGACGCTCAGCTGGCGGTGTCCTTTCCCAGCAGCAGGATCACGGGCCTCTATGCAGCTAAGCGGAAAAACACCCAGGGACGGGTGTCTTTTGCCGAGCCAGCGCCGGAGAGCGCCGACGTTGGCGACGCCCTCCAGCAGGAGTACATCCGGGCCGAGAAAAAGCACAACAAGCACATGCGCAGAATCCACACCATGGCCAGCAAGTCCAAGGGCCGGGCACTAGCGAAGAAGTCCAAGTTGAAGCTCCGCGTGGTGCACAAAATCCTCCAGAAACACAAGACTGGAGACATCATCCGGGTGGACCGCATGTTGGTGTTGATCAAGAAGTCGCATACCGTTACCAGGCTTGCGTCTTTGAGCGGGCAGCGGGACGTGGACTTCAGCGTGCTCGACCACTGGCGAGAGTACGACGTGGTGTTGCGCAAAACCGACTCGGCCGAGGCGCCGTTGTTGGCCCAGTTCTTCGACGTGAAACGCAACAGAAACTACACCTCCAAGCCCGACCACAAGCTCCGCATAAGACAGGATCTCACCACTGACTTCTACTCGCAATCGGACAAGACTCTCTGCATCGCCGACCCCGTGGACGACGGACTCCGCCTCTTCATCATGAATCCCCGGTACACCCAGGTTGCCTTCAGGTGGCTCTACATGGTCAAGGAGGTGCTCAATGAGGAGTTTTACTCGTTGCTCAAGATCGGCGTGGCCGACACAAAGCTCCAGTTCCATATCCAGATTCCCACGAAACTCCTCAAGGCCGCGTTCTGCCCGTCTACACACTTGCAGCTCACGGAGGCCAGCTGTGGGTATGAGGTCACGCGAGACCCGCTTCTAGAGTTCTTGAAACACCAGATGTTGCGGCGCATCAAGGCCATTGCGGCCACGCATAAGACGCTGGCGGAGTGGTTCTCGCAAAACGCAAAGCCCTGGTTTTGCTTCAAGTTCTACGACCGCGTGGAATGGCTTCCCAACTCCGGCAAGTCGCTTTTTGTGCAGAGTCAGTTGTTGCAGCACATGGCGTCGCTTGAGCTTCGTCACATGCACAACACGCCGTTGGCCATTGACCGTGCCGACGATCGTGGCGAGGTCTCCAGCGTGGCCCGGCCCTTTCCCGTGGAGGGCTTTCTTTCCCGCATCACCAACATCAAGGGTCAGGACTACTCCAACCTCCGGCTCTTTTACCGCATCCAGTACTTCACCACGGCCAACAACATTCTCTTTTTCTGCAAGTTTCTCCACGGCATTCCTCCGTCGCCACGAAACGCTCTTTTGCACGCAGACCCCAAGACTGTGGATGAACGCATCAATCTACGGGCGCTGTTGCCCGAGATATACGAGAAAACCTCGTTCGAGATTGACCACAACGAGCACATTGCTTGGCTAGGCACGCCCGACTTCGAGGCCTACGATGCCGAGGCCTTGGACGAGTTTTCTCGGCGCATCCAACACATTGCTTGCGCCGACGCCATGGTGGACTTATGCAAGGTCAAGGAGATCCGGACGATTCCATACGAGAAGCTCCTCCGGCATCACCGGTACGCCCAGTCGTACTTGTGGTACTCATCAGCGACCATTCTCGAAGACCCGGAAATCATGGATTGCGGCTTCGAGTTGGAGCTAGTCAACGGAGGCAGGGTCAAGCTCATGGCGCCCTCAAGAACCATGAGGCACGAGTGGATGCAGCGGCTCCAGGCCTTGGTGGAATACTGGCAGCATTACGAGGCCAGGGCGATCCGTTCGCAGGTGCAGACCAAGACCAAGAACCAGACGCGGTTTCACGTGGACGACTCCGTGGATCTGAACGTGGATTATGACCCACAAAGCATTGAGCTCGGGCTCTCGTTTGCCAATGGATCCTTGTTCACCAACGCAAGCATGGCGATGTCCACGGTTGTTCTAGTGTCAGGCCTCGTCTACCAAAAGCAGAAGAAGCACTCCAGCTTTGTCCAGTACTACATGGTCTTGTGTCCAGGGTACCTCATCACGTTTTCTTTGCATCTGCGTTCCAAGGCTTCGGGGGTGTGGAAGAAAACCCCTTACTACAAGCGCTACATGACGATTCCCATCAGCGAGTGCTATGTGTACAGTGAGAACAACACGCAACTCGATCTTCTTGAGTCCAAAAGTGGCAAGACACCGGGCGACAATGTGTTGCCTCGGATCTACCCGGACGGGTGGAAATCGGCCGAAACAGACTCTATGCGGAGTTTTTCCATATGGTTCGGGGGAAAGAGGACTTTGCGCAAGAACGCGGTGGAGAGCAGTGCTGGGAAGAACCCGGGACTCGTGCATATGGCTCGGAAGCTGGGGGTTACGGGCAAAGTTCTTGTTTTTCAGGCTCGCTCCCGCCAGGAGCGGGAGATGTGGGTCTACAATATCATCCAAGAAGTGAACCGGAGTGGGTCAGGATCAATGACGGCCTGAGATAGTCTGAATTCTCGGAATACCAGTGTTTAAATGAATTCGATATACAAGTGTTTGAATGAATTGAATACACAAGCTTGTGTTCGAATGAAATCGATGTACAAGTGTGTTCAAACAAATTCGATATTCAAGAGTGTTCAAATAAACTCAAGATACAAGAGTGTTCAAATGAATTCAATATTTAAGTGTGTTCGAATGAATTGACTATACAAGTTTGTTCAAATGAATTCAAGATACAAGAGTGTTCAAATAAATTCGATACACAAGAGTGTGTTCAAATGAACTCAAGATACAAGAGTGTTCAAATAAACTCAAGATACAAGCGTGTTTAAATGAATTCAGTATTCAAGTGTGTTTGATGAACTCAATATACAAGAGTCAATCTGCTCACCCGCTCTAGTTGCGGTCTATGCGTGCCACCAGGGCCACTTTGTGTGTGTTTTGGTCATCACAGGAAGCACCGGCCTTGATCTTGGAAATCAACTCCGAATCCGAGTCCGAGTCCAGGTCCAGGTCCAGGTCCGAGCCCGGATGGGATTCTGAGTCGGAACTGGCTCCCGCATCCTCCAGATCCGAGTATGATAGATGCACCGGAATGTCCGGCAGCTTTCTGGGAAGGATGCGGAGCGGGCTGATACTTTGCAAGCTTTCTTGGTCGGCTGACTGCAAGCAGGGGACGAGCCCATGGTCAATGAGCTCCTGCTCAAAATCAGACACGTTGCGCTCACTTGCCTGGAACACACTGTCTCGCGCAAACTGTTGGTATATACTGTGGTCGACTGCAGAGCCGCTAGTGAAAGAGGCTGGCCGGTTGCCGATAGAGTTTTCGAGGGACAGGTGCTTGTTATTGAAGGACAAGTGGTCGTTTTTGAGGGACAAGTGTTCGTTTTTGAAGCTCAGCTGCTCGTTTTTGAAGCTCAGCTGCTCGTTTTTGAAGCTCAGCTGCTCGTTTTTGAAGCTCATGTGTCCGTGTCGAGTGCCTTGGGAAGCATGGCCCAAGAGTTCTGCCGCCAGCAAGGTTGACGTCACCAACTCGGGCGGAATCAGCAACAGAGTGTCAGAAATGGCAATTCCCCACTTCTCAATGATGCTGGCAGTGTTCGAGTGCAACCTCAAGAGCGGCATGCCCTCCTCGGATGACTGGACCTGGATCACCGAGGTTTTGGGAGAGGTGATGGAGAAATCGGATTTCAACGAGAAAAGGAGCGGCCTTTCGGGCGACCTCACCACAAGATAATCGGTGAAAAGATATACGGTTTGCGGCGAAAAGACACTGTTTTCAAGCGACACGTCGAGGTGATCCGCACACTTGAGAGCCCCCAAGGACGTCAAGAGCCCAAGCTCCAAGTCACACTCTCGCATCATGTGTTTAATGACAGTGTTCTTCAAGTTGTCTGGCGTGATGGTGGACGAGTCTGCGGATTTGCAGGCCAAGGCGTGGCTTTGCAGAAAGGAACCTACCGGTTCAACACCGCCACCGGAAGACCGTTGAGTCGATCCCAGCCCGACAGTGGGCACTTTTGCCCGAAGCTCGCTATTCTCCATGACGTAGAATTGCGACACGCGGTTCACACACATGATTGATGCTGAAGCGGGAGCAGCATCGGCACGAAGGCCCCGCGATGGAGGCGTTGGTGTTTGCGGCGTCAACCGGTGACTGGAAACGCCCGGGACGTCCAGAAGCTTCAAAACAAGCATGGCGTCGGCGAGAAGCTCGGTGCCAAACAGCTCCTCGATGAGCTGCACCGGGGCCTGCGGGTTTTCCCGGCAGTTGGAGCCGCCGCAAACGGGAAATATCACGGACTTGACCAACGCCGAGGCACAGCCCTTTGCGAGCCGCTGCGTGGATATGGCGGTCTCCAAGTTGAAGCTGGTGGCTGCACGAAGACACTCGCTGTGGACGCAATCGCCGCAGCTGAGAGGGACGAGTTTCTCGGACTCGAGCTTCGTTTCGAGCAGGTCCAGGCAAATGAAGCACGAGGAGCGGCCCGCTGGCTGGAACCCCGCGCACGTGGCTGCAAACGGCTGCACCTTGGGGCCCTTTGGCCCTTGCAGATTGCGGCCTAGCCGCCTGTTGTGGTCCTCGAGGTCTCCGGGGAAGTGCCGAGGGACGGGTTCGGACGAGCCGCCGAGGACTTCTCCCAAAAGGCTTCCGAACGGGCCTCCGAAACCTGCCCCCAAGGCAGCGGGCGCTGCGTTTTTGAGACTGGCGTCGTGTGTCTTGATGAAGTCGCTGGACCGTGCTCGTGGCGGTGGCGGTGGGATGAACATGTCGCCCCGCTGAAGCGACTTGCTTCCCAAGAGCATGTCGAAGTCGTTGATGTTATCGAGATCCAAGACATCAAGCGACGTCAAAAGACTGTGGTCGGTTGATGCTGGGGGTGCTGGGGTCAGAAGGGTGGACACTGACTTCCCTGATGGTGGGGTCAGAGTCCTGGAGTTTGAGAGCGACGGGACCCTGGTGGACTCGGGTGTTTTCAAGACGGCGTCCCAGCTGTGGTGCCCGGTTTTGACGGTTTGATCGGACCGGCGCCGGATTTTCTGTTTCCAGTTGAGCCGCGGCCGTGCGTTGAAGGTGATGGGGGCCTCGAGCATCTGAGAGGGCTGGCGACGAAAGAAATTGGAGTTCAGTGAGAGGGCTGACGACGAAAGAAATTGGAGTTTCAGTGAGAGGGCTGACGATGAAAGCGATTGTTGTTTCAGTGAGAGGGCTGACGATGAAAGCGATTCTTGTTTCAGTGAGAGGGCTGACGATGAAAGCGATGTGGTTTCAGTGATTGCAAATTACCGCAAAAGAAGCGAAGACTGGGGATAAATAATACAGAGAATGGGATTATCGCTGCCTTTCTGCAGCGAAAATGCTGAATATATGGTGGCGGCCGTTGGCCGTGGCTCTTCGCCTGGGCTTCTCCGTCATGCCCATTGCGAAACCCAGTCAAAACCACCAAATGCCAGGAATGTGTGAACAAACCGCCGGCGAGAGAATAGCTGATGCACCTCGTATGCACGTTTGCACGCCTTGCTTGAGGCTGCATGCTAAGTGCATTTTGCAGTTTTTTTTCTCGGGTGTGTCGTTGAACGCTTCCTGAAATGCTACTTCTCACCCAATGACACTTTGATTCTATGTGTTCCATCTTCTAAATGGTGCTGCGCTGTGTCCACATTGATCTGGCTGCATGTCTGGCATAATCTATGTTGGCAGCTTTGGAGAAGCATGCATGCAACCATTGATTCTTTTCTTTTTATCTAAATTTTATTTTTAATTAGTCAATTCGTGCGCTGCAATGTGCTCACCTTCATGTGCCCCATCCGTACCAAGCTTGATGCAAGCTAAAGACCTCTGGCGTCGCATGCAACTACGACTGGATCTGTTGTGCATCCGGTGCGCGTTCAGAGTGGTCATCTCTACCACAGCATAAGTGACAATCTGCCCCAAAGTCAAGCAGACGTTAACCTCGTGTCCTCGTGAAGTGAGGTGAAAGCATCAGGAACCCGCCACACCATCGCCAAATGTGTGATCCTGCATGGTGTTGGCCGAACCCGGATCCAGCGCTCTACGTCTGCAAAGACTGCAAGGCAGTTTCACCTCTTGCATCAGGTATGTCGTACCTCGCGAACACGTGAGCTTGCAAACATGCTCAGCACAAATGGTACGGCTCTTCTTCATGGTCGATAAGGCAGGCTCCATTGTATGCAGTGCTGCGCAGTGACTGATAGCCCGGCAAGTTGACCCGATGCCGATTTGGCAAGACTCAGGATTACTTCGTTTCAAAAGTATGCTTTTAACAAGATGCTTCATCTTATCAAGCTGGCTACTTCTTTTTAATAATATTGGATCACTTTGAGGAGGGCTGTATCGTGAGGCAGCTACTTGTGAATGCAGTCAAAGGCATGTCTTTAACCTACTATAGTACAAAGGATGAGCATGTAATTGCAGCTTTGAAAGTGGATCTCGGTGAATGACTTCTTTGGGATTTGTCCGTGTTTTTGGCCGAGAAAAGGCACAGAAAAAACTGTAATGTGCAACCCTTTGAGAGGCCATTGAGTTATCGGATGAGGCACATTGCGTTGCGTCATCAGCAGATCTACTTTAGTTCCCCGAGGGTCGAATGCACTCCATAAATGTATAGCACAGTGCCAGCCATTTTGCATGATGCGCCATTGGGGTCAGTGGGGGGCTTGGGAGTGATGCAGGCTGCATTGGCCCGCGGACATTTTGTCGATTTCCGACAGATTTCTGCAAGTGTCTACTTGTGGCGTTTTCTGCATGTCCTCTGTGGATGCCTGCACAGGGGCAATACTGGCGTTTTAAGACGATGACTTGGTGTTTGAGACGGTATCTTTGCATTGAGATGGTGTCTTTGCATTTTGAGATGGTGCCTTTGCGAAACGCTTGGCTGGTTCATGCTCTTAGTAGACCGGAGCATGTGTTGAGCGAGTAACCGCACGCCTTAAAGATTTCTTCTCCCCTGGCTACCATGGGGCGCTGACTGGAAGTGGGCAGATGCAGCCTTAATGATGGTCTTGCATACAGAGATGCAATGATCCGGGACGGGTCTGCCTGGTCTTAATGCCGACAGCACCTGCATTACATGGTGGAGATCTAATTAGAGACCTGAACCCCAGACTTCGGTTCAGGCTAGTGCCGGCCTTTGGGATGTACGGGTGTTGCGGTGCCGCCACAAAGCACAGACTCCGCCCTCCCACGCAATAAGACATTGCGAGGCGCAAGCCAGTTTCAAAGAAAGCGAACAGGACATCGACCCAGGGACGTGCACCTACTTTTTGGTGTACGGGTTTTTTGTGTGGTGTACAGGTTTTTGTGTGGTGTACGGGTCTGTGCACCCACAACGCGGGCCCGTCTCAACCCGTGCCGTACCCCACAAGCGTCTCCATGCCAAATCAAGACACCGACGACGTCCTCGATTTCATCAACTCGCTCCCCGAAAGCAAAACCGACAGCTCCGGAGCACGTGCCGGCGGCGACGGCAGCGGCGGGTCCGAGGATTTCCTCGAGTTTTTGGACGAACTCTCGGCACACGAAAAGAACAAGCCAGGGGCCGGCACCAAACCCAAATTGGAACCGAAAAAACGGGAGGCCAGCAGCCCCCGGGCCAGCGGCACGGCACCTCCCGCCAGCGCCGTGGCCGGCATCGAAAGCGGCGGAAAAGCGGCGCCCGAAGCGCCCGAAACATCGGTCGGCGCCCGGGTCGGCGCCAAAATCAACGCCACGGTCAGCGCGGGCCACCGCCCGCCGGAAGCGGCACGTGACGGGCCCGGCACAGAGGCCGCCGGCGACGGCAGCACGCCGTTGGAGTCGCTCCTGTCGTGGTGGAGCAGCGAGGGGCACAGCAAGGTGCAGTCGCTCTGGGGGTCGCTTGCGTCCAACGCCCACCAGCTCGGCGAGTCCACGTACCAGTTGGCGTCCAGCACGTCGCAGCAGTTGTCGCAGCAGCGGCACAAGTTGCTCCACGAAGGCGGCGGGGACGAGCAGGTGGTGCACATCACGGACAAACTCAACCAGATGTTGAGCAGCATGTCGCAGCAGATCCGGGACGGGTTGGCGGACCAGGAGGACGAGTTGCTCAAGATCTTCTTGGTGTACGACTGGACCATGGCGCAGATGGCCGGGCTCTGTGCCGCCAAGTTCGAAACGGTGATGGGCCAGGTGGAGGGCGGCATCCGCACCAGCGTGTCCAACTTCAACCACAAGCACGAGCAGGCGGGCGGCGGCCACGTGGACTTGGACATGTTCTACGGCAAGGCGCTTGACGGCGAGAAGTTGTGTTTTGCCAACTTGGAGTCGGCAATCAAGGACTACGTGAAGATCACGGAGGGCGAGGCGGCGCGCGGCTTGGGCGACGCCATCAACACGTCCAACGTGTTCATTGCCATCCAGCCGATCTCGCTGGCGGCGCTGGCCGTGCCGGACGCCTCGGCCAAGGACCCGGCCGCGCCGGTGTTGATCGAGGCCAACAACCTGGACTCGTTTGGCTTCACCTTCATTCTCAAGGACATCACCAACAACATCACCATCATCAGCAAGACGCAGCCGTTCCCGTTGCGGTGGGCGCGCTGGCTTGCGGGGCACAGCGACGATGTGGATGCTGTTTTTGGTGCGGGTGACGACGGCGACACGGTGAATCCTGGCGAGTGGGTCAGGGGCTGGGTGCACGACGGTTTGGGCTTGGCCTTTGCTGTCTTGGCCCAGGAGTACGTGACCAAACGCATGGGAATTTAGTCTTGATCTGAATTTAGTCTTGATCTGAATTTAGTCTTGATTTGAATTTAGTCTTGATCTGAATTTAGTCTTGATCTGAATTTTGTCTTGATCTGATTTTGTCTTGATCTGAATTTGTCTTGATCTGAATTTTGTCTTGATCTGAATTTAGTCTTGATCTGAATTTAGTCTTGACCTGAATTTAGTCTTGATTTTGTCTTGATTTTGTCTTGATCTGAATTTAGTCTTGATCTGATTCTTGATTCTTGATTCTGAACCTACTTCCTGCTTCCTGCTTTCTGCTTTTGCTGGGTGCTTTCCACTTTGGATATCGACCTTTGGCTTCGAGCTAGGTGAGCCGGTTGCCGGTTTTGACAAACATATACTGATATCTTGATAATGGCTCGGGCTTTGGGTTGAATCCGTTTCTGTCACTTGCAGTCTGGGCTATCACTTGCAGTCTGGGCTATCACTTGCAGTCTGGGACCCGTTCGGGTTCTGGGTTTGCTCGGGTTCGTGGCTTTCCCGTGGTTCTTCTGTGTACTCGGTTTCATGAGTTTCGGTGCTCTTCTGAATCACCAGTATACCGCTTGATCAATCCACAGGCTTCTGTTCAATTCCCTTCGAGTCCCCGTGCCTCCCACCATAAACGGCTTCTTAGGTCTTGGCTTCATTGACCATTTGAGCTCCTGACATACGTTGATCTTGCTGACGCATTCAACGGACCCTGATGCTTTTACCACCGGTCAAGCTTGCCCCTAATACAACAGTCAACTTATAGTAATGCAGTCCTACTGTTCGGTCTAGTCAGCCTAGTAGCCAGCGTAAGAGTCAGCTTAGTAGACATCCTAGAGCAGTCAACCTAGTATACCTAACAGTCAACTTGATAGTCAACTTAATAGCCTAGTAGTCAACTTAATAGCCTAGTAGTCAACTTAATAGCCTAGTAGTCAACTTAATAGCCTAGTAGTCAACTTAATAGCCACTAGTCGACTTAATAGCCTAGTAGTCATTTTAATAGTCAACCTACTAGGGATGAGACGTACTTGTTTATTTTTATCTTTTCTTCCGTTCGGATCTATAAGCAATTAAGGAAATCAAAGAAAGGACCCTGCAGCGAGTCTTGCACAAAGCAAACAGTCAGGTAGAAGTGAAGAATTAGAAAAGGTCGGCAAACTCCGCAATGTGGGGGTGGACACATGACATGACAGAAGAAGCGGCAGTCACCGACGACTTGGCAGCAGCAGGCATTTGAGTGGCCTTGGAGATGGAGTTGCGGCTCACCGAGGGTGGGCTGGGCGGCACGGGCGGCATGGGCTCGATCCGGTCGCAGCCAGCAGCCAGATGCACCTTGCTGCTCTTCTGAATGCCACATGTCACGTAGTTTTGCATGATGCGGTCCAAGCCCTCGTCGTCCACAGCCACCAAGTTGTTCGACCAGTCGACAACAAAAGGCGACAACTCCGAGGAGCTGTGTGTGGAGAGCAGGTCCATGTAGAGCGACTCGTCGAGCAACTCCAAGTCGGGAACAAACTGCTTCTGCTTGGAGTTGTTCTTCACCTCCAAGTTGCAGAAGGAGCGGCCCTGTGACGAGAGCAACGCAGGAAACACCTTTTCAAAGCTGCGGTTGTTTTGGGGGTGCACGTTCATGCATTCCAGATGAATGAACTGGTACGTTTCGTACAGCGGCAACTTGTTGCTTCGGACATCCAAAACGTAGCGGCTCTGGTGAATCGACAACCGCTCGAGCAAGTGATGGGAGAGCCTCGAGTTGCTGTTGTGGAAAAGCGTGAGGGTAGGCGACGACGAGCCGGTGATCAAGCGGGCAAACCTGAGCATGGTGGATAAGGGCGGGTTTGGTTGGGTTTGTGAACGAGACAAGGAGCTTTGAAGACGGCCACAAGGCTTGGTGGAACGGACTCTTGCGACTGTTGAAGTAAGCAAAAGGCGGTCAAGGGGATAGGGTGGTGGGGAGAGATCGCAGCGTGTTCGGGAGCAAAACCAACCGGAATTCAGATCCCTTTTATCGTACCAGAAACGTGTACGACAGGAGGGGTAAATGGCGCTGCGCGGCCTGCACACAGGCGGGTGGGTCCCAAAATTTCGCAAGGGTTTTTCCGATAACACTCGCCGCGCACCTTGGGTGCGAGGGGTGCTCGATATCGCACTGTCAACTGGCATTATCTGCACGTTTCGAGAATACCCCTCCGGAGCGAAAAAAGAAAACCAAAAAACCCGCCGAACAAAAAAAGCTGCCAAAAAAATAAAAGCAGCAAAAAAAAAAAAAAAGCAGCAAAAAAAAACCGTGCGAGGAAATTAAAGCACCTAAACGACGGCCAGCTGGTTTATTACCCCTCCTGCAAGATGCGCACATAGAGGGGTATTTCTTTGCGTGGCCACACAATGTAGGCAGTGCTGGGGTGGTTGAGGCAGTGCCCCTTTTGTGTCAATTGGTGGCGAGGGCCATTTAACCCCTGAGCTTCTCCGCTGGAGGCCAGCATCCAGGCCTTAGCTTTTCTTTTGCCGTTATCAGCCATTGGCATTTGTCTTCTGTTCCCCTTGAATTCTTGTAATTGCATGGCCTGGACTCAATTGGGTGCCTAGGGTCAATTGAGTGCCTAGAGTCAATTTGGTTCCTCGAAATTATTTGGTTCCTCGAACTTATTTGGTTCCTCGGACTTATTTGGTTCCTCGAACTCAATTTGGTTCCTCAAACTCATTTGGGTGCCTTGATTTGGGTGGCGTTTGAAAACGCGAGGCTGAGTTGGCTGCCCACCCAAAATCCTCAATACCTCCTTTTTTACCCCTCCCTGCCGCTGTTGCTCATTGCTGCGCCAAACCCAAGGCTGGACCCAGCACTGCATCTTGTCGAGCTTCTGGCGCCATCTGTCTGTCTGCAGGCCTGGACGTCGTTTACTCGGTCGCGGTCAATTTGGCAATCAGCCCGTCCACTTGCAAGAAGACTGGCCTCGCGCGTATAGCCCACATTGACGACCTCCACATAATTTGCTGGGCGCTCGAAGGAGATGGGCAGGGCGGTCTGGATGGTCGAGGTAGATCTTGGGTTTTGAGCTCTTTCACTCTTCTGCGCGCACGCGAATGCGGAAGATAGTTTTTCCGGAATGCGGCGCCGACAAGTCCGACATGGTACTTTGGCTGCGGCTTTGAGTTCGACTGCTGATTCTAGAAGTATGAGACTCTGCCCGGCTAGTCGGTCCTTTGTTAGTTTCTGCAGACCTTCTTTCTTCCGAGCAGCTGCATGGATTTCAAGCACCTTCTTTATTTCAAACACCTTCTTTATTCCAAGCACCTTCTTTATTTCAAACACCTTCTTCTTTCCAAGCACCTTCTTTATTTCAAACACCTTCTTCTTTCCAAGCACCTTCTTTATTTCAAGCAGCTTCTGTTTGAAGGAGACCTGTAAAATGACGTGTATCCTAGAATTACTCTCGTCAAGTCGCTTGTGAATGCCCCGGGCAAAGTTTGCAACCATTCTTCTGACCTTGATTGTTTTTCCACGTCCGCCTTTTAAATCTCTTCTCTAAAGTCTTCCTCTCTTCCTGTCTCTTCCTGTCTCTTCGGTCTCCAAATCTCTTCTCTGACTTTTTCCTGTGTCTTCTCTCTCTGTCTTCTTTCTCTGTCTCTTCTTTCTCTGTCTCTTCTTTCTCTGTCTCTTCTTTCTCTGTCTCTTCTTTCTGTCTCTTGGTCTCTTCCGCCTTTCAGTTATTCACTTAAATGAGCCTTGGGCTGCTGAGCTCCGCTCTCCGTCTCCATCTTCCCCTAGTACACATCCTCGCGTCTATGGGCCATCACCGGCAAATTTGTCCGGATTCTCTCCAACTCCGCCAAGTCGAGCTCGGCGCAAACCAACTCGTAGTAGTCACCTTCATCATCGCAACCACCTCGGTCCGTGTAGGTACGTGCTTGCGCCAAGATCTCCCCCCACGGCCCCACAACAAGCGATTGCCCGTAGCTGATACGAACCACCTTTTTGGCCTCGCCTCCGGCTTCTTGCAGCCCATGCTCCTCGTTGCTATCGGCAAAAACGTCATGTTGGCCGCACTGAGCAGCCATCACAACGAAGCACTGCGAGTCCAAGGCCCGCACCTTGCCCAAAGTCATCCAGTGGGCCTCTCCGGTCTTGGTGGTGAATGCTGACGGGTACGTGATGATGTTGGCCCCGAGACGGCGGAGCTTGGTGGCGAGCTCGGGGAACCGGATGTCGTAGCAGATGCTCAACCCCACCTTGAAGTCGGCATTTTCCGGCGACACGGCAAACGGCGGCACCACGGCCCGGCCCGGTTCCACGGAGTTGGACTCCTTGAGTATGGGGCCGTTGGGGATGTTCACGTCAAAGAGATGGAGTTTCTGGTACCGCTGGGTCACGTCGCCTGCAGAGTCGATCCACACCAAGTTGTTCTGCACCTTGCTGGCGTCGGCACTCGGCTCGTGGATTCCCACCGCCACACACAAGCCGTCTTTGCTTGCGCCCGGCTTTTCCGCCAACGTCCGCACCTTGTGCTGAAGCACCGACAAGAACGCCGACTGCGTGGTTTGCGCAAGTTGCACTGAGTGCTTGGCATCCCGGGAGATGTAGTCCGCGGCTTCCGGGAGAAACAAGACCTTGGCATTGGCGGCAACGGCCCGTTCAATGAGTTTGCAAGCGACTCGCGCGTTTGCTGCCACGTTGGACGACAGGCACATCTGGCCCACTGCAATACGTAAGCTCATTGGGAACTTGGGTCTTCTGGTATGTGTTTGAGGTGAAGCTTCTGGGGAAGCTTATAGAATGCTTTCAGGCTTTCCGATTACAAGCCTTGAGGAGCCTGTTGTCTGACTTGAGTTTGAGTCCAAGTTGAAGATTAAGCCGAACTTAATACCTTAGATCTGACTTCAAGGTAAGTCTGACTGAGAGGTTAGTCTGACTGCAAGGTTTAGTCTGACTTCAAGGTTAGTCTGACTGAGAGGTTTAGTCTGACTGAGAGGTTTAGTCTGACTGAGAGGTTTAGTCTGACTGAGAGGTTTATTCCGAATTTAAAGTTGTCTGACTTCGGTTCTGTCCGAATTTAAAGTTGTCTGACTTCGGTTTTGTCCGAATTCCGGCTGAATTTCGTCCGGTTTTGAGACTTGAAGTGAGTCTGACTCTTGTTTCAGATTTGAAGAGCCGCAATGGCTGAAGGTCGAAGTATATAAAATTCGAGCTGTTGAGTTCAGGGTGTACTTGCCTAATCAAGTCAGCTACCGTCTTTTTTCCGGTATCAATTACAGCCTCTTGGTCCTGGTCAGTCTTTCTGTCTCTTTTTGAAGAATTTCTATTTTGATGATGTTCGGATGTTGTCTTTTTCCGAATGTAGTTTTATAACTACCAACAAAAACTTATAAAAAACGAGCTCAAGATAGCACTTTCTGGTGGTTTTTGGTGTTTCCCAATTGGTTCTTAAAGACAGAACAACGGGGTTTCGATTGCTCTTAAAAGATGCAGAATGCTCAGAAAAACGGGATTTCAATTGGTTCCCAAAGAATGGACAGCCTTGACTCCTGCTGAGTTTCTTAAAATCAACAAACTCTATTGGTTCTTGATGATTTTCTCAAATAGAAGCACAACTCCTGTCAATGAACTAGTCAAATCCAACAATTATTTGATGGGTAATCTAGGACTGATCAACTAAGTCTGTCTGATGCTTTTTGGTCAATAAGCAGCAAGTCTAGGAATAGCTTCAATAGAATAATCAATTGAATCAAATGTCAAGGTTCTGACGTTGTTTTTTTTCTTTTTGTATGACCTGAAATTAAAAATGCTTCGTTGCAGTTGAAAATTCCTGAATGGTGGCCAGAATCTCTAGAATCTGAGTATTTGGCTAATTAAGATGTTTGGCTTGATGCTGTCTAACTATGGTAGTGATCTATTGAAGATAAGGCCGCAGTGTGGCACGTGACCAGGCAACCGCGTACTAATGTCTCTGGAGTTGAACAGTTTCATAGTTGTTCATAATGTTTATAATTGTTTCCTGATTGTTTTCTGATTGTTTCATGATTTTTAGTACTTGTTTCGTGATTCTTACAAATTCATGGCTACTTGTAAATTCATGACATAAATTCATGGCTACCTATTTATTCATGACATAAATTCATGGCTACTTGTAAATTCATGACATAAATTCATTACTTCTATAATATCATATTTCCTCAATTCTGACCACCTATTAAATCATGACCGCCTATAAATTCATCACTTCTACAGTTTCATGGCTACTTGTCAATAACAGTTCGTTCATAGTCGTTCATTGTGTATGTACGGATGCAATGCGTGGGAAACCTGCCCGCAGCACGTGCGCAGTGCTCAGGCCTTGTTCACCGGACCTGCAGTGAAGACATCCTCGGCAGAATGCACAGTTGGCTCAAAAGCCGCCGTTTCCACATTCTGGAGCTTGGCCTCATCCAAAATCGCCTCGTCGTTGACGACCATGGAAGTGCCCTGTTCGTTGTTGAAATTAACGGCACGGTGTTGTGACGAAAATGCCCTCAAACCGGCTTGACTTTGGAGGGGCACCCAGCATCTGGAGGCGGTCTTGAAAGATGCAATAGAGAGGAATTGTCTGGCCATGGTGAGTGTTTGTGTTTACTTAAGTGGGAAGTGTTTGGGTGGCACGTATTTGGGTTGGTACTTGTGCTTGTGTTAGTAGAAGAAAAGCTTGATGGAGGTTGAGAAATCGAGGGGCAGTGCTGCTTTATATAAGGCTGAGGCTCCGCTTCCCCGGATCAGCAAATTACCGGGGGTGCTTGAGTCACCGCGCGCCTGCATCTAACCTCGATGAATCACGGATGCGCATGGGTCCGAGGATCAGCCGGACCAGGGGGCCAGGGGCCGTTTGTCCGGCGGTACGGATGTTGGTGCGGGCTTGCGGAAGCGAGACGGTCGGTTTCTCCTGTACACCTGTACACCTGTTTCACCTGCTTCACCTGTTTCATCTCTGTTTCACCTGTGTTTCACCTGTGCTTCACCTGTGCTTCACCTGTGTTTCACCTGTGTTTCATCTCTGTTTCATCTCTGTTTCATCTCTGTTTCATCTCTGTTTCATCTCTGTTTCACGCCCGTCTCCGTCTCCGTCTTGTTTCACATGCGCTCACCTCCGTGCACCGGACATCTCGCACTCTGTCTGCTGCACCGATCATCTTGCGCTCGCCCGCGCCGGCCAAGCGGGTGCCCTTGCGGCCAAGCGGGTGCCCTCGCGTATGCAGGATCGCTGTCTGCAGGCGCCGCACCCACCATTCCCCACACTCTCCCGGTTTCTTCTGACCACACCCTTTACCTTCTTTATTGTCAATAAAGCGTTGGCTTGTGTAACGCATCATTTCCAGCCCTGCCTGCACTTGGTTTAAGTTAAGACCCACACCACCACTTCGAAACAGTGGCAACAACATTTTTCAAAGAGACTCCAAAAGCTTGTCCGATAAGACTGAGGACTTTCTAGACTTTCTAGACTTTCTAGACTTTCTAGACTTTCAGGAATTCGAGGACTTTTGACCCAGACTACAACGAGACTTTTACCGGACTTTCACCCAGACTTGTCCCAATACGCCATTTTTACCATTTCACCATTTTTGCCATTTTTACTTTGGTGCATCAGTGATCCACCTTTTTGAGACGTCTTCTCAACCCTTATCAGACCCCTTCGGAGTTCACAATCCGTGCGTCACGAAGGTACAAAAGCATCCGTCTCCTTCAGGAAATCTTTACAAGAGCACCGGGCTTTAAGCACCTGAAAAGGCACTGAAAAGGCACTGGAACTACTGAAAAGCAACCGGGTTCAGACACTACTGAACACCCCCTGAAGTCAATCCACAGAAATGGGCACAGGGTGGCAATTGACCAAGGTCCTCCGGGACAAAATCGCGCAATACGCCGGGTACCCCCAAACGTCAATCAACATCCGGCAGATGGTGCAGTTTGGCCCGTCGCCGTCGCCCGGATCGATCTTCCTCGCATCTCAGTTCATCGTCGAGGAGCTCCCCATCCGCTTGGCGCTCAAGGTCCGGGACCTCGAAAACGCCCCCTTGGGCCTCCTGAAAATGCCCCTGACCATCAAGGTCAAAAACTGGTACGCGCAGTCGTTCGAGGAGTTGACGCTGTTGCCCAAGCCCGTGATTGACGACAAGTTACGGGCCCAGTTGTACGCACTCTCCGGAGCACAAACAAGCACGCCTTCGGGCGACAGCGCCGTCGCCACCGACGCCCAGGCGGAGGTGCTGGAAACATCCAACTTGGCGCAGGAGCAAAAGTCCAATCCGGCCGTCAACAACGAGTTTCTGGACGACGGCATCGTGGTGCGCCCCCACCATTCCCACGGACAGCCGTCCGTGGTGGCGCAGGCCCGCAGCGACGCCCCCACGTTTGGCAAACGCTACTACAACCCGTGCCCCAGCAACATTGTGTGGCCCAAGGAGGTGTACGACTACAACAAAACGGTGTTGGACGCGCTCAGCAAGATCAAGAAGCGGCACGACGCCACGGTGGCCACCATGGCGCAGGGGGTGCAGGAGTGGAAGACCGAACACAAGCTCGTGCAGGTGAACCTGGCGATCCAGACGTTTTTGGACCGGTTCTACATGCTGCGGATCGGCATCCGCATGCTCATTGGCCAGCACATTGCGCTCAACATGTCGCAGGCACTGCCCACGCGGCAGCGCATCAGCAACCTCATGAACGGCGCCGGCGGCGAGCCCAAAAGCGGCGGCCGCAGCAACTACGTGGGCGTCATCTGCACCGAGTGCAACGTCAAGGAGATAGCCGAGGACGCCGTGGAGACCGCCAAGTACATCTGCGAGGAGTACTACGGGCTCTTCGAGGCGCCCGAGATCCAGCTCATTGCGTCGCAGGAGCTGATCAACTTCATGTACGTGCCGGGCCACTTGATCCACATGTTCTTCGAGGTGTTGAAGAACTCGCTCCGGGCCACGATCGAGTTCCACACGCCGCTTCTCAAGGAGCAGATGATCCGCGAGAACCCGCAGTTGAAGGCCGAGGAGATTGACCTCAACGACTTGAAGTTCCCTGCCATCAAGGTGATCATCTCCGAGGGCTACGAGGACATTGCCATCAAGATCTCCGACGAGGGCGGCGGCATTGCCCGAAGCGAGATTCCCCTCATCTGGACGTATTTGTACACCACCGTGGACAAGACGCCCACCTTGGATGCAGAGCACAACCAGACCAGCTTCAAGGCGCCCATGGCCGGTTTCGGCTACGGCTTGCCCATTTCCCGCCTCTACGCGCAGTACTTTGGCGGCGACTTGAAACTCATTTCCATGGAGGGCTACGGCACAGACGTCTACATCCACTTGAACCGTCTCAGCAGCTCGCTGGAGCCGCTTCCCTAGGGGTCCAGGAGTTGTCTTGGGGATGGCCAGCGTGACGGACGGATGCCGTGACCCCCCACGTGACCCGGGTTTTCCTCGGCTCGCTGCACGTGCTCCGCAAGCACGGGCCTCCCCCGCTTCTGTGTGCACGCCCGTACCTGCCTCCCGCACTGGCCTCGAAAAACCCGCCCGAGATCGCGCCCCTTCGGCCACTCTCTGAACCATCTCCTTCTCACGCCCTTCTTCAACATGACGACCCCCAGAGTCAAACCTTGGGAGGCTACCAGCGGCACGTCCGCTGCATCGATGACTAACTCCGACTCGGCGGCCCCACTAGCTGCCCTGGACGCGGCCGTTCCCGAGCGGCCCACCTCATTATCCGACCCCAGCGGCATGGGGATTGGATCGGGCGCCACTTCCGGCATGGGCGGCTATGGTTCGTCCATGGGTAATAGCTACGGCGGTTATGGCTCCTCTCGCTACGGTGGCGCCGGTGGCTACGGCTCCTCGATGTACGGCGGCGGCTACGGCTCCAGCATGTACGGCTCTGGCATGTACGGTGGTGGCTATGGCGGTGGCTATGGTGGCTATGGCTCGGGTATGTACGGCTCCAGCATGTACGGTGGCTACGGTTCCGGCATGTATGGTGGCGGCTACGGGCAGAACGGCATGATGAACGGCCCGGGTGGCCTCGGAGAGGGTCCGCAAGCCACTTTCCAGCTTATCGAGTCGATCATAGGTGCCGTGGGAGGCTTCGCCCAGATGCTCGAGGCCACATATATGGCGACTCACTCGTCTTTCTTCACCATGGTGTCGTTGGCCGAGCAGTTTGGAAACCTTAAAAATACCTTGGGCTCGCTTCTCGGCATCTTTGCCGTCATCAAGTTCGCCAAAAAGCTCTTCTATAAGATCACTGGCCAGGCTTACAACAACGGCCTCAACATGAAAGAGTTTGGCAAGTTTGAGAGCAAGCAAAAGAAATTGGAAGAGGCTGTGCGCCGGCAGCAAAACGGCGCTAAGGGACCCCCTCGCATCTCATTTAAGCCGCTCTTGTTGTTCTTGGCTGCTTCCGTGGGTGTGCCATACCTCTTGAGCAAGGCTATCCAAAGGCTCAATGAGCAGCAGCAGCTACAGCAGCAGAGAAGGCTTCAAGAACAACAGGGCATGGGTGCAGGCATGCGTGGCCCTGTGGACCTCGAATCCTTGGAGTTTGCCAAAGCTCTTTACGAGTTCAATCCCGAAAACCCCAACATCGAGATTGAGTTGAAACCAAAAGAACTAGTGGCCATTTTGTCCAAGCTCGATCCGCTTGGAAACCAAAGCAAATGGTGGAAGGTCCGCTCCCGCACAGGTAAGGTGGGCTATGTGCCTCTGAACTTCTTAGCCATCATTGAGCGCAAACCGACCAAGGCTGTCGAGGCTGCGTCTTCTGCTGCCCAAAAGCCCGCTGATTTTTCATCTGAGCTCTCCGCCAAGGCCACATGAGTGGACGCTCTATGACAACATATCATAGACACCACGATCTCTACCTTGCAGTCAAATAATGTGCGTGCTAACAAGGCTCCCGCCGCTCTGGCCGTCCGCATCTATTACTAGTGTGCAGCCCTTGACCGGCTATTGGCCCGCAGACTCGCTGCTATAAATGATGGCACGCCCCGCTTACAAGCTTCTTCCTCACCCTGTCAAATTCGCGTGCTGAGCCTACTTTTCGAGAATCTGAGTGTTGAAAGTGGCCTGCAGCACCGAATGGAGGTGACTCATACCCTTTCGTTCGGAATGGCAAGAATTTAGGTATTTGGTCAAGAGCATCTCGACTCGTCAAAAACGTCATGGACTCAGCTATGTCTCGTGTGCACACACCAGATTCGTGGCGCTTTGGCTTCAAGGCTTGCTCATCTAGGGGTCTTCGTGTCATATAGGACTGCAAGCTCAAAAGAGGCTTGTGGTCGGCGAGAATCAGCATCATCATGGAATACGTTTGCTTGACAGCGGCGAAGACTATATGCTGCAGGGAGTATGTCAACCAATCTCATCATCAGCCCTCAACAAGAAGCTGAAGTCGACCATCACAACGTTTGAAGCCTGGTACCGAGCCTTATTTCTCGCGGCTCATGAAGCAAGAGATTCAAGCTGCAACCGACACGTCCTCGTGGCTGGCTTGGTAATCATGCGATCGTTTTGGCCGTATACGTCATCTATTACTCGCAGTATGAAGCATTGCTCGGGCCTCCCAGCCCAATACACTATTTTCGGAAATCTTTGCATCAGTAGTCTTGTTGGTATCATCTTAAGTTTCTCTTGGTCCTTCTCGCTCGTTTTGACTGGTGTTTCGTGGGGAAATCGTACTTGGTGAATGGTTTTTCAGTTGGAATTGACGATGAATCCCGACGCCGACAGTCGCCTGGAACAATATTTAAGTCATGGTTTTGAAGCTTCCTGGTCCTGGGTTTCCAAATGAAGCACATGTAACACGTTTGGACTGATCGTCTTGAATCTGGGGTGACCTGTTTGAAAGCTAAGACGGATCTAAATAGACGACCCCATTCGACTTGCTTGAGTCGTGAGTTCAAATTCTGAAGTTGACAAAATACAAGATCAGATCAGGAGGTTCCAATTAGTTAATGATGTGGAACTAACTGCTGATGAAGGAGTTAAATGTATGGAAACATCCAGAAAAGGACAAGATGAACTATGAATATATGCATGAATATATCGGAGCAACAAAATAAGTAAACATTGAAAGTTGTTATTTTGACAGTTTAAACCAGAAGAGTGGTATCAACAGACAAGATCAATTAGAATGCTGTTTTAATAGTAATTGGCTTAGTTTTTTGGATGCATTGATCATAAATCCGTCTATCAGGAAAAATTGTTAGCATTCGGTAATTTAAAACCAATGATTAACTGGTTATAAGAATTCACTGTTTCAAAAATTATTGTCTAATCTTTAACCAACCATGGGAATAAACCTAAATCAAAAGAGTATGCCTGAATCAAAAGACTATACCTAAATCAAAAGACTATACCTAAATCAAAAGACTATACCTAAACCAATATGACTTTACCTAAACCAATATGACTTTACTTAAACCAATGTAACTAACTCCTTATTACTTAATCTTTTAGTAACGCATTTAATCAATGTATCAAAGCTCACTACCAGTTTGCTTCATACTGCAAGTCTACTTTCCATTTCTAGTTATTATACTCTTGTTCCTATTGGAAACAAGTATAGTATTATAGAAAAAGCCAATCCCAAGTAAACATGCCAGACAGAAGTCCCAAATTGAACATGCCTTTATTAAGAGATTATTTTATAGTGACCATTTCATTATAATCACACCCATATTACACGAAATCCGTAATGAATTTAGACCAACATTTGGACTAGCTTTGTTGAAGGCAGCTGATCGAGTTTGATTGCAACTGGCCGAATCTGAACTATCCTACCACATAAGAGCTTAATTTGGAGCAGTTCAGTGACTTTAGTTACTTGAGTGACATTTCAATGACTTTGTGACTTTAGTAACTTTAGTGACTGTAGTCACTTTAGTACAACTATAATTGACTAAAACAACTAAATTAAGTGAACCTAATTGACTAGACTAAATTAATAAAAAAGACGAATCTAAATAGCAACTAGAAACAAGTGCAACAGCCTATATACATCTACAACCCATCCAGTTTCACTAGTATCAATCGAAACTCGAATTCACTGGTATCAAAACTCAAATACAATTATCCCAGAATATCTAATGTATCACGTTCACTTAATCATTAACTCAAAGTGTCACGTTTATTTAATATAAACTCAAAGTGTCACGTTTATTTAATATAAACTCAAAGTGTCACGTTTACCTAATGGTAACTCAAAGTGTCTATGTAAATTCCGATCCAGCAAATCCTCTTTTTTTTTCTCTTTATATTCACCCTTTCCCTCGCCCTATATTCCCTAATTTCAAGCTTAATTGTATACCTTTACAATTTTCAAACTTTTAAATTTATCACATCCGCCTTATGTTTCACTCTCTTATCTCTCTATTTTATTGAGATTAATGTTTTCCTTAGTATCTCACATATGTATTGAGCCGACTTGTCACTTCTATCATTTTGAAATGTCATACAATTTGGCACTCTTTTACAATAAGCTCTTCTTTCACTTGTAACATTCTACCTAGTCCCATACATTTAGGGTCCACATATCGTCATTTCTTTGGTTTTATTAATTTCATTTCCTCTTATTGTGTCATCTAATTGTCCCGATTCTTAATCACAATATTCCTCAAATGCTTCATAATTGATGATTCTCTTATGTCACCGACTCCACGATCCATCCAATGCAACCCATTACCACGTGACTTTGTTTCACGTGACTTTCAACCGTTGGATTTCTTTGCCTAGTAAAGCTCTATTCGTCACTTATTCATAAGTAGCGTCTTGACTGCCTTTCGAGCTACATTAGTCAGCATTTCAGATAGCTGCCGCTCAGTCAAACATTGATTAACCACGTGCTCGACCCTGAAATTACGATGGATTCAGGATAGGCATCCTTGCGACTGCTATTAGTATGCCCCATCAACTTCGTCTGCAACAATGTCGTAATTCATATATTTTTAGTGTGCTGACTATATAGTGTCGCTAGAACGACAATGTTCAGTGATGCATGGTATGATCAGTGATGGTCCGCTTTAGACGGCGTCATCAGGGCGGTTTTGCTCAGACTCGACTTTGGCTCCCTTGTCTTGCAAACCGTCGTAACCAGCGGTGTTCTTCACAACCTTGCCCTTAGCTTCAGCCTTGGCCTTGGCACTCTCAGCAACGTCCTTGGCAGAAGCAGCGGCGTTCTCTGCCTTGTCGATTCCATCGGCCAAGACTTCACCGGCCTTTTGGTTGGCAGCGGAGGCGGCTTCAGAGGCGGAGCCTGGGGTAATCTTCTCTGCCTTGTCAATACCGTCGGCCAAGACTTCACCGGTCTTTTGGTTGACAGTAGAGGCTGCGTTGGCGGCGGCATCCTTGACTTGGTCGGCCGAGGGGGTGGCCTTTTCCGTCTTGTCGATTGTGGATGCTAACACCTCGCCGGTTTTCTTGTTTGCCTTGTCCAACACATCCTTGGCAGCGTCAACAATGCCATAGTTTGTGCGGGAGATAGAGAGTGCTCTCACTGGGAGTCTTGCAGGTCTGACGGTTCTGGAGATGGTTCTGGAAGCAATAGAGCGAAACATGATTATTGGTAGTTTAGTGAATTTCAATGGAAATTTGCAGTGGAAGGGTGGACCCAGGCGCAGGTGCGGCCTATTTAAGCAGCCGCCGTAGCAATAGTGAAGGGTCATGTGGAGGACTGGAAACCACAGCACCGGGGTGCTGCTGAGTTAATTGCTATGATGTAAGACCACCTAATTATCTGCAGGATTTATAGATCATCACTAAGCTGGTGGTTTGATAGGTTGCCTGGAACTCGGGGCCGTGCTCTTCTAGGGCTCAAACAAACGCTGATGTTTTGGTCCAAAGATGGTTTGCCTTGAGTGATTCTCCTGACCTGTGAAAGAATTGCTCGCCGTGTTCCACAAGGCCCGAAGTGCAAACGGAGCAGCTAAGTGGATTAACCCTGAATGGGACGATCATGAGTGAAAACGTCGTGCAGAATCCAACGCAGAGTGACGGGTAGGATTGAACTTACCGAGCGCATAATCTGAAACACGCCTGCTTGTTCCAGAGTGACTGCCTGTTTCACTTGCCTCAAATGCGTTCAAGAAGGCAGTGCGTGGGCCGGTTTGCTGGCTTGGCATTGCGCAGGACTGAGCAGCAACGACTGCGGGATGTTGAGAAATCGGTTCCACACATTCTGGCGCGCAGTAATGCGCAGCAATGCGCCGCAGTGCAGCAAAGTGAGACAGACGGGGCAAGCTTGGTCACGTGCACGGTCATTTCACGTGTGAAGCATTGTCACGTGTGATCCCCCCCTCCTTTTTGGGGTTGTCAATCTTTTCCCATCCCCGGGATGTTTCCGCTTCTGGTGGGCAACGGAATCTGCAGTAAGAAGAATGGCAATGAGGAATCACAAGAAGTGAAAGGCCAATGGTTCGTGTTTGCGGTAAGAGACCTCGTCTCGAAAAATGCAGTCGAAATGTAGAGGGTGGGCGCTCCTCCTTATATAGGCATGGCCAAAATCCTAAACTGAAACGCCTCGACTGAAACCGCGTTTGCAACAAAGCTGAAACGTATGTCGTTCTCGTGCATTTCATGTACCATGGAGTGGAAGACATTGCGCTTTCTCAACTGGCTGCTAAAGTGACGCTCCTTTGCAAAATGCGAAAAAATCTTTGCAGTCAAAGAAGATTTGAATAGTGTAACAAACAAATTAAAATTGGTAGAAGGCACATATATAAATATGTTAAAAGCCTTGGCCAGCCAAGGTTTCTTCTCCTTAATCGGACACAGAGACCAGCTCCACAAGTGGCTCATAAACCAGGCTAATTGGAATAGTCACCCCCGATGCACAACATGCAGTCCGCGACACCGGCCATGACATGCTTTGAACGACCCACTGCTCGGCTGCACTTCTGTACTACTGAGTGACACATAGTACTTCTGAGTGACATTATCCGAAGAAGCTATTATGCGGCATTGGACGACACTGAGAGAAATCAACCGAATCGCCATCTACACACGAATACGACATCGCGACATTGTGCCGCACCAAGAAACAAAACTTGCTCATAGACCTGGAATACAAAACTATTGCAAAAGCCTGCTTCTGCGCTGTTAGGTGAAACACAAGGTAACATAAAATGGTGGCTTAAGCATCATCGATGGTAAAGATTTTGAAAAATCTAAATGACTGACAAAAGGAAGTAATGAAGTTGGCAATTTGTAGAGATAAGCCAAACTGTGATCATCCTTGAATTTACTTCTTTCGAGGCTGTATGCCGCTGAGAGGTCTTTGGTAGTGATGGTCTGTCATTGATAGGCTGCATATATTGGTAGCTGATACTTCGCCATTGATTTTCAGTGAGATTTGATAAATTGTCATTGATATTTCGTCATTGGGCTGCATGCCATTGAAAGTTGACAAATTATCATTGATTCCCATTGATGCCCGGTTCATAAAAGTAACGGTCTTCCGAAGCCTGCGGTTCCATTATTTTCCCAAGAATCCACCATGCGCCGTCTCGACCATGTAAGTCTTGGCCTTAGCAAAAACAACTAGGAAATTCGGAGTGGTCCAGCCAAAAAGCATGCCGACACCACCCGCTTTGGAAATCGGAATCAAGTAGGTGTTCGTGAGGGCCGTGTAGTTACTCTGTGCGCCGGCAAGAGTGGCCAAAGGTACATCGCCGTACCCTAAAGCATTCTTCAAGAACAGAATAATAGCCCAGCTGGTCAGGATCCTTTCCCCGGTCTCAGTGAAGAATGCGGCCACGCTTTGCCTCAACAAGCCCACTTGCCTCATCTTCATGTCCACAAGAGTCTGCCCTCCGCCTGAAACAATATCCCCAAAAGCCAAAATATTGTCATAGCCTTTGACGAAAAGATTTCCGTTGGTAACTGCATAGCCCTTGCCATCTTTGACCTCTGCAGGAAGATACGACGACGAGGGGCCCACGTTGAAGCACTCGAGAACAACATCGTAAGCAGCAGTTGTGTCTGGGCCCTGGTCACCCTCTGCAGACACCACAACCAGAACCTGCCCATCGTCGCCAGCCACTTTCTTGGCACGCCCGCCTGTCTTGATCTTCACGGAAAGTGCCTCAAGCTGCAGGGTGGCGGCCTCTGCCAGAGGAGCGGCAGGGCCTGTCAACAATGCGCCCCAGCTATACAAGTCCACCAGAGCTTCCTTGTATACGCTGGCAATTTCACCCGCGGTCTCCACGCCTGTGATGCCGCCCCCAATTATCGCAACCTTCTGGGCGGTTTGCAACTTCTTGGCTGTCTCCAAGATACTTTCCTCCGCACGCTTGTAATCGTCATTGACCTTGAACCCGGCCCATTCGGACTTTGCCCCACTTGCCAAAATGAGAAGGTCATACAGCAAGGTGCCCCCAGCGCCCCCCGCTCCTTCATAAAAAGCGGTTTTGGCCTCGGGGTCCACTTTCGTCACTGTTCCCTGGACAAATTCAGCATTGGTTGCGGCCTGCTCCTTCAATAAATCTTCCACTGAAAAGAGGGTGTTTTTGATACCTTCGGGCTCCACAAGTAGTCTTGGGGCAGCAACATTAAAGTATGCATGGGAGGACGGCGATACCAAAGTGATTTTGGCATCTGGGTTTTCACTGGCCACGACAGAAACAGCCAAAAGCCCGGCATAATTGGCTCCGACAATAACAACTTTCAGCATCGAAAAATACGCTGCTGGGGGTTTAATTTGAACAACTTGACGGCCGAGGCGAGGTGTGCTGTTTTTATGTTTCACGTTTTGCCCCTGTTACTATCGCTATCTGATCTTCTGGGTGTGTACAGGAAACGGGCTCGGTTCTCGGCCGCATTCTGTTCGGAGCCGCATTTTGCTGCCTGCCATTGTCGCTGCGCCCACATGACGCTGGTTTGCTAATTTGGGTGGCGTCGGTAGGTTTCCTCCCACTTTGCGGTGTATAGTGGGTATGTTTGTTCCCTGATCATAATTTGGATAGATTGCTGATGCAGATGTCCCTTTTATTGCTCACGACCCCTTTTCGCCAAGGAGGCGTTCCCTGGTTGCAAGCCTGCAGACTGACGACGAACATCTAGAAAAGGAGGCTGCAAAAAGACCGCCAGGTTGATACAATGCTATTGAAAGCCTCTTCGCATGGAAGATTTTCTTTGATGTCTCTGATCGCAAAGCCAGCGCTAAAAAGCGGAATACACATACTTGTGTACACAATGGCCTTTGTGTTAAATTCCTTCTACCGAAGCCCTTTTGCTACCTCGAGACAATCCCATGTAATGACTTCGTTCAAAATTTTCTTGACATATTATAAAAAGATCTGAATGTGGACTACTTGAGAATGTGCCCTTTTCGTGGTTACTTGAAAATTAGTCTGCTCGATCCGAAGGAAGGTCAGGAGAACCAGGAGAACTAGGGAATCGAGGGTGGTTAAATACTTCTTCAGGCAGATTTCATGCGATCAAAGAGTGCACAGAGCCTGGGACAAAGGTAGCTTGGGGAGTTGCATGTTTCGTCGTTGTTTTCATATCCATAATTGTAAACTGGGCCGGTACATTGTGTTATGCCACATCATGCATGATACCGTTTGAAATACAAGCTAGGAGAGTGCTAATTTTTCACAAAAAGCTTTATTTGAAGTATCGAATTAGCACCACAATGGTAATGATAGTAACCCCTTATTTCTGAAAAGTGTTTTAGAAAAAAATTTACAATGTTGGGAAAAATATTGAAATTCGTAAACTGAGGCTAACTGAACCCTGAAGACTGCACACAGAGCGTGGATTTCTCGTATCTACGAGGTACACCCAAAACACCTATGCGCAGGACTGATACACAGAGGGGGGTCCCTGCATTGTAAGGCAGGGAACTGAAACCAACCGGCGTCCACGATACCGGATAGATACTGCACAACGCCTAGGGTCAAGTATATATAAGGATATAGACTCGTACGACAGAAATTACACAGGAGCTATCCGAGTCATACCTGCTTAGAATCCAAGGCTAGTTATTTACCAACAATATAGTCCATTTTCTGTCCATCCAAGTAAATCTACAAGTAATTTTAGTATTCGGTTGAAGCAAGAAACTTCAATTAAACCGGTACTAGAAGTGCTTTTGGAATTGACAAGATGGTTTCGTGGTCTAGTAGGTTATGGCATCTGCTTAACACGCAGAACGTCCCCAGTTCGATCCTGGGCGAAATCAATCTTCTTTTTTGTGAACCATTTCTGAAGTGAATCCCTTGGTGTACTTACTTCCCTACAAAACTTTATGCCGGGCGTTTATTTTCTTCGCTTAACCATCCCAGTGAGGTCATTGACTTTCGGCCGCTTTTTGACTGGTTGTAGCACATTAACTACTTTGGCCGACCCGTTCAAAGAGACCGGCTTTCTGTCTCTCGTACCAATAACTTGATGGAACGTCAAGGCCACTTTCTGCCTGATTCCCGTTTCATGAAGTCCGTGTTCCCACAAATCTTGTATCTCGTCAATTCTGCTGAAATCCTGACCCTTGATGAAATCCCTGAACTTCTTATATTTCTTCACGTCCAAATTCACCAAACCAATGGACTCTGGCGAGTTTGGGAATGCGCCGCTGTTGAAGGAGGAGTGGCTTACGTCCATCGTGGGGCCTTGACATCCAATTATCCCCACAACACTCCCGAGACGAAACTCCTGCCTGTAACCGAGTTCATGCCAGAATTGGGCAAATGTCGTTTTTCCGGATCGCCCTTCGACCACAAGATGCTCCAAAAACCGACCCTTAGGGTCATCTGGAAAAACAGGAATTGTATCTAGCACCATCGAGTCCAGATTGTATATAGTTCCTGGTTGCCAACCAGCCGGCAAGAACCTGGCAGTAGCTGCGGTATCCGAGCCTGGAATGTCAGCCCGTAAAACCCAGCCCGGGCGTTGCAGCAAAACCCGGTCTAGTACTTGTAGCCACCACCGAAAGAGGACGTTGCCATCAGCTATATGCTTGCCAGGATTCTTTTCGGAATTCGGAAAGAGGTATGAATCTGCAGACTTGGTGAAGAGAGAAATCTTCGTGGAGTGTGATGAGAACTTCGGAAGCGGGAGTCTTTTGGCGGTCTTTGGAAGGGGAACATTCTTTTGATCGAGAGGTAGTAGCGATGGGTTATCGGCAAGAGTTTGACTAAGACGGTGGAGATCGTTGACAATCTGGAACTCGCTGCGCCAGCCGCTAGGATGCCCAGACTTTTCCGGGATCAGTCCATTCAGGGAAGGTACAGAGGAGGTCTGGTGCTCATGTGATGCGTCAAAGTAGCTTCCGATGTCCATGTCCAAGACATAGGCTAGAAAGGTTTCCATTACGGCGGCAGCAGAAAAGCGGGCAGACAAGCCTGTGGTATCGGCCTTGGGAATAAAGATTTGTCTCGTGATGTGCATGTCTTTGACCTGGAAGTAGACGTAGAGCTCGACGCCAAGGACGATTGCATGAGTAGTGTCGCATGTCAAGATGAAAAGATGTTTGGCTTTAAAGGTAGAGCCCGCGTTGGTGGTCAATGGTTTGCATTTATAGGCGTTTGTAGTGAAGTGGAGCCACGAAAACTTGGAGGATTTGGGTAGACAAGGCGAGAGATCAAGCATTGGCAGGAAGGCACCGTCTCTTGAGTTGATGCTTCGAAGAGATTCAGACGCGACACGATCAAGGAATGTCGCGCGCGTCGCAAGTCGCTCCAGTGTCGCAAGTCGCTTGTGTCGCTTGTGTCGCTTGTGGAGACTACACTTCCGTCTCTCCCACGACATTTCCCTGAGCACCGTTTGGTCAACTCTTTTTAAGTACCTTCTTTGTTTTCAGTCGGAAGGTGCCCTGCCGTTTCAAAGAGCCACTACGTCTGAGGCCCTCCCCATCAATTTTGGCATTTTCCGGGTTGAAAACACTTTTTGAAGCCCAAATAAAATTCAGGGGCTCAGGGGCAAAAGCGAGAAAATGATGAAGACCAAGATTCAGAAACATCCCCTTTTGAATTTTAAGATTTTTGGCTGTCCACAACTCCATTGAATTTCAGGAACACTAGAAATTTAAATTGACACAATAAGAAAAAAGGCCCGGCAGTGTGAACCAAATGACGCTATGAAAACAAAGATCAGCCCAGAACAACGACATTTCCCCTTGTCCCGATTTCAAAAACACCACATGTGACTTAAACACGAAACTGCCAGTTTCGTTGATCTTGGCAAAAAACCGCTAATTTCATTGATCTTGGCAAAACCACTGATCTCTTTTGTCTTGGTTCAGAACCCCTTATCTCGTTGATCTTGCCATGAAAATATCAGTCCTGCCCAAACTTGTACTGTGGCTTCAAAAGATAAGATTCAGCTCGTGTGTGCAGCCATTTCCCACCTTCTACTTCCAGAGGACGTGCCGCAACCAAAACCAAAACCAAGCGGCGCACGGGCACGGGTCTTTGCCTCGATAGATTCAATGCACATGCCTAGCCCACCTTTGCCGGCAACACCAGAACAAACTGCAAAGCAACGGCCGAAATTTGCTCAATAGCAACTACACTTCATGCCTTGTGTCCTCAATACCCCTGGCTGGTGGGGAAGAGATAAATGTCCTGCACCCAGTCGCGCGGTGACCATGCCGCCAAAAAGACCCTGTCGGCATTCATTTCGCTAGAACGACCCTGTCGGCTGCCGTCACCTGAGACGGCCGCGGCCCTTCAACACCCCGTCTTTCACAGCATTGCCTGCACGAAAGGCGGTCCAGACTTTCGTGCAACTCCAAAGATGGCCTCAATCCAGATCAACAAATCGGGCTTTCAGGGCGCGCACCTTTATCAGTTTCACCGCTTAGCGCTGTTCTGACTTGCCTGTTTGAGCTTATCACACTACGCCGCGTGCAGCCCTAATCTCTCGTCCTGCACACAACACTACTCTTCCAGGACGGCTACGTCCTGGTATAAGTAACGGGGAACTTTCCACGTTACTTTTCGACCGCGACCAGAGTTCTGTTCACTGTGGAACCAGACCCTCTGCTCGAACACATCAAAAAACGTGCCCATCACTGCGATCCACCCATCTCGAATGAAAGATTTCTAGGTGCCTTTCTTGACTACAAACCACACAAAATCCGTCATGCCCTCAGATTTAGAGCTCAGTGCCGTTAAATCGCAGGTCCGCGTGGACGACTTGCCCATCCAGTCCGTGATTTCGGGCCAAAACATTGTCTTGAACATCGACCACGAGGTGAACGATGATGAGGCCAAGATTTTGAGTTTGGGCTACAAACAAGAATTCGACCGTGAGTTTAGTGCCTTTTCCATCTTTGCCGTCTCCTTCTCCGTGCTAGGCCTCCTTCCCTCCATCGCCGCCACTTTCGACTACCAACAGCTAGTCATTGGTATTTCGCCCATTCCCTGGATTTTGGCCGTGGGTGGCATCATCTCGGTCGCCTACTCCATGGCCGAAATTGCCCTGGCGTTCCCGACCTCTGCAGGAACCCCATACGCCGTTTCACAGTTAGCTCCCCCAAAGTACTCGGCCTTTTTGACGTGGTTGACGTCGTTCTCAAACTGGATGTGTCAGATCACCGCCGCTCCGTCGGTCAACTATTCGGGCGCATGTTTGATATTCTCCATGGCCACTTTTCGTAACGGCTTTGTGCCATCAAACGGTCACATTTATGCTTTGACCACAGCGATCATGCTTGTGCACGTGTGCATCTCCATTCTCCCCACAAAATACTTGTCCCAGTTCAACAATGTGGGCACAAGCATCAATATGGTCTTCTTGGTCATCGTGTTTGTGATGATTTTCGCATGCAATGACCGTGAGTCCATGTACGAAGGAAGAATCCCCAAGTTCAACTCCAACGGCACTGCCTGGGGATTGACCAATCAGTCCGAGTTCCCCACCGGTGTGGCCATGTTGGTGTCTTTCTTAGGTGTCATCTGGGCTATGTCTGGGTACGATTCGCCGTTCCACTTGTCCGAAGAATGCTCCAATGCGTCCGTTGCCGCCCCCAGAGCAATCTGTTTGACGTCTACAGTGGGAGGCACGGTAGGATTTTTTTTCATCTTGGCCATCGCTTATACTCTAGTTGACTTGGAGGAGATTTCTGAAGATTCTTTGCAGCTTGGGCAACCATTCGTTTCTTTCTTGACGCAGATCATGAAGGACAAGTATGTTGTTGTTTGCACGTCGTTGACGATTGTGTCATCGTGGTTTATGGGTGCCTCTTGTATGTTGTCAGCATCCAGAGTGACCTTCTCCTACTCCAGAGATGGAATGTTTCCGTTCTCCAACATTTGGAAGCAAGTCAACCCCAAGACCAAAACGCCAATCTACGCGGTGTTGGTGAATGCCTTCTTGGGGCAACTTTTGCTTCTATTGATGTTTGCAGGTGACACTGCAATTGGGGCCATCTTTTCCGTTGGTGGTATCTCTGCATTTGTTTCCTTCACCATGCCAACGCTCCTCAAGATTACGTATGCCCGGAATACGTTCCAGCCGGGACCATGGAATCTCGGGAAGCTCTCGTTCCCTTTGGGGGTGCTTTCGTGCGCATTTGTCGCCACCATGATTCCATTTTTGTGTTTCCCCACGGTCACCGGTAAGGACTTGACGCCCGATGCCATGAACTGGACCTGTGTGGTGTATTTTGGGCCAATGGTTATGTTCATTGTATGGTTTGCGGTGGACGCCCACAAGTGGTACACGGGACCAAGACCAAATATCGAAGAGTACGTCAGCCACGAGAACAATCCCACGGTTATTGAGGGCTTAAAGAAGTCATTTTCGCCGGTCACAGTGAGCTCCAAGGATGAGCGGTCGGACGAAAAGCATTCCAAGTAAATAATCTCAAACAGACGACATAGATGAAATCTGTAGATGCACGGTAAGAAGAGAAGTTGGAGGTCGGAGGCAAGAGTAGGAGTATCAGAATCAGAAGTAACAGAAGTATTAAAATGGTTACAGAGAAGTTTCAAAGGAGTTTCAGAAGAGTATCAAGATTCCCGGGAAAGACTTAAGTAAGCTTTCCTCTTGGTAACCGGATCCGAAGACCACCCAAAGGATCTATTCTGCAGCTAGTCTGCAGCTACCGCGCAGCAGAACAAAACAGGCCGGCAAGGGGCAGTCACAGGATTACATGCCGGTTTCAGGATGGTTTCGGGATTGTTTCAAAATGGTTGTGGGTTCTTTCAGAGTGGTTTCAGGATGGTTTCAGAGTGGTTTCAGGGTGGTTTCAGGATGGTTTCAGGATGGTTTCAGGATGGTTTCAGGATGGTTTCAGGGTGGTTTCAGGATGGTTTCAAACTTGTTCCATGAGGGAGTCTCGCCCGCCCGACATCCACCCGGTCAGCAGTCACGATTCGCAGCACCTGCCTGCAACCGGCCTTCGGGCGCCGCGTCGTCTTGAAGCGATCCGGCGCTTGCCAGTTTGGGCCTTTTTCCGAAGACCAGGCCCTCATCTCCGCGCGGCGTGTATGCAGGCCGACGTAATTACGCCGCAGCCCACACGTGTTGGACTGGCACTGGCCTTGCAAAACTCAAGACGCCGGAGGTGGTGCCCGGTCAGGAAGCAGGGATGGCGTCGGAGACCCGGCTATTCTGAAACACAAGTAAAACCCCAGCGGCGGCGCATAAAAAAAGCACCGGTACACGGTGCTGCGCGGACGCAAAAAAGCCACGGAAAAAAGATGAGGCCCGACCGCAATTTGGGCACATCACGAGACCTCTCGGCCCACCCGAAAACCCAGCATCTTTTTCAAGTCCGGCCGCCGCTTTTCGACACGGACCTAGGACCGACCAACCCCCTTTTTGCATAGTGCCCGCAGCAGCCGCCCCCGGTCCGCGCGACGTATTCCCCAGTCCGTCACAGCATTGTTTCAGCGTTAAGTGAACCCCGCCCCGGCCCAATTGTCAGCAGAACGAGCGTTTCAGTAGTGAAACACCCCTGGAACGCGGCCCAAACGCAGGTGAAACCGTGAAACACCCCTGAAACCCGTGACACACCCCTGAAACCCACGTGAAACACCCCTGAAACCCCCGTGGAACACCCCCGAAACCACGTGAAACACCCGAACCGGCCCACGCTGCTCAAACACCCCCTCCCCCTCCGTTTCCTCCCCCCGACCATGATCCAGCTCCAGTACATGGCGTCGTGGGTGCCCGTCTTCGTGTCGGCCATGGAAGGCGAGTTGGCGGCACGTGACTCCAAGCCGCCGTTCACCAGCTTCCAGTTCGCCACCGTCAACAGCGAGGGCTTCCCCCACACCCGGACCCTCGTGTCCCGTGGCTGGTTGTTCGACGACAAAACAAACAACGTGCTCACGTTCGTCACCGACAAGCGCACCGACAAGTACCAGGAGCTCATAGCGAACGACCGCTTCGAGGCGGTGTTCTACTTCGAGAAGTGCCGCAAGCAGTTCCGGGTCCGGGGCCGGGCCCGGATCCTCGACGACACGCACGTGCCGCAGTTGGACTTGGCCCGGATCCAGCCCCGCCACATCATCGAGAGCTCGATGAACTCCCAGTTGAACTCGAGCGACTCGGACGAAGAAGCGGGTCACGTGGTCCAGCAGCCGCCCGCCCGCCTGCCTCCGCCGGACGAGTCCGACGACGACCAGAGCTCGGGGATCTCCGTGCGGATCGGCCAGCGAAGGGTTGCCCCCGTGGCCCCGCCGGCGCCCCGCTCCGTGCAGAGCATGCCGCTTGCCTTTCCGATCATCTCGCCCGCGTTGAAGGCCGAGATCCAGCAGAGCAGCCTGTCGATGTCGATGTCGTTTGCCAACCTCCAGGACTTGAGCCTGATGGAGTTCTGTCCGCCGAGCCGGGCCGAGTGGGACCGCGAGCTCCAGCGTGTGTGGGGCTCGCTTTCCAGCGGCTTGAAGCTGTCGTTCCGGGGCCCTCCGCCGCGGGCGTTTCTTGACGAGGCCAACCAGAATCTCATCGACAAGATTCTGCGTGGCGTGGACGGCAAGAAGGAGGAGAGTGGCATGAAGAACTTTGCCGTGGTGGCCATGTTCATTGACCATGTGGACTACTACGACGACGAGAAGAAGAGGCGCTTTTTCTTTGACCAGGACGAGACGTTTCACTGGTCCGAGCAGGAGGTCTGCCCATAGCCTTATGGGATTGCGGAATGCCAGGGAACCAGGGTTTTCTGGGATACCATGGGATTACTTGGGATTCCCTTGGGTTCGAGGATTACTTGGGATTACCTTGGGTTTGAGGATTACTTGGGATTCCCTTGGGTTCGAGGATTACTTGGGATTACCTTGGGTTTGAGGATTACTTGGGATTCCCTTGGGTTCGAGGATTACTTGGGATTACCTTGGGTTCTAGGATTACTTGGGATTCCCTTGGGTTCGAGGACTACTTGGGATTCCCTTGGGTTCGAGGATTACTTGGGATTCCCTTGGGTTCGAGGATTACTTGGGATTCCCTTGGGTTCTCAGGCTTGGATTTGGATGGTTTTAAAATCACCTTTGGTTTATCTGGGTTTATCTTGAAAAATGCACAGTGCTTTATCTTGAAGATTACAGTCCGGGGTTATCTTGAAGATTATACTTGAATCTTGGACATCTTGGTTATCTTGGCTATCTTGAAGAATGCATATGAGAGTTATGGTAGTTCATTTGGGCTCATCTGGATTTATCATATTTATCTCGAACATCAAACATATATTTATCTTGGATTTATCTTTAGTTTATCTTGAGGCCTGTTTGAAGACCACACGTGAAGGTACATATTGAGGGTAGTTGAATACTGTACTTGGGTTTCATCTTGAAGATCCGTTCGAGGTCACATTGGCTTTTCTTGAATACTATACTCGAAGTTTTCTTGAAAAATACTCGAAGTTTATCTTGAAAAATACTCGAAGTTTTGAAAATTATACTCGAGATTTTCTTGAAAAATACTTGAAGTTTATCTTGAGAATTTTACTTGAAGTTTCTCCTGAAAAGTACTTGAAGTTTTTCTTGAAAAATACTTGAAGTTTACCTTGAGAGTTTCACTTGAAGTTTCTCTTGAAAAATACTTGAAGTTTACCTTGAGAGTTTTACTTGAAGTTTCTCCTGAAAAGTACTTGAAGTTTTTCTTGAAAAATACTTGAAGTTTACCTTGAGAGTTTTACTTGAAGTTTCTTTTGAAAAATACTTGAAGTTTATCTCG